>JALIGW010000008.1:33532705-34117705 GCA_023053685.1 Diadophis punctatus similis | reverse complement strand
AACTGCCAGTTTCTATCCTTACAGAAACAACTTAGACCAGAAACATCCATTTCAGATGGAAGAATTTATGCTGCTTCCCCTGTGAAGATGGTCAAATCTGAGAAGGTTCATTCTAGATTTTGATGATTCCGCGAAGCCACTGTCCTTGTCAAAGAGAACCAAATGATTAAATTGTTACCTGGAGTTGTAGGATTCATTATTAGCTTTTTAATAAAGGTGGGTTTAGCATTTAGCATGAATGTTCAGGAAATCATCTTTTCATTTTAGCCAAAACCATTTATTTTTTATATGCAAATATTAGCTTTTTCAGGAACGAAACAAATAAGGAGCATAGTCTGAAGTCCTTATGTATTGCAAATATTAAACAAACAAGCCCGGATGGGAAAGCGGAACGTATTTTAATTGTGTGTCTCTTATGTTTACTTAATGTTTTATTGTTTTTATCATACTTTTTGCACATCACATATACAGAATATTATGTAGCATTTGTTTCTTTATTTCTGTACCCTGTATAAAGACCTGACCTTCCTAAGTAAATGCTTTTTGCTTTGTCTGAATTACTTGGTGATTTGTATTTTTGGGTGGACAATAAAGCTCCTTTGCATACCTAAAAGTGTCTCTCTCAAGGATCAAGTTCTTACCAGCTTCAAGCCAAACGTGGGTGCTATGTTTAATGGCAACAGAATTAACTCATTTGTAGCTAATATTTGAAAAAGAAAAGCAATATTTCAGAAAAATTAAAACTGTAGAGAGGTTTCCTTAGAATTGTATTTTAACAGTATGCAAAGAACTATAATTAACTATTTTAAACTATGTTCATAAGCAGCTTTTTTACTGAAAAAAGAAATTGGTAAATGTTCTGCATTTGTACTTGTTATGCAGTATATGATCTAAACATTTCAAATGGCCCTAAACCACAAATATGTATTTTTCTTTATTCAGCATTTTCACTTATGGCTTTCTAATAATAAAATGTTTAAAAAAGGAAGTAGACTGCTTAGAAAACATACTGAAACATATTGAACAAATAATCCTTTTTCTCAAATCTGTATTTTCACTCCATTTCATTTTGTGGCAGTTTCTTGAAACAAAACAACCTCTTCAGAACTAATCATCTGGTTCATATCTATGAAGGTAAAGTAGAAAAATACTTAGATGTAATTTTTCACACTACACATTTTGCATTTCACATTACAATAGCAAAATTAATCCATTGTTTGAATAAATAATCAGCATTTGTTGGAAGAATCACATTCCCCCTGAAAGAACAGGTCCGCAGCATGGGAGCATATTTATTTATTTAATTTACTGACAGAATTTAGATGTCTTCCTATTTCATATAATGATTCTAGGTTACTGGCAACAATCCATAAAAACAAATTTGAATTTTTAAAAATTTGTCATGATTCTGTAAAACCAAGTATCATTAATAAAAAAATAAAACATATAAAAATACAAGTGAAGGACAACCACTTACTTTGAAAGCTTCTTTCGTAGCTCTTTTATCTGATCGTTCTTTTTTGAGAGAATCTCCTTCATATTGCGATAGGCAGCAGTTTGTTGGAACTTTTTTTCCAATTCCTATACATTTTGAATCATTAAAATATTATTTTAAAGATACATTTGTATTATACTAGCATTAAAACATTCAAAATGTCAGTATCTATAAATACATGAAAAATAAGTATGATAAAATATTTGTACAACAAAACAGTTTAGTTTAGCAATGTACTTCATGTAAAAAGCCTAATCAAACTCATAAAGTGTTTAATTATTTATATTTATAATATGTTGAAGCTTATTTATTATTAAAATCAACATGGGATTAAAATAATTTTTTTCAAGAGCATGGTATCTAGCTATTATTCCAGATAATAATAATTAAAGTTGAAAAAAGGCAAAGGCGGCCACAAATGTAGCTGGGGAAACAAACCTTTTCAGCCAGTACTAACTGGTCTTGAACCTTAAGTAAGTCATGTTTTGTTGACACCAGATTCTCTTCCAAGGATTTTTGGCTTGCAGAACTGTCTTGCAGTGTTTTCTCAAACTGACACTTCAAATTAGCCATAGTATTTTCTAGTTCACTAACATCCTGAGTAGTGTTAAACTGAAAAAAAGGATATATGATTATTGAGAAAATAGCTAGCCAAATATTTATTTAACATTGTGTGTGTGTGTATGTGTGTGTGTGTGTATGTGTGTGTGTATATATATATATATATATATATATATATATATATATATATATATATATATATATATATATATATATATATATATATATATATATATATATATATATATATATATTTGAATCCACATATACATACTGTATATACCCACATGCCCCTTTTTAAAAAACTGAAGTTCTTAGATGTAAAAATACACGCAATACTTTTTTGTTAGAATATTGACAGATAAAGGTAATCCTCAGAATAGATGCTTTATGGTCCATAAAGCATTTACAGCCAAAGTCAAAGGTTGCACCAATCCACCCACCTGCGTTATTTGACCGCCTTTCGGATGCTTGGCAAACTGTTTGCATTTATGATTAAGGCCTTCTCAGGTTGCCAAGTGCCCTGCAATCATGTATCACTATCTGCAATCTTCTCTGTCACCTTCCCTGGAAAGTCAATGGGGAAGCTAACAGAGAAGATATTACATTTGAGGTTTGTTCTCCTGGTGTGCCAAAGGATTTCCCATACCCTCCATGCAGAAATTATCCCGCACACTTAAGGAGCAGACCTCAGATCTGGCGAAAATGCAACAAATGCCAGCATTCTGAACCTTCCAGAACGGTGGTGTTCACCACCATTTTCCCTCTTCTCTGAAAGGTTCACAAAGGTTCAAGAAGGAAAAAATGGCAACAAATATTTCCAGAGGGGAAATCCCTTGGCACACTGGAGAAATGGGCGTAAAATTTGGCAAAAGCATTAGTGAATATCAATGTTCATGCAACTGATTTCCCTGTTAGGGTGGAGAGGGTTTATGCTCAAGGTGTGATGAGAAGCCTGGGTCCTCTTCCTGCCCATTCCTAGGAGGCTCAGGCGCTCTCCCTGGCAGTCCACTTAACAATCCACACAGCTGCTCACTCAACAACCACAATTGAGGGTGCTGGGACTGAAGTCTTTGAGTGAAGCAGTCAAGTGGCATCTTGCTTAATGATTGCTTCCCTCAATGACCGAGATTCCTGGCCAAATATGGTCATAAGCAGAGGACTACTTATATTCTTACACAGAATTTCATATAAATAAACCCAATCCACAGATACTGTAGAAAATCTGAAGTCATAAAATTCAATGGACTCAATCGGATAGCATTTGTTAACATTTATAAAATAATATTAAATGAAAATTTTAAATTGACAGCATTAAGAGAAAAGGGGGAAACACATGAAACGAATTCACAAACAGTATTAGGCAAATTTACTTTTTAAAATAAAGTAACATGGAACTTATGGATGATTCACAAAATGAAAATTTATTTGATTAGTGTTATTAATATTTCTTTTTTTCCCCAATTTTTTTTATTTTCTCCATCACTTCATATACAACTCAATACACATATACCTTAAGATATTACAATAAGAAATACATATTTGTTCAATATAATCAATCATTCAAAAATCAGTATCTTATTCAACACTTGCTTCATAATTTATCAGTCTGTTCTACTTTATTCCATTACACTCCCCTCTCTATCTCCAACTTCTCCTCCTACTTTCTAACTCCTTCCCTCCTCCTCTACCCTCTTTACACCTTCTCTTCCTCCCCTTCTACTTCCTCGCCTTTCCTTGAGTGCTTTTATACTAACTCATTTTATATTTGACAGACTGATGCTAATCAAAATTTTAAACTAATCATATCTCTTTTTTTAAAAAAAATCATTATAGTTATATTATTATTCTTTTTATGTTATACTCTCTTCTAGGTACATGCTGCTATTTCCATCTTACCTCCCAAAAAAAGAAAAAGGAAAAAAAAAAGAAAAAAAAATCTAATTTTCTAGTTTTGTCACCTGGGATATGCACCAGTTAGTTTCAAATTTCCATCCAAATTGATCGCTATTCGCTTAACTTTTCAAGATAATTAATGTCTCCTGCTTCTTAATTTTAAGCCATATTACTTCCTTTAATTCTTTAATCTCTTTATTCATCACTTGTTTTTTATCCTTTGTTCTATCAAAAAACTAAATGCCCAATTATTCTTTTAATTTCTCATATTAATCATCAAAATTCTGTCTAATTTTATCCACTCTGTAAATATTCAACTCTTAAAATAAAAAAGTCCTAAATTTTACATTTAAACAAATCTCACATATAAAAATAGTACACAATCATAACATACACTCATAATATACCCCCTTTTCCCCCGACATTTAAATTCATTCCCATTACCGTATTTTTCGGAGTATAAGACGCACCTTTTTACCCCCAAAAGAGGGTGAAAACTTGGGTGCGTCTTATACACCGAATGCAGCCCCACCCAGCCACCCCCACCCTTTGGCCTCTGCCTGCCAGCACTTTACCTCTTTGCAGCAAACAGGGCAAAGCACAAGAAGAGCACAAGAAGAGATGATCTCCCTCCCGACCTACAGCTGACTGAGGCTTACAAGCCACCTGGTAAAATGAAACTGAAACTAAGGTGGCTGTGATGAGACATATTGCTGGGAGATAAACTGCTGGCAATATTAGGCTGCTAAAATTGCAAGAAGGCAATCAAGAGCTGCTGTAGCTCAAGAGATAGAGCTCTTGCCTCACAATCAGGAGGTTGTGAGTTCTATCCTAGGTACAGGCAGATTCTGTTAATATGTTATTTTGTTAAATGTTTGTAGAGTGTTCAAATTATTAGACTTATTTTTTAAAGACTGCTTTATTATTGTTCTACACAACTTAACAAAATGAAGAAGCTTTTTAAAATAAATGCTTGCTCTGAAGAGGCCCAGTGCTATTGTATCTTCTTTTAAATAGCAGAGAATACTTCCAGAAAGCCACATCAATTTTAAAGATCTGTAAAAGTATAATCTGAAATGTCCTGTTTTAGTATTAAGTATTAGTATTAAGTATTAGTATTAAAATAAGCCAGCTGAGAAACCCTGACTTAGTTATGTTTGGAGTAGATGTATTTAAATAATTAGGAGGAGTTAGTGTGATTACATGTAAGAAAACTTTCTGGGATTAATATACTGCCATAAATGTACATTTCTCCAATTCCTTGCCATTTCTATGGGTCAGGCACACATGCACAGAAATACACAGCAAACAGTGTATATCATCTGTGCTGTTTGCTGTTTGGAAAATTGCTGGGAGGCAGAGGCCTTTTTTCCTTGTTTTCCTCCCCCAAAACTAAGGTGCGTCTTATACTTCGGTGCGTCTTATACTCCGAAAAATACGGTATTTCTAATTCTTTATTTCCTGTCTCGATACAAATATTTAATTAAATCAAATCAAAAGATTAATCTTACCATTATCAATTCATCCATCTATTATATTTAAACATAAAAAATAGAAAAGAAAAGACAAAAAATAGTAAAGAAAAAATAGAATATAAAAAGAAAAGGAAAAAATCCAAATAAATTAACTTATCAAATCTCAGCTTAATAAATTTAAAGTAATTAACATTCATAATATATCCTGTTCATTTTTAATATTTAAGTAATTTCCCTTAAATTCTAGTGATCATATTTATTCCATATTTCTCTTATTATCATTGTTTTATCCACATTATTGCAAACAATTCAACAATATTAATCTTTATAAAAAGAACAAAAGGGAGAAAAAAATAATCTTTGAATTTCTAACCAGTTATATTAATTGTACACAATCATAATATATCTTTTCATTTACTAATCATCAAAATTCTTTCTAAATTATTCAATTACATATTCAACTCTTAAAATAATACATTTTTCCCCTTTGAGATTTTTCATTTGAACAAATTTCATGTGAAAAATAAATTGAAAAAGATAAAAAGAAATACACACTCATGATATATCTTTTGAGCTCTAATATTTATATTTATAATTCATACTTCTCATATTAATTAACTTTGTTTTATCTAAAATCTATCTAAAATATCAAATCTTTTAATTTGTTGAACAATATTAATCTGTATATAAAGGAACAGAAATAATTTTTTTTATTTTAAATAAAAAGAAAAAACATTTCCATAATATTCCAATGTTATCATCCATTCCCTTTCAGTTTCTCAACTATTTCGTTTTTGTATATATATTTCCTCCACCCCATCTGCTTAAATTCTTTTTCGTCTTTCTTTTAATTTTATACCAATAAGTTCTTTTCCCACGCTCTTTTCCTCTCTCTTAATTTTACTTTCTGTATATATCTAAGGGCGAGTCTTAGTCCTGTTATATGGGAGGAGTTTGAGCCTATCACTCCTGATGATGTGGACAAGGCCATAGGAGCGATGAGCGCCTCCACTTGTTTATTGGACCCGTGTCCCTCCTGGCTGGTTTCGGCTAGCAGGGAGGTGACACGTGGCTGGCTCCAGGCTGTTGTGATTGCATCTTTGAGAGAGGGGTCCATCCCGCAGCCCTTAAAAACTGTGGTGGTGAGGCCCCTCCTCAAGAAGCCTTCCCTGGACCCAGCGGATTTAAAGAACTTCCGTCCAGTCTCCAACTTACCATTCATGGGTAAAGTTGTTGAGAAAGTGGTGTTGCTCCAACTCCTGCGGTTATTGGAGGATACTGATTATCTGGATCCCTTTCAATCGGGCTTTAGGCGTGGCTACAGTACAGAGACTGCTTTGGTCGCTCTGATGGATGATCTCTGGCGAGCCTGAGATGGAGGTCATTCTTCCATCTTGGTGTTACTTGACCTCTCAGCAGCTTTCGATACCATCGACCATGGTATCCTTCTGCGTCATCTTGGGGAGGTGGGAGTGGGGGGCACCGTTCATCGGTGGTTCTCCTCCTTCCTCTCCGACAGGACGCAGTCGGTGTTGACAGGAGGGCAGAGGTCAGCCCCTAGGCCCCTGGTTTGCGGGGTGCCACAGGGCTCGGTCCTCTCGCCCATCCTGTTTAACATCTACATGAAACCGCTGGGTGAGATCATCCGACGACACGGGGTGAGGTATCAACAATATGCTGACGATACCCAGTTGTACATCTCCACTCCGTGTCAGTTCAGTGAAGCAGTTAATGTAATGTGCCGCTGCCTGGACGATGTGAGGGTCTGGATGGGAGCGAATAGACTCAGGCTCAATCCAGACAAGACTGAGTGGCTCTGGATATTGCCCCCCAAGGACTATGTCGACTGTCCCTCCTTGGTTCTCAGGGGAGAAAAATTGACTCCCTCATAACAGGTTTGCAATTTGGGTGTTCTCCTAGACCCACAGCTTAAATTGGAGCAATATCTTTCAGCTGTGGCTAGGGGGACCTTTGCACAGATCCACCTTGTGCACCAATTGCGACCCTACTTGGAGAGGGAGGCTTTGCTCACAGTCACTCATGCCCTTGTCACCTCACGGCTTGACTACTGTAACGTGCTCTACATGGGGCTACCCTCGAAGAGCATCTGGAGACTACAATTGGTACAGAATGCAGCTGCGCAAGCTGTGGTGGGTGTACCGAGATACACCCACATAACACCCATCCTCCGCCAGCTGCATTGGCTGCCCATTAGTCTCCGGTCGCAATTCAAGGTGTTGGTTTTGACCTTTAAAGCCCTACATGGCTCAGGGCCAGGTTACCTTCGGGACCGCATCCTGCCACATTCCTCCCTACGACCAGTTAGTTCCCACAGAGAGGGCCTCCTCCGGGTCCCGTCTGCCAAACAATGCCGGCTGGCGGGCCCACGAGGGAGGGCTTTCTCTGTAGGAGCCCCATCTCTCTGGAACCAACTCCCACCAGAGATCCGGATTATCCCCACCCTACTGGCCTTCCGCAAGGCAGTAAAAACATGGCTCTTCCGGCAGGCGGGGTGAAGAGACGACTCCCCCATGTATGAATGGTTTTTAAATTGTAATACGATGTTTTTAGATGTTATTTTAATGTGTAGTTCTAATCTCTGTTGTAAGCCGCCCTGAGTCCTACGGGATTGGGTGGCCTATAAGAACTCTTATAAATAAAAATAAATAAATAATTTTCTCCATTCCTTTTTCCATTTTATATATCTCAAAATCCTTATCATCAATCTGAACATAATTATTCTTAATATCTTTATCTGTTATCATTATCACTGTTATCTTTATCTCTATTTTCACTGTTCAGTCCAGTGGAGTCATTGTCATTAACATAATCATTAATCAGCATTGCATTTTCAATATTCTTTCCCTTTTCATCATCATTTATAATGTTTTCATCATTCTTCTTTTCTTCTTCTGTTCTCTTATCCATTTTTCCCCGTTTGTACTTCATTTTTTCCTGTCTCAAATGTTCCAAATACAGATCTTCTAAAGTTTTCAAAAAGGTCCTTCATAAACTCAGCCAATTCTTCATAATCAATTCTCTCCATCTTTAAAGTCTCAGTTCTCAATTCTTAAATCCAAGCTTAAATAGGTTCAATCTTTAATCAAGTTTCGTTCAAAGTTCTCAATAATCACTAATCTCCATATCTCAAAGTCAGAATTCAATTATTTTCAACAATCTGTTCAGCTGCTGACAATATGTTCCACCGCTTTTTATAATTTGCAAAAAAAAAAAAAATCCCTTTTACGGTGATTGAAAAAAATCCCCAAATCTTCAAGAAGTTCCAAGAGTTTTTAGCAATCGCTTATTTCAATATCAATAAGATCACAAGTCACCAATTTTTTATAATTCTTACAGCTGTTAATAGTAATATATTTTGGAGCCCTTTTAATCTTCTTCTAGTAAGTTCTCACCAATTAAATCCTTTTAATTTCCATTTAGTCATTACAAGTCCAAATCTTTCTTGCTATTCCATTGTTGTTAAAATTCAGTCCAATTTAGTTCTTATCCAACTCAGTCCGAATGTTTTCCTTTTATGCAATAACAAGCTGCTCTATTCATAAACAACAGCTATCAAAACATTATTTCTTGTAATATCCCATGCTTGCAAGAAGTCCTCCAACCAGCAGATGGCTCTTCCCGTTTCAGACTCCCAACTCTGCCTTTTATTATTATATTCTAATTCTTCTGTTTTTTAAGTCAATTCCAGCAACCAAGTTGTTTCCCTTTAAGTTCCCAAATCTTTAAGAGCAAAACTCCAAATCTTCAATCAATTGGGCTTTAGTTATAATTGAATTTAAAAAGAAAAATCTTTGCACTCTATAATCTCCAAATGCCAAACAGCCGCTTCTTCATTTCCGGTCCTTTTGTTCCTGTTTAATATGTCCAGGTAACTTTTAAAGCTTATTCTGGCAAAATCACTCACCAGCTTCTTCTGACTTCCACACTCACCAGCACAACGCTTAAAATTTTTCCTTCCCAGATGACTCCAATCAGCTTTTATCGATCTTTTCGATGTGGCCGCCGCGGCTAGGAGTGAAAATTACTGTTGCTTCCGTTCACCGTAGGCCAAAGGGAACAAAGCCGGCTCCCTGGTGGGTTTGCCACCCCCCCAGTCCACCAGCTGACACCCTGTTTTCCCCACCCTACCCGGGTGGTTCTGACCTGGTTACGATTGAACCAGGTCTCCTGACAATGCGGAATTGGCGTTCCCCCCGCGGAGTGCAGGGGAACACCGTAGCGCTGCGGCATTGGCCACGCCTTCTCCCTATTAATATTTCTAAAATGATAGACTTATATACAATATATAAACTTTTATTGGTTTCAAATTTGCATTTGATTCTATTCCTACACAAAACTTGCAGATACATCTTTAAGAATTACCCAACTAACAGCTGGGTAACCAAATAGCAATAAATGAGGCCTACACAGCAATCTGAAGGTTCTCCTAGGAAAAAAAGCAAGATTGTCATGGCAATAATTTTAAAATATTACTCTACAGAAAAAATATTTGGATTTCATGGTGGATTTATCCTACTTTATTTCATTTGTTGAATTTATTTTAATTCTACTGATCCTAGTGTATTTGAAACTATTTTTAGTTTACTTGGATCATTTTGATTTTTCCTCAGCTGAAATCACGAAAGGGTTTCAACACAAGGAGCTGAATATTGTACAAAGTTTTGTAAATTTTCAGAATATAATGGCCTTTAATGAGATGTTATTAAAGCCTACAATGTCTTCACTTTTTTATTATGTTGGTTCTTTGAACAACTGAATTGCCCTTCCTGAACTTTATAAACTATTTTTAAACATAATTTTTACTTTTTAAAAATGAGCTAGCAGGGACAAAATAAAAAAAATACATTAAACAAGTCTGAAGGAAATTAGTGGGACTGTGGAGAAATTGGTGTTTATTTATCAGAAATCAAATGCCTATTCACAAATGAACAGTTAAATTAACGTAAAAAAGTTGTTGAACTAATGTTTTGACTCATCTATTTAATTGGGTCCTCTTTATTTAGTTTTAGGATTTGTGTGAAGAATAGATCACATTTACAGAATATTTATGCAGAAATATTGAAAATTCAAAGGGGTTCACAAACCTTTATGTAACATTGTATCTTTGAGAGTCATATATTAAAAAGATAGTGTTAATTTGCTAATGCAAGGATTCAGATCAAAAATTGTGGTGGAAAAAAATAGAATAGCTATGTACAGTATTATAGGAATATTATAGAACTTGAAAAAAAATAGGATGAAGCAGGGAGATTTTTAGTATTATGGTTTAAAACTGGACTATACAGTAAAACATTATATTTAGATGAGTTAAATTCACCATAAAATTTTGAAACACTAAAATAAACACTGAAACAGCTAAAATAATTTTCATGGAATAATTTTATCAAAACAGTTATAGTTATTTGATATGGTCTAAAAATATTTTATACCTTTTGATCCCCCTGAGCAATCTGTATGGTCTGTAAAGCCTTTTCTAACTTTGATTTTTCATCCAGTGCACTTGTAGCCTGCAAAAGATTTGAAGCTTCAGATCAAATCTTATTTTAAAAAGAAACATCCATCCACTCTATAAATGGTTTACCATTTTCTTCTTCTGATTATATTCATCCATCTACTCATCTACGGTAAAGCCTCAATCTAACATCATGTTGAATAAAGACAGTTAAATATGAACATATGTCATTCATTGAGAACTACATCATTATGTCTTTTGCATATTTTACAAATTGTGTCATTTTTGTGGCAATCTGTATCATTTGTGAAATGAAGTCATTATACAAGTTAAGTAAATTGATTCAAATTACATAATATAATATAATTTAACATAAATGTAAGTATCTTCAGGTGAAACAGTTTTTTCCATTATTTTGTGGAATATCTAGATGGAAATGTCCATTGCACCTCAGATGAATGTTTGTTAAGTCAAAATCATATTTATCAAAGGATTTTACCTGCAGCTCTATTGTCTTTAATCGAGTCTTCAGTTTTTCATTTTCTTCATGAAGCCTTGCAATTTCCTGTGGGCAAAATATCAAACAAACTGTAGAAATATTTAAATGTTTTATAGAATCATTTATCAGAGTTTGAAAAAGGTAATGCTTATGTATACTGCACCAGTACATAGATTGTCTGTTTAATTAGTGTGGATTCCCCCCCCCACATAGGTTTTAATTACTATTTAAATTGATTCTTTTACCCTTGCACATTGCTCAAACTCATGTACAAATGAATTGCTGTAGAAATAACTGAAGTTATAAATAAAATACCCCAATATGAGATTATTAGGCTTTGACACATTTAATTTTAGCAATACAAACCATTTCATCTGGGCCAGAACTAATGCCTCTTTTCAGTTGTTTCCTGTTTCATTATATTGCTGTTGATGGACTACATCAACAGGTGAAGGAAATAGTGGGAATAAACTAAGGATAATAAACTAATGATATTGGTAAATGTTCCTTCTGTAATTTGGGAGGAGGAATGGATTAATTTCAATCGCTTTATGTACATCTATTCCTGTATTTTTCCATTTCTGTTGACAATCTTAATTTTTCCTACATATTTGACTATTTCTTCTGCTAAATTCCTGACACAGTAAACAAAGTTAAAAAAAAAATCTAACCACTGGTTATGCTTAAAACTTCAGATTGTTAAATTAACATAAAATGACAGGTTGTTCGGGTCAGCGTTCTTAGGGTACACTCTTGTTACATATATTCTCATCAAACACCCAAGATTTAGACCTAACATTCTGCAATCCAATTAGTGACATACTACAAAAAGCAACTTAAAAATAATTAGCTGAAAATAATAACATTTATTCTGAAGGCAATCTTAATTATAATCTACTGTGTGTGTGTGTGTGTGTGTGTGTGTGTGTGTGTGTGTGTGTGTGTGTGTGTGTGTGTGTGTAAGGAAGCTAAATAGGTGAAACACCTATGAATAAACAAGGATTGTGAAACAAATGCATTAACAAATCAACAGGGAAGCTGCAGGGAAGATTGTAAGCTGCTGACATCTGTTGAGAAATCGCCTCTTGTCTGTAGGGGCTGGTTGAAAGAGCTGCTTCTCAAAGGAAGCTGAGCTGCTTTGGCAGAGTGCAGAAACAGAAGTGAAATCTTGAAGATGATGATGATCCTGCATCCTGCCTAAGGGATTTCCTTCTATGCACAGAGGGGAGTTAAATTCCTCCGCTGGGATGCAGAAATGGAGCCAAAATCCTTTTCGAGTTGTCCTTTTAGTTTATAATATTAAATACAAAAATGCAAAAGCAAGTAATAGGAAAATTAGGGGAGAGAAAAGGGAAGGGAAAAGTGTAGAAAAGAAGAGGAAAAGAAAGAAAAGGCATTGATTTCCGACTCCCTTTGGTGCAGTAGAATAAGATAGTAACATCAAACCTCAATTTTTTACTTTTACATAATAGTATAAACTAGCCATTTCTTCTATAACAACAAATCTATCTAATCAATAAAATCCAAAATCAAAGTTTCATTTTTTTCCACCTCAAGCACAAAGTCCAGAAGCAGTTGCCAAGTAGAAAGAAAAGTAAATGTGTTTTTTTCTTTTATCAAAGCAGTTAATTTAGCCATCTCTGTTAACTCCATCAATTTTTGCAGTAGTTTGCTCATTGTGGGGAAGGAATTAAGCCAAAATCCTGAAGTTACCTGTGTTCCTGCACTCCACGAAAAGAGTTCCCTTCCATGTATGGAGGGGTGCTGAACTCCCCTGATAGGCAGTTTTCAGCCCCCAGTTATGAGGGAGTTGAAATCAAAGCAAATTGACAATTAACATAGTAAAGTAAGGCGTGTAGAATGCCTCCAGCAAGTAGGGGAAGCCCCGGGAAGCAGTATGTTTCTTCATTCAATAGCTGAAAAAACAGTGAGGCAGTCACATGGGTGTTGTGCTTAACTACCACTTTCCTCAATAACTTGAGTTTTCTGTCCAATTCTGTTTTTTAACTACCTGTACATGTATACTGGAAAGAATGGGGCAGGCTACATACGTTCTGTATCACTGACCAGGAAGCATTAAATAACGAACAGTCAACATACTGAGATGCTGCTAACTGCTTCTCCCAATGTGATGCACTGGGGGAACTTTTAGGGAATGTTACGTTTTCTAAAGTTCTCCCAATCCATCACATTGAGAGAAGCAATTAGCAGCATCTCAGACACCAGCCTTATCAAGCTCACATTTTCAAATATAAACTTTCTTTTGAAGCTTCTCCCCAGAACATTTGATTCCATTTTACTCAAGCCCCAGAGCACTACTGTGCATTCAACAAAATTCTGACCTGTTTTAAATATTTTTTTTGAACATTTAGTCTACTTGCAAAGAATACAAAGAAAATGTATACAGTATTTCCAAATAATTTGTTATTTTTCTTTTTTCAAGTGTTTCCAAATCATTTGTGGATTTTTTTTTCAGGTGTGTACGCTAAAATACAGAGAATTTGTTTTTACTAGTAAGTCATTAGCAATTTAAAGTTATTACAATAGATTACTTAAACTTCTAAATATAGCTTGAATAATAAGGAATACATTTAGTTTAATTGATAACTAGTTACACTGAGTGGAGTGGAATGAAACAATTATTACATGAATGGTCACCTTGTTTAGCAATTCTGATGCTCCCTCATGCAATGGAGTAAGTTTAGTTTTAACCAACTCTGGATTCAGCTAAAAAGAAAAAAAAACACAAATCAAGTGTCTCTAATATAATATTAATTTATTCAAAAGTAGGATCTCCCAAATCAAACTAGTTTTAAGGTGTATTCTAAAATTAATATTTAGAAATTATTGTTCATCCTTCTCTTATTCTGATAAGAAAAATCATTTCTAGTTAGCATTTGCAATTAGACAAGATCACACACATACATATACTGTATATATCAAAAAGAGATATAAATTAAAATAACACCAAAGATAAAAACAGAAAACAAATTTTGTTTTGCAGTTAAAAAGAGATTAGAAAAGTTGTTTTTTAATCTTCCAAGTGATTTTTTTCCTTTGATTCTACATACCATTGAAATTTTTTAACAAATTCTGTATGTATCTTTGGATTTGAACCTAGTAAGCAAAAAACTACTTTATGACATCCTTTGGTAACATTGGAAGGATTCTTGAAATGGGCAATCACTTGCCCATAGAAGATATATTGTGTTGATTTTATTCCCCAAAGTCACAAAGATATATTGATATATATCTTCAATACATCTTTGATATGATTATATATTCTGTTGATTTCACCTCCCAATCACAAAGCTAAATTATACTATACATAGTTTTCCTGTATTGCAGCTTTTTAACATAAATACCTACCTATATAGGAATTTCTATACAAAATAAATAATAGGTTGGTCTCAGGAAACAATTTATTTAAATCTTGGTAAATTGGACCTATCCAGCTGGTGAAACTGGTAAATCTTCCCTTTAATATTGGCTGCAATATTTTCCATTCCTAATGCCAACAGTGTCCTCAAAGAGAATCTCTGACCTACAAAAATAACTTTCTGTACTATTTGTCCTTAAATTGCAATTGACAAACCAAATTCATCCACTTCCTCCTGCTGACTGGTCACATAGTCAGTGAGCACCCAAAATACTTTGTATTGATTTGTGCTACCTGTGCTACATTTACTGATAAAGAAAGTAGACATCTATTTACTATTAGGTCTGTCAAGGGACACTAACTAACCAATGCAGAAGACATGAGGGAAGGGTAGATTATTGTGCAGAAGTTAACAGAAGAAAATAAAATGTATTAACCAGAAAACCAGAAACCAAATTATCAAGGCAGTAAAAAAAACTGCTGAGGACAAAAAATTAGAATAATGTACTGAATTTGTATAAAATCCTCAGGACCATGACAACAATATAAACATACAGCTATATTTCCATTTGATCACTCTTTTAAAAATAAAGTCATACCTTCTTATTTGAAGATGTAAATTCTGATTTTTCAAACTCAGCAACTTGTTCTAATAAATTCCTTGAAAAAAGCAATAAACATTTTAGTTAAGTCTATTGAACATTAAATTACATTCAGTAGATGGCAGAATCTCTCAGCTAACCTTGGTTGATCTCAGATGTTAAGTAGACGTAAGAGAAGGACTGGCAGAGCCAGGGAGAGGGGTGAAAAGGGGGATCAGCCTAGATGCACAGATGCATGCACAGAAAGCAAAAAAAAGGCCAAAAATTCAAAAAAAAGATGGTGCCGCGCGATGGACTGGCAAAGACGGTACCAGAGCCATTGCGCGCAAATTGCGCAATTGGCAGGCCGCTACCGGAACAGAATGGACCGCACCGGTAGGAATCCACCCCTGGATTGATCCTTATCTGACTCTAGGCCCGTGATGGCGAACCTGTGGCATGAGTGCCACAGCTGGCACGTGAGCCGTCTTTGTGGGCACGTGAGCCATTGCCCAGCTCAGCTCCACCGCGTATGCGTGTGTGTGCCTCCTGCCGGCCGGCTATTTTTTGGGATGTGCGGGAGGCAGGGCACATGTGGGAGACGCGCTCGCATGCGTGGGGGGGTCGCATGTGCATGCGCAGGGATTGCATGCACATGCATGGGGGTGGGGGAGTGTGGCGCCCACCCACGGCCCGTTTTTTGGTCCCAGGAGACTGCAGGGAGGCGTGCTAGGCCCAAAATGGGACATGGGGGGTGCACCCCCCACGGCCTGTTTTTGGTCCCAGGAGGCTGCAGGGAGGCCTGCTAGGCCCAAAACGGGGCATGGGGGTTGTACACGCATGTGCTGGGGGAGCGTGAGGGGAGGGTTGTGTGCGCATGCGCCGGGCCACCCACATTATGAGTGCTGGCACACACGTGCACTTTTGCGCGTGCGCTTTCGGCACACAACGAGAAAAAGGTTAGCCATCACTGCTCTAGACAAACTGAATATTACATGAGAAGATTTCTGTACTCATTGCTTTCAGCAATAAATCAGTTAAAATGACACTTCAGGTGCGGACCTATTATTTTATGCCTGACATTAGATTTTGGATGGGGACAGGCACCTGAGAACTCCAGGGTTGTTAGCTAGATTTGAAAGTAAAAAAGTAGCCTAGGAAAAGCAATGACAAACATCCTTAGCAATAGTGCCAATATCAATGCAAATACAGTTACTAGGATTTGAGTTTAACTTGAGGGTGTCTTTATAATATAAAAATGTCTCAAATGAAAATATTATTTTTGAGACTAAGACAATTAAAAACATACTTTTGAAAGAATACGTTTATTGAGCAAACTATTATTTCTAAATAAACAGCTTTGGGACTCTGCTGTCAATTATTATACCAATGTACTGGGTTGATTCATTATGAATAAAGAAAACATATGTATTAATAGAAATATTTAAAATCTATGAAGTTATCTTTAAAGTCCTCACCTATTTTCCAGTTCTGAAATGTCAGTCTGCAATTTAAGACACCATTTCTCTGCCTGAGAAAAAAATTGTCGTAAAAGTAATACATTGGTGTAAGTTGTATTAATAAGTTCTGATTCCACCTCACTATGCACTACAGTCTGTAAACCATCCAGGATATCAGTCACTTCATCAACAGTGAATGTATCTTCCACAAGCCTAGAGAAGAATCCAGAAATAGAATAATTTTAAAAACTATGCTAACTATTCCAAAAACATTTTTTGAAAAGTAGTTTATGTAGGAATTCCATTTCACTAAATATAGTCAAGATCTAATATGTCATGAATGGAATTCAGATTTATTTATAAATTTATTCAGAATTTATTCAGCAAAACTAACAAAAACCAGCACAAATTCATAGAGGAAATTACTCATTTCATCAATAAATAGCAAAGTTGAAACCTATACATTAAGAATATCATTTCTAAATTTGTAAGTAATTTACTTATTTATTTTATATTTATTTATTATGTCAATCTATATGCAGTTAGTCTTCGATTTTAACCACAATTGGGATCAGAATCTCAATCACTGAGTGCAGCACCGTTAAGCTAGATGTCCACATTACTGCCCATGTGTTTTCCTTAATGATTGTAATCCCAGCAGTCCTGGTTGTAGTCATTAAGCAACTGCACAGGTTGTTAAACGGATAGAGTCTCAAGTAAGGAGCATGGGGTGCCTTAAGGGAGTGTGAAAGACCCTAGAACTGTGATGGTGAGCCTGTGGCACACAGAGCCCTCTCTGTGGGCACCCGCACAGTCGCCAGCTGGTCTTCACTGCAGTGGAAAATGGCCTGAAAACGACCTAAAAATGGCCAAAACCCAGGCCATTTTCTGGCCTTTTTGGGGCCGTTTTTGAGCCGTTTTCAGGCTGTTTTGGGGCCATTTTTCAGGCCAAAAACGGCCTGAAAAATGCCCCCAAAATGCCTGAAAACAGGCTGAAAAAATGGGCCATTTTCTGGGCTATTTTCCAGTCAATTTTGGGCCATTCCTGGGGCCAAAAACAGCCTGAAAATGACCTGAAAACGGCCCGAAAAACTGCCTGAAAACGACCAAAAAACGACCAAAAAATTGGCATGCAAGTGCCGGTCAGCTGGTCTTTGGGTTTCTGGCACTCTGGCACGCGCACATGCATGCGCGTTCTGGTTTGGGCATTCGGTGCCGAAAAGGTTCGCCATCACTGCCCTAGAACACTCCACTCAACAGCTGAAAATCTTCCCTGCCAAATCCAAGCAGGATTTTCAGGATGGTAGTGTAGTACATCAGAAGTGCTTTAGGAGTTGTAAAGCATTCTTTTTGAAACCATAATAATTCCAGAGCATCATTAAATAAATGATGATACGTCAAGGACTATGTGTACTTGCTCATCTTATAATTGTGACACTTTCCATTGGAACTGCATTTAAATAAAATTATGGTTGATATATGGAAGATAATTGCTTTTGCATGAATATGGATGATACCACAATCAAATTTTAACTTCCTATGATATTTTCTCAAACTTCATAAGGGAGTTTCTGAAGATAGCTATTCAAAAGGTATGGGCTATGATGGACAGTAGAAACCAGTAAAGTACTCATAAGTGCACAAAATATATCCAGTGCAAAATCCTAACAGTGGTTAGATAATTAAAGAATTTTAAATATTCCATTTAAAGATGGTACTTTTGAAACAAGCTACATTTGAAACAAATATCTGCACATTATAATTAATTAATAAGAGATATAATGCTTGTCTTTCATATTTGAATTCTGTAATATGCATAAGATTATATTTTATAACAATTGGCTTAAAACAATTTATATAAATGTCTGATACACATAGACTTAATAAAATAACAAGCTGGAAACATTTTTAACACAAGGAGGAGGAGAAGCTATAAGAGCAGAGTCGGTTGAGACCGTAATAAAGGTAGCTATATACAAATATGCCACAATTTGGCCTCCCATTTTATTAAAAAGAAAGGTGTTGGGAGTGAACTCTAATTACTAATTTTAATCAATATTAGATAATTATATAAGAGACTAATAACAAATGCAGTATAAAAAGAGATTATGCATATCTTGACTGTGCAGGCTTTTGGATTCAAAGGCAAAAATTAGATTTTGATTCATATAGCATTCATTAACGCAACAGTGTCTTTTCCCAGTACTGAATCGTATGAGAATAGTGCTTTAAAATTGTAGAAAAGGGACTGAGCGGTGTCATAAAAAAAACTCTAAATAGTGGCTATGACTCTATGATTGAAGTTATATACCTTTTATGTATGTTACACAACCACAGCTGTCTTGAATATTTGTATATCCTATGCACACATTCCTGGTTGCAGACTAATATGTGCATGCTTGATTGTGTTCCAAACTACCTTTTTACCTTTGAATTCAAAGTTTTGTAGACTCTACTCCATATCAGCCAAATGTATTTGAGTCTTATAACTATTTATTTTGTATCACTATTTATATGACCCATATGTTATCTGGCATAAATGTTGAAAATAAAATTAAAAAGATTTAAACTGAACATGAGGATGCTTCCAAATCTTATGCATAGTTGCAGTATTGTTACATTTCTCATATTGGTAAATATGATCATGCTCTTAATTAGAGTATGCATTTTTGACAGTACGTTTAAAATTATGACTAAAATTGGGCTCTAAGTTAATTTTTCCATTCTCATATTACCTGCTTTCCTTAAGGTCTTGAAAACAAGAGTCTACCGTCTTAAGGCGCAGACCACGTTTAGAGCGTGCAAAGCGCATGTAGTTGATTACTTCATTCTGATGGTGATCATTTAGACCCAACTCTGCCTGCATATAGAATATAAAATACTGATATAAAGATTTTCTATAACATTTAAAGGACTTTCTATCATATTTAAAGAACTTATATGCTTATTTAAAAGGTACTTAAGCTTTCCCATAACTAAAGAAACGATTTATAGAAAATTTTCTGAAAATATACTCAGAATATTGCCCCTTAATAAAATACTGTATATATTTATACACCATTTTAAGTCACTGTGCCCATATAATTACATTGTCCAGATTTAAAAATCAAACCTGGTAGCTATGTTGTTAATTAATACTATAAAAACTGAATATATACAATCTTCATACACTCTTAGAAAAGAACAGCATATGCAAAAAGAAAAATGAGAATGAGAGAATAGGAAGTAGAAATTCATCATCATTCTCAGATTCATTTGACATTCTCAGTCATTTGATATCAACAATTCCATTCTCACTCATTCAAAGCAACATACACCCCTACTGAAAGATGCACCACTGTATCTGTCTGATCTGTCCAGCATAAATCAATAGTAAGAATGATCCTGTAAGTGATTTGATACAAATTAGCAAGAAAAAAAGTGGGGGAGAGAGGGTCATCATTAAATACTGCAAGACAAAATCCGGTATTAGAGAGATATGTGTAATGCGAATATAAGTAAAAATAAGTAAAAGCTTCCATATCAGTGCTGTAAAAACAGCACGCGCTTTGTGTGTCTCTTTGCTGCTATCTAGTGATACGGATTTTTGCAGTCAAGAATTGGTAGCCCTATAATTAGCATCACAGGGATCTTAATGCTACACGATTTTAATTTCTAATGTAAAGATCTAAACTGATAATTTGGAATACGGTAAGGGAACGATCGGGCCTCTTTTGAGTCGGGGGAGAGAAGCGCCACATTTTGCGCGAATAATCCCAAATTCCATTTCTCCCGGGAAGTGAAGCAAGAGCATAACCGAATATTGAAGGGGCGGCTGAAAAACAGCAGAAGCGTCAGTTGCTCACCATGACGAACCGCCGGTGGCCCACAACGAAGACGACGCCACGATTTATCGGACTAAGGTTGCCATGGTGAAAAAACGAAAACCTCGCGAGCGTCTTCTTTAAAATATCATTGGTTGATCGAGTGTTCGCACTGACGGAAACGAAGTCCTTTAGTGGTCGCGTGGGCGAAAAGGCGGGTTAACGGCTTTTTGGAAGGAGGGGTTCGTGCGATAGCTCAGGGGTTTCAAAGTCGGAAACTCTGGCGTTGTGTTCTTGTTAGTCTTTACATTATTTCCCGCCCTTTCCCAGTACGTCGGGGATAAAATAATATGGTATAGAATACAATGCATTTAAGGGCTTTCGCTGTCATTACTTAGCAGCCTTCCCCCCCCCCCTTTGTTAAAGACATAGAAACAAAATAATTTGGCCATTCTTTGAAAGGTTCGATTGAAATCAATGCGTCCTACTGTGGCTGGGTCGGAATTCAATCTCCCAAATATTTCTTCTCTGTGTAGTTTTCTTTACACCGATATACACGATGTGTAATGAATTATAATGTTTCATTATAGCTTTCGCATTGTAAGGTCCAAAACTGCATTTGAGTCATTGGAATGCCAAAAATGAGACTCGAGAGGTTTGGAAAATAACAGCTTTTATTTGTACAAAGAAGAGCTGGGTGAACATATTCCATGTGCATATATATATATATAAATGCAAGGGGGGAAAAGCCACACCTAGGAAAATGTATATAGAATAGAATAACAGAGTTGGAAGGGTCCTTGGAGGTCTTCTAGTCCAACCCCCTGCTTAGGAAACCCTACACCACTTCAGACAAATGGCTAACCTCAATTTGGACTCACAAATCCTGGATGCACTAAAGTAAGAGCTAAGGCAGGTTCAGTAACCAACCCTTGGAAATGGGCAACCTGTAGTTATTTAAAGGAAAATCATGGCTGTGAAGAATTTTGGGACTTGTGCTTGCTTGAAACCTGACTAGAAACTCATAGAAACTGATATCTGACATCTGAAACTAATTGGCATAGAAAATTGGATAGTGTAAATTTCTTTCCAGAACTTTTATCCTGGCTGCTAGACCTTCATGATTGAAAGCTCTCCTTTTGGGAGCCACTAAAAGAATCCTTTTCTGCTGCCTCTACCAATGCCTTCCCCTTTGCATCAGAAAAATTAAAAGCACCCATAAAGTCTCCCTGATCTGATCAATTTTTAATCTTTTGCCAATAACGTGTGTTCCACCCACATATTTTGGCAAAAAGGGGGGATTGTAGAAAGTTAGCACCCACCCATCTAGAAGAATGAAATATTTTAGGAAATATTAAAAAGGCAGACTATTTCCCCTAAAAGAGAAATAAAAATCTTAAGACAGAAATTCTACCCCAGCTCCCTGCCCCCAGCAGATATTTTGGTTATCTACAAGACAAAAGACTGGGCCAGTTTATCTACAAAACAATAGATCTTCGCCCTCAGGACATAATAGGATTAGCCCTCTACCCATCTAGCACAGAACTCACCACATGGCACCTGGGGAGATTTCATTACCTAGCAAGGTCCAATCAAGCCTGGGATTCGAGACAACCTACAAAGTTACCCCTGCATAGCCCCATGGGAGTCTGACAACCAATCAGAATAAATTTCTTACACAGAAACAGGAAGCTCCAAGAGGGCCCAAGAGAGGGTATAAATCTCTCTTTCTCTCTCACCCATATGCTCTTTTTCCCCAGGACCACAAAACCATGTGGTCCTGTCCACCATTAAACCATCTTTCCAAGCAGTCTCCATGTTTCCAGTGTCTTTTTTCCCACTTGGAACTGAACCCAGATGGACTTTCCTTCCAACAGTGGCGACCAAAATTGGATGCAGTATTCCAAGTGTGGCCTTACCAAGACATTGTAAGTGGTATTAACACTTCATGTGATCTTGATTCTATCCCTCTGATTATGCAGCCTAGAACTGTGTTGGCTTTTTTTGGCAGCTGCAGCACACTGTGGGCTCATATTTAAATGATTGTCCACTAGGACTCCAAGATCCCTCTCACAGTCATCACTATTGAGCAAGGTACCACATATACTGTACCTGTGCATTTTGTTTTTGTTGCCTAAATGTAGAACCTTGCTTTTTTCACCATTGAATTTCATTTTGTTAGACAACACCCAATGTTCAAGTCTGTCAAGATCCTTCTGAATCTTAAGCCTATCTTCCGGAGTGTTGGCTATTCCTGCTAGCTTGATGTCGTCTGCAAATTTGATGAGTTCCCCATCTATCCCCTCGTCCAAATAATTGATGAACGTGTTGAAGAGTACTGGGCCTAAAACAGAGCCCTGTGGTACTTGTAGTATCTAGGATCCTATACACTCATTTAGCCAATCAGAGGCAAAAGTTCGTTATCCAATGTGGCCAATGTCTTGCCCATGCCCCCCCCTTATCCATGGAGCATGCTTTGTCCATGCTTTTTGTTATCTTACAGAGTATCCCTTGTAGCCTTGTGTGTTTGTGCTCCTAGGCAGCCCCTTTCTCTGGCCCCATTTATCTATGGAGGAGGATGTTCCTGGGTAACTGTTTTGTTCTATCTCCAAGGATGTGCCTAGCTCTGAAGCAAATAACAGAAGCAAAAAATCAGATAGCAGAGGATACAATTCTTAACAAGCGACGGTTACAGAATTAATTCCTAACAAATAATTCCTAACTGCAGCAAAATAGCATAATCAATTTTTAACAGAAGCAAATAGCAAAGGTTAGATTGATTCGTGTCACTATGTCCCTTCATTTCCTCCCTTTTCTTTATGACAGGATGCTTCTTGTCATCCCAGTGATGGGAGATGTAATCATACGCTGGATCCGAGGCAGGGGTGGGTTCCTCCCGGTTTGGACTGGTTCACCCGAACCTGTAGCGACCCGCTGGTGACATCACGATGACGTCACCAAACTGGATCGGTCGGTGCCGGTCCATGGGCGTTGCCATCTTTTTTGAATTATTTTTTATTATTTTTTGAATTTTTTTTTCTGAGCATGGGTGGAAGCCGAGTTTTCAGCACTGTGCATGCAGTTGCCATCTTGTTTTTGGCTTTCTTTCTTTTTTAAAAAAAATTTTTTTAATTTAATTTTTTAATTTTTTATTTTTTTCTTCTGAGCATGTGCAGAATCCGAGTTTCCAGCACTGTGCATGCGGTCACCATCTTGTTTTCTGTTTTCTGTTTTGTTTTGTTTTTTGAATTTTTTTGAATTTTATTTTATTTTATTTTTAAATTGATTTTTTTTCTTCTGAGCATGTGCAGAAGCTGAGTTTCCAGCACTGCATGTGGTCGCCATCTTGAGGAAGCGAACCGGCAGCAAAGTAAGTTAGAACCCACCCTTGCTTGGGTCCCCTAAACTTTTCAGTCCCAGAAAGCGGCTGAGAAATGCCCTTCTCCTGTTTTTCAGCCCTGCACCATTTTCTGTCCTTGCTTCCTTCCCGTTTTTATTTGGTTTTCCCTCCCACCCCGAAAGCAAAAGGAAGCAAGGTGGGGAGGGGGGAAGAAGGATCCGGGAGTGGGAAGGGAAGGGATTGGGAAGAATGAGAACGAGGAGGGCTTCCCGGCTCAGGGAAGGCTTGGAGAATCCAGAGCGTGCCTTTCCCCTTCTCTCTTGTGGTGCTTTTATTTCCAAAGCCCCCACTCCAGTCTCTTTCCCTAAAAATGGAGCTCTTGGTCCAAAGCAATTGGTGTGAAACGAAAGCAAGATTTAAAGGATACAAAGTTGAGCTAGTTTGTAAGGAAAACCAGTACTGTCAAGGTTCAGTACAAACCATACTAGTATTCCAAACTAATGAGTCTTAATGTCTGGATAAAATGGGTAGTACTTCCATTTAAAGAAGAAAAGCATAGCTCAGACTATTGCTATGATTTTTTGCTCCTATATTCTGTTGTTTAGGTATAATTTTGTTAATGTAGAAATTTTACTTAGAGCCTATTAAACAACGGAGCTAGCTGCCTGCCTGCAATCATGATTGTGTATCTATTAGGAGTAAATCCCACTGAAAGAGAGTAGCCTTACTGCCAAGTAAATATGTATAGGCTTTACGTAGTTGAGAGATAGGGTATTGATTAGTATCAGGTGTATTATAGAGAAAAATGAAAACTTCTGTAACAACAGATACTTTGTGCCCAGACCAGGTAGGTGTGTGTGGATGTGTGTGTGTGTGAGAGAGAGAGAGGGAGAGGGAGAGGGAGGGAGAGAGAGAGGGGGGAGGGGGGGAGGGAGGGAGAGAGAGATGAAAGAAAGAAAGAAAGAAAGAAGAAAGAAAAAGAGAAAGAAAGACAAAGAGAGAAAGAAAGAGAAAGAAAAAGGAAGGAAGGAAGAAAGAGGAAGGAAGGGAGAGAAGAGAGAGAGAGAGAAGAGGAAGGATGTCAGCCTCCGTGATGCCTGCTTGCTACGGCTTCCATAGTAATGGGGAGGGAGGGCTAGGTTGGGTTAGGTATTTGGGTGGGGGGTGGGGGAAGCTGCTGGAGATGGTCCAGTTTGTCTCTGATTAGGACTTTGGGGAGGAAAGTTCTCATCACTACTACCAGGCTTCACAGACATGTTTATAGCCTGCTCAAGGTCAACGGCTCCATCGGACCAGATGTGGAAGTCCAGCCAGCCGGTGCGCCCACATGACACCTTGGCACATGGAGATTGGATGATTTGCCCAGGGGGATTACGAGGGAGGGCTTTCGGATTCTTTGTATATGCATTTTGCGTGCTTTTTGCTTCAGAACTTGCTTTTCTTTTGTTGCTATCACTTCTTGCCTAGTAAAAGTACTCTTCTCTATTAACATGGAGTTGGGTTTTTTATTTCCTGGGTTTTGAAGGGAAGCACAGCCTGACAAAGGAAGCACCACAAACCCTGGCACTAGACATGGCTTCAGAAGACACTTTGAAACAGCACAACAATTTAGGGCTGGAAGACATCTCGGAGGTCATCTAGTCCAACCCCCTGCTGCAGCAGGAAACCTTACATTGTCTGGATTAGTTTGGTGCGAGAGGAAAGTTGCCAGAAAGGAGAAGGCGTTTACTAGGACAAGGCTGCCATGCAGAGAAAGACAGAGATAGTCCTTGACTTATGACCACAATTGAGCCCAACATTTTGGTTGCTAAGCAAGAGCGTTGTTAAGTGAGTTTCACCACATTTTACTCAATCCATGACATTTCCTGGCTCTAACAGTCATGTGCAAACTAGGGAAGTATATCTGAAGGCATGTGTAATGTTCTAATGTGCAGAAGTTATGGTTAAATGTGTGGCAGAAAGTGGACTCTGGGTGTGTTTTTCCAAATGCAGTAAGTGAGGTTGAATGTGTATAGTTTTAGAAGAGGTGTGTGTGTGTGTGTGTGTGTGTGTGTACATACACATACAGTATATATAGTAGATAATGTATATTTTTGTGTGCCTGTGTAATATGCATGTACACACATGGCATATATACATAGGATTAAATAGTATATTTTGGATGTTCAATAGTAGTGAATAGATAGGGAAATTGTATCTCGTTGAGGCCTTTGAGGCGAGGAGAGGCCAGGCACCATAACCCTAACTCTAACCCTTGCCGTGAGTGACGTCAAGTTGGCCATGCCCACCCAGTCACATGATCACCCAGTCACATGACCGCAAAGCCATTCCCACCCAGCCACATGACTGCCAAACCACTCCCACCCAGTCACATGACGGTCAAGCAACTTCCATAAAATTAAGCCACGTCCACAAAAGTAAGCTACGCCCACAAAAGTAAGCCACACCCACAGAGTGGTAGTAAAAAAAAATTGGAACCCACCCTGATCAGAGGGATGAAACAGGGAAGGACAAGAAGACCTCCAAAGGCTAAGAACCAACACACATCTCCTGTTGCTAACAGAAAGTGTAAAGTAAGTCTATTCTGATATATTGCTGTTTTAAACCGAGTAAACCATGCAGCCATTAAAGCAATAGTGGTTTCATTAATTATTATTTCAAGCACAGCCTTATAATTACTATTTCAAGCACAGCCTTATATATATCTTATAAGTCTAATCAACATATAAATGGGAGTTCTATAACCACACATTCCATCTTCTGCCCAGCTGAATTATTCTCTCTAGAAATCACTCATTGTAGATCTGTGGCCTGCTTCCACATAAGCAGGTACACCCAGTCTGTCACCTCGTTGTATGGGCAGTAGGAAAAGACTAGGATTCATAGTTCCTAATACACATGTTCCATATCGGCTAGGCAATTGCACATAGGCAAACTTTCCATATATCCAACCTAAGCCATCTGTAGCATGCCAGTTAAGAGTTTCATTACCCACATCTGTCCATAACCCACACGATCTAGGTATAATTTCAAATGGGTTACTAGGTTGTGTCAGGTTAATTCCAGACTGAAAGGTTATGTTAAGCAAAGAAAAGACCCTTGCTTGTAATATATGATTTTTCACACTTATCATTGCATTATATTCTCCTCCTATTAGTCCTACCCATAAGAAAATTATTCCCAAATATTTAACCATTGCATTAAATCGATCCATCCTATATATTCAGGGATCATTGTTAATGTATTAGCAGAGTATTCCTTGTGTTACCAAGGTTGTGCATACAGAAACGTTTAGATTGAGATCAGTTGTGAATAAGTACTCAGCCACACACAGATACACTAACTTGAATTAAAGTTTACTTTAAGAAATAGCATGTTCCTATAAACAGTCCAAAGTCATACACTTAATAGTCATAATGACAATCCAAGTATTATCCAGTACAAGTACATTTTAGCTATAATACATAACTACAACACAGAGAGAAATGCAGAGCATACATACTCTAGGCCTTGCTCTAATGAGAAGCAGAGACTACACTCTGAGTAGTAGGGACCAAAGACAAACAGAGAGGGACTCCCAGAGAAATAAGCTGTGAACTCTAGCTCCCTCTTGTGGCAATCTGCAACATCTCAGCTAAACAGACATATCTGTTAAAAGCTAAAACATATATTGTTTTATCCAATATTAGTTATGGTCAGAGACCTAACATTCTCCCCTTTGGGTAGATCAATATATAATACCTTACATCTTTAAACCATAGTTTTCACAACACTCTTTGTGTTTAATTGCACCTTGCGCTTTAGTGAAATGATCTGCAATATTCTGTTCAGTCATGCAGTATTCCAACTTAACCATTTTATTTTGAACACATTGTCTAACATTCAGATATCTCAAATCAGTGTGTTTTGACCTTGTTTTCACAGCTAAACTATTAGCCATACTAATGGCAGATTGATTGTCTTCATACACAATAAATGGCTCCTGTACAGTAATTCCTATATCCTTTAACAATTGTTTATAATACACCAATTCTGTACACATTAATGATAAACTCGAGAATTCTGCTTCCATAGTGGATAAACTAATATGTTGTTGCCTAATAGATTTCCACCCTATTAAAGCATTACCCAACATTACCACTATACCTGATGTTGATTTGCGAGTCATTGCATCAGTAGCAAAACTTGCATCAGCATATGCAGTTAACACTAATTCATTTCTCGGTTCTAAATATAAAGAATAATGTATTGTGTGCTTTAGGTATCTAAGTATTCGTTTAGCTGCTTGCCAATGCCTTTCATTTGGTTCAGCATTATATCTAGCCAGTTGATTTACGCTGTAAGATATATCTGGTCTAGACCAATTACTCAAATAGGAGAGACTACCAATTAGAGACTGATATATCTCCTTATCAAACACAGGACATTTAGTATCACTATTTGTAAATCCCTGATCCATTGGTGTCTTAGCAGTTTTACAATTCTCCAGGTTATATCTTTTTAACAATTGGCTAATTTTCTTAGTTTGCGAAATTTTGAATCCTCTATTTGTCTTCATTATATCAAGACCCAAATAATGTTTAATTTCTCCTAAATTTCTAATCTTGAACTTTCTTTGTAATTCAGAAACAATATCATTTGCTTCTTGTTCAGTCTTTGTTATAATCGCTATATCATCTGTAAATAATAGCAACAGAGAAATCAAACCATCTTTCTCTCTCCTAAATAAACAAGGATCAGCTATACCAGCTTTAAAATCCATGGAAACTAATTCTTTTACAATGCATTTATTCCATTCATAACCTGATTGCTTTAAACCATAAAGACTTTTCTTTAATTTCCAATAATCATTTTTTTCATCATCTTTTAAACCTAATGGCTTTCTCATATAAATGGTATGTTGTAATGGTGCATGTAGATATGCAGTTTCGACATCTACATGATTAATTATGCATTTATTTTTAACTGCCCAAACTAATGCTCCTATCAATGTATTTGCTCTCAGACTAGGTGCAAATACCTCATCATAATCCTTATCTGATTGAGCAAATCTCTGAGCAACTAATCTTGCTTTATGGGTAACAGTGCCATCCACACCAGTCTTTAATTTATACACCCATCTGCAACCTATTGCACGCTCACCTGGTGGTAACTTTACATCTTCATATACCTCAAGATCCTTTAAAGATTTTAATTCCTTATTCATAGCTTCCTGCCAAGCTACCTGTTCCTTTGTTGGATACAGCTTAAGTTCATTATAATTAGACGGTTCCACATTAATCTGGCATACAATACTTGCCTGATATCTATCAGGTGGACGTCTCTCCCTAGTCGACCTCCTAGGCAATTTAGTACAAGTTGTTGGAATTTCCTCTTCCTTTTCCTCCCCTATCGAAGTATCTTCTACATCATCCATAGATGGTTCCTCTATTGATGATTCGTCTATTGAGGATTCTTTCACTATCCTACCATCAGTATTTTTCTTATCAGAATCATCAGGAAACAATGGATCCTCAACAACGATACTATCTTGTTCCTTGTATTCCTGTTCCAGTTTACTCCATCCAACATGCTCAAGGAATTTAGCACTTGCACTACAATATACTCTAGTAGTACCTGGCTCCCAGAATCTAAATGATCTATGATTAGATTCATACCCTACAAAACATAATTTCCGTGCTCTATGTTGTCCCTTTCGCCTTACTTGTGTGGGAATATGCACCCATGCTGGTGCACCAAATGTATGCAAATAACTAAGATTTGGTTTCCTACCATACCAACGAGTAAATGGCAATTCACCAGTTGTTGCATTCACTACATTGTTCAAACATGGTTAGCACACATTATAGCTTCATCCCAGAGTCTTTCTGGTAAACCAGAATCTGAAATCATGGTTCTAGACATAGCCTGTAATGTCTGACCTCTTCATTCAATATACGCATTATGTTGTGGCCGAAAAGGAGCAGAACGCTTATGTTCAATACCAGCTCTCTTTAGCATATCTTCAAATCTCTTATTGGTAAACTCAGTACCATTATCTGTTACTAAACTAACCAGTTTCTTATTCATTTTTCGTTCAACAAACCTTAACCAGTTTACAAAATGCTGATATGTTTCTGTTTTTGTTTTCATCAGATAACAGAAACCATATCTAGAAAAATGATCAACTATGCTCAATATATAACAGGCTCCACCTAAACTGGGTTTCTTAGGGCCAATGAGATCAGCAAATACAACCTCTAATGGTTCCTTGGTTTTAAATCCATTTAACCTGTTTGCAGGAATTACCTTGCTCTTTTCCTGATTGCAAGCATTACAATTTAAATATCTTGCACAAGGTTTTAATTTTATACCATTAGATAACTCAACAGTTTTCTTTAAAATTTTGAAATTCAAATGTCCCATACGTCTATGGAGCAAATGAATACATTCGTCATGAGGCTTTTTATTTTCATAAACTGAATTAGCCTTATTTAATGGACTATCATGGATAATGTATAAGCCATCATGCAATCTTGCAGTAACTCTTTTACCTTGTTTTTCAATTAAACATTTATCTCCCTGAAAAGTTACCACAAACCCTGCTTTTACCAATTCTCTCACAGATAGTAAGTTATATATAAGGTTAGGTACATATAACATTGGTAAACTTTCATTAATACATGAACAATATGCATTACCTTCTCCAGATACTCTCAATTTCCAGCCATTTGCTAATGATACATGCTGTTTACTTTCAGTCATATTAACAAATCTCTCTTTACTTTTGGTTATACACTGAGATGCTCCACTGTCTATTATCCAGATATCATGGCGTACAGTTTTATTTGTACTTGATATAGCTACACTAACATCATTATAAGCTCTCTGCATATTACTAGCATTCTGCTTTTTACCCTTTTTACAGAATCTGGCTATATGACCCTTAGCCCCACAAGAATAACATTTCCTAACAATATAGGCAGTTGAAGAGAGTTTTTCTTCCTGTGGTGGTTTCTCTCTCAGTTGTTTTCTATCTTGCCTTCTTCTAGACTCTTCTAACAGTCTTCCTATTATGCCAGTCAATGTCAGTTCATCTCTGGTCAAAACTTCCAGTGAAGACACATAATCATCATAAGTCATCCAAAGAAGAAAGAATAATATAAACTTGATGCAACTCTGAGAAAATCAGTTCTTTTTCATGTAGCTCTTGTAATGTTCTCTTCATAAACTCCAAATGAGCTAACATGTCACCACCTTTTAACAAACGTGCTCTGAACAGTTTACGTGTAAGGTGTATGTGCGCACCAACACTATCTCGAACATAAAGTCTCTTTAAGGTACTCCAACACTTGGCAGCAGAATCTTCACCATGAATATGGACCAGTTGCTGATCACTCAGTGTCAGTCCAATAATACTAAGAGCCTTTTCATTATCCCGATTAAAGTCAGCTATTTTCTTCTTATCTTCATCATTTGTTGGATCCCAAGCTGTTATATCAGGTGGATTATTAACCACAGTCCATAATCCTTCTTTACGCAAAAGTAAGCTGCACTTCATAGACCAGGAAACATAATTAGTTCCATCTAACCTGGTTATCAGGGATAAGCTAGTTGACTGTTCTTGTGCCATTGTTAATTTAACAGTAAACCACAAGTTAGCTGTCTGAGTATGAAACTGAATATTCACACTAACTCTCAATATCTCTCTGGGCCCATAACCAGTGTTAATGTATTAGCAGAGTATTCCTTGTGTTACCAAGGTTGTGCATACAGAAACGTTTAGATTGAGATCAGTTGTGAATAAGTACTCAGCCACACACAGATACACTAACTTGAATTAAAGTTTACTTTAAGAAATAGCATGTTCCTATAAACAGTCCAAAGTCATACACTTAATAGTCATAATGACAATCCAAGTATTATCCAGTACAAGTACATTTTAGCTATAATACATAACTACAACACAGAGAGAAATGCAGAGCATACATACTCTAGGCCTTGCTCTAATGAGAAGCAGAGACTACACTCTGAGTAGTAGGGACCAAAGACAAACAGAGAGGGACTCCCAGAGAAATAAGCTGTGAACTCTAGCTCCCTCTTGTGGCAGTCTGCAACATCTCAGCTAAACAGACATATCTGTTAAAAGCTAAAACATATATTGTTCTATCCAATATTAGTTATGGTCAGAGACCTAACAATCATGATATCACTATCTCCTAGGACAGGGGTAGGCAAAGTTGGCTCTTCTATGACTCATGGACTTCAACTCCCAGAATTCCTAAGCTAGCATGATTGGCTCAGAAATTCTGGGAGTTGAAGTCCATGAGTCATAGAAGAGCCAACTTTGCCTACCCCTGTCCTAGGACTACTGTGTTCAAGTCAGGTTGACCAGATTAAACGCCCCAATTCTTATACATTTAATCTACCCAGTCTTCCACTATTACTATATCAGAAGGTTCTTCACAAGCACATACTGGTCCACAATCACAACAATGGTAACAACAACAACATTGATACACTTACAATCACAGAACCAACACATCCTGTAGGGTGCAAAGTTCTACAGCTTTGTTTGGGATCTTTAGATGGAATAACATAGGCCACCACTTCAGGCAAGAAAAATAAAAAATTGGTACTTCTGCAATGAGAAAAATCACAAACAAAACCCATTCATACCACGATGACCACATCAGTTTTTGGTAATGTTTATTCTCAGCCGGTTTTCTCCAGAAACCACTTTCCATTCTTTAAGTTCGTCAACTTGTCCTTTTACATGTGTATAGTGAGTCCATCCTTTGTCATTTGTCCAGTCTGCTGTTTCAGTGGTCAGCAGGACTTGGTAGGACCTGTCCCAGGCTTGGCTAAGTTTTTCCTCACGTAAGCTTTTTATCAGGACCCAATCACCAGGATGGAACTTATGGACAGGAAAATCGAGAGGTACAATTTGAGCTAGTAGTCCTTTGTTTCTGAGGTAAGATAAAGAAGAGTAGAGCCTAAGTATATAGTTCTTTACAAAAATATCTTTAGTTTCATATTGTGGAACTTCCAAGTGTGGTAATCCAAACATCATAAAGTAAAATATCCCTTTTTGGGCAGGTTCAAAGTCTGAGCAAGGCCAAAGGTAAACATTTGGACCATGGCATAGAGGAATTTGCATTCCACAGAACATGACTGTTAGGACTCTGTCCAAACGGTTGGATTTGCTAATATATAAACAAGCCACAAATCAATGTTTATGTGAATATAGGTAATATTGCTTTAAATGCATTGTAAACTTTCTGATTACTATAAAAGGGAGCTAGAGAACAGGCTCGCTCTTCCTGCTGACACTCTCTGCTGATTGTCTCTGTTGATTCACTGCTGATTTGTTGAGTAATTGACTTCGTGTCTGTGAAAGTACTGTGAAGAGATGCTGTGTATAGCGTAACTATCTGATAGTATAGATTTGTTTATTAATTTGTTTGCTAATTAAGACAAAGACAGGCTAGTAAGAAGATTCTTCGTACTGAATGACTTAACGTGTATGACTTGGACTTCTTATTTGGACTTTGCTAATTCTTTGAGTAAACTATTTGTATATACTTTAAACGTATCTGTTTATTGACTGAATCATATCAACTCATATCAACTGCAACATCATGTTTCGCTGTTCACATGCTTAAGAGCACAAATTCCTTAACATAGGTTATGGGCGCAGTGGTATGTTGCTAGTCAGATATTGAGTAGTGTGAACATTCAGTTATAATATACAGACAGTTAAAGTAGTATTGCATTAATAATGGCACAAGGAAAGTCAACTTGTTTATCCATGATAACCCGGCTGGATGGTACCAACTATGTTGCTTGGTCTACGAAATGCAGCCTGCTTCTAAGAAATGAAGGCTTATGGACTTTAATAACTAATCCACCGGATACAGCTGTTTGGGATGCAACAAGAGATGAAGATGCAAAGAAAATAGCTGACTTTAACTGTGACAATGATAGAGCTTTAAGCATAATTGGACTGACACTGAATGACCAGCAGCTTGTTCATATTCGTGGAGAAGAGTCTGCTGCAAAGTGTTGGCACATATTAAAAAAGATTTATGTTCGTGATAGTGTGGGTGCACACATACACCTTACACGTAAGCTGTTTAGAGCTCGTTTGTTGAAGGGAAGTGATATTTGAAATACATGAAAAAGACTTTGCATGAAAAAGAACTGATTTTTTCAGAATTGCATCAAGTGTATATAATTATTTCTTCATTGGACGAGAGTTACGATGATTATGTATCTTCATTGGAAGTTTTGACCAGAGATGAACTTACATTACCTGGCATAACTGGAAGACTAATTGAAGAGTCCAGAAAAAGAGAAGATAGAAAGCAGATGAGAGCAAAACAAGCACAAGAAGAAGAGAAAACATCTTCTAATGTTTATTTTGTTAGAAAATGCTATACTTGTGGGGCTAAAGGACATATAGCTAGATTTTGTAAAAAGAATAAAAAACAGAATGTCAGCAATGGACAGAGAGCATACAAAAATGTTAGTTTAACTATGCCAACCGTAACTGACAAAATAAACCATGATATGTGGGTGATTGATAGTGGGGCTACACAATAAATAACAAACAATAAAGAAAAGTTTGTTAAAATGGATAAAAGTAGTCAACATGTTGCATTAGCTAATGGATGGAAGATGAGGGCAAGTGGAGAAGGAAATGCATATTGTTTAAGGCTTAATGAAAAACTGCCAATGCTTTATATGCCTAGACTAGTATTTAACCTATTATCTGTTAAAGTATTAGTAAAAGCAGGTTATACTATAACATTTATGGATGATAAATGTCTAATCCAAAAGCAAGGAAAAAATGTTATAGCGAGGTTAGAAAATGGTTTGTTTTTACTGCATGATAACCCAGTAAGTAATGCTAATTCAGTTTTTGAAAACAAACAACCACATAACAACTGTATTCACTTACTTCATAGACGTATGGGGCATTTGAATTTTAAATTGCTGAAGAAAACTGTGGAATTAGCTAATGGTATTAAACTACAACCATGTTCTAAGTATTTAAACTGTAATGCCTGTAATCTGGAGAAAAGTAAAGTTACTCCTGCAAACAGATATAATGGATTTAAAACTACAGTACCATTAGAGGTAGTATTTGTAGACTTAATTGGTCCAAAAAAACCCAGTTTGGGTGGAGCTTGCTATATTCTGAGTATTGTAGACCATTATTCTAGATATGATTTCTGTTACCTAATGAAATCTAAGTCAGAAACATATCAGCATTTCTCAAATTGGTTGAGATTTGTAGCGAGAAAACAGAAAAGTAAAGTAGTAAGGGTTATCACAGATAATGGAACTGAGTTTACAAATAGTAAGTTTGTTACTTTGTTAGAAAGAGCTGGAATAGAGCATAGACATTCTGCTCCTTATCGACCTCAACGTAATTCGTACATTGAGAGACGAGGGCAGACATTGCAAGCGATGATTAGAACAATGATCACAGATTCTGGTTTGCCAGACCAGCTGTGGGGAGAGGCTCTTATGTGTGCTAACCATGTCATTAACAATGTGGTTAATGCAACAACAGGGGAGATTCCATTTACTCGTTGGTATGGCAGAAAGCCTGAATTGAGTTACCGTATTTTTCGGAATATAAGACGCACCAGAGTATAAGAAGCACTTAGTTTTGGGGGAGGAAAACAAGGAAAAAAGGCCTCTGCCTCCAAGCAATTTGCCAAACAGCAAACAGCAAACAGCACAGATGATATACACTGTTTGCTGTGTATTTCTGTGCAAGTGTGCCTGACCCATAGAAATAGCAAAGAATTGGAGAAATGTACATTATGCCAGAAAGTTTTCTTAAATGTACTCCTCCCAATTATTTAAATAGATCTACTCCAAGGTAAGTCAGGATTGAACTCTAATACTAAACAGGACACTGTTACATTTCAGACTATACTTGTACAGAGCTGTTACAATTAATTAAAATTTCTGGAAGTATACACTATTCTCTATTGTTTAAAAGAAGATACAATAGCACTGGACCTCTTCAGAGCAAGCATTTATTTTAAAAAGCTTCTTTATTTTGTTAAGTTGTCTAGAGGTCTCCAACCGTGGCAACTTTAAGACTTGTGGACTTCAACTCCCAGAATTCCACAGCCAGAAAGCTAACAAAGCTGGCTGTGGAATTCTGGGAGTTGAAGTCCACAAGTCTTAAAATTGCCAAGGTTGGAGATCCCTGCCTCTAGAACAATAATAAAGCAGTCTTTAAAAAATAAGTTTAATAATTTGAACATTCTACAGACATTTATAGTTATTCACTTACCCCCTTGCACTCAGTTCAGCAGAAAATAAAAATCTGCGTGTCTCTCCCAGCTATTTGCCTCTTTGCAGCTACTTTCAGTTTCATTTTCCCACTGGCAAATCAGCTGTAGGTCGGGAAACTGCTACTGACTTGCTTGCCTTTACAGGCTCTTCCCTCTTTGCTGCAAGCAGGTAAATTGCTGGAAGACAGAGGCCAAAGGGTGGGGTGGCTGGGTGGGTGGGGCTACATTCGGTGTATAAGACGCACCCAAGTTTTCACCCTCTTTTTGGGGGTAAAAAGGTGCGTGTTATACTCCAAAAATACGGTATTTGCATACATTTGGTGCACCAGCATGGGTGCATATTCCAACTCAAGTAAGAAAGGTCAGCATAGAGCTAGGTTAATGCATTTTGTTGGATATGATAGGAATCATAGAGCTTTCAGATTTTGGGGGAAAGGTACTAGAAATACATATAAGAGTGCAAGTGCTAAGTTTATGGAACATGTAGGATGGAGTAAATTAGCAGGAAGACAACAGAAGTAAGGATAGTGTTGTTATAGAGACTCCATTGTTCAAGGATGATACTCCTAAAAGGTATATGGAGAATAATATTGAAGAGGAGGAATCTTCAATGGAGGGATTACCAGATGAGGGATCTTCATTTGATGAGGAAAGATCTCCGATAGGGGAGGTTAAATTTGAAGTGAAGGATGAGGAAATTCCTGCAACTAGTACTCCTTTACCTAGAAGAGATACTAGGGTAAGAAGGTCACCTGATAGGTATCGGGCTAGTGTTGCTTGTCAAGTGAGCCTAGAACCTTCTAGTTATGATGACATTAGGTTATATCTGAAAAGGATCAGAAGGCTTGTCGAGAACCAATGAGTAAAGAATTAAAATCATTAAAAGATCACAATGTTTATGAAGATGTTGTTTTACCACATGGTGAGAAAGCTATTGGTTGCAAATGGATTTATAAATTAAAAACAGCCAGTGATGGCACTATAACCCATAAGGCGAGGCTTGTTGTTCAAGGTTTTGGTCAGAGTACTAAAGACTATGATGAGGTTTTTGCTCCAAGTCTTAAGGCTAGTACTTTAAGAGTGTGGGCAGCCAGAAATAAAAGTGTCGTACATCATGTTGATGTAGAAACAGCTTATTTGCATGCACATCTGCAGCATACTATATACATGAGAAAACCACTAGGGTTAAAGGAAAATGGTAAAACAGGTTACTGGAAATTAAACAAGAGTTTATATGGATTGAAACAGGCTGGATATGAATGGAACAGATGTATTGTTAATGAACTAGTTTAAATGGGGTTTAATGCTGGTTTAGCTGATCCATGTTTGTTTAAGAGAGCAAAGGATGGTGAAGTTACTTTATTGTTATTGTTTATGGATGATATTGTCATTATTACTAAAACAGAGAACGATGTAAAAGATCTTGTAGCTAAATTAAAGGAGAAGTTCAGAATAAGATATTTAGGAGAAATACAACATTATTTGGGTCTAGATATTACCAAAACGAATACAGGATTCAAAATATCACAGGTTAAGAAAATAAATAAATTGTTTTTTTTATTCAAAAAGTTTTATTAGTACAAAGTACAAACATTTTTCTCTTTTTCTCCCCCCTTCCCCCCTCCCCTGCCCCTCCCCTCCCCCCTCTCAACCCCCCAACTTCCCAGAGAAAGCACAGGGCATAATATTCAATAAAATAAATTTCAATTATACTAACAAATTCTTAATTTCCACATCTCTCTAAATCTTTAACTCCTTGTTGCTCAAAACCTTTTAAGCATAATCTAAAAATCAAGCATATTGTTAATCAAACATCATTTCAATATCTCATTCCTTTATATAGAATTTATATAATCTTTAAAGTATAATAGTAAAAGAAAAAAAAATGAAAAAAATAGAAGAAATCCATTTCATTCAGTTACAACCATCAACATCATTTCCTCAATATTAAATAAAACTTCCTTCTTCCAACAATACCTCTTCAGTATACATAATAATTTAAAGTATTCTAACAAATTGTTAATTCCGGTATTTCTGTATTTCTTTAACCCCTTATAACTCAAAATTTTTTAAACATAATCTAAAAGTCAAACACATTATTAGTAACCTAACATTACAATATATCAAATTACTAATTTCACGGTAATTCTAAATCTTTAATTGCTTTAAGATATAATAATAAAAAGAAGAAAGAAAAAGAAAAAAGAAAAAGAAACACAACCATCAAGGCCATTTCCTCAATAGTCAATGAGTCTTCTTACTGCAAAGTATCAATTTTCATTCATTTCTCCATCTGTCCTATAACTTCCCAAATTCTAATCATTCCTTCTTCTCGGTCGGATTTTAGATCTGGTTCTTGCAGCCTTTTGTATCTTAGCAGTTTTTTGATTTGTCAGCTCTACACTTCTCTGACTCTGATCTTCTGTCTCCTCTTCCACATTATGAACATCTCTCTAGCTCTGTAAATCACCTTGAATCTTCGAAGCTCTTTCCATTTGCACAGCTATCGGTGACTCTCCTCTCTCCTCTTCTGTTGCTTTCATGCTTCTTCCCTCTGGAATTTTGGATATATCGGCCTTTAAAACTTTAACATAAAAATTGGTGGCTTTCATTATCGTGTTGAGCCGGTATCTCTTTTCCAGATGTCTCACCACTATCCCCATTAGGCATCCCATTTGTACTGTAGATTCTGTTTTTTAAGTTCTTCAACCAGAAAGGTATAATCCTTTCTGGCTCTGAGCATTTTAGGAGGAATTTCTTTCAGTGTCATTACTTCCTGTCCATTTACCTGAAGCTTATTCTTGAAGGTTGCCTGTAGAATTTTATTACGTAATACCCTTGTAATAAAATATATTACAATATCCCTTGGCAGATGTTTTTGTTTAGCAATCCAGGAATTAACATGGTATATCTTATCAATTTGCATGACCAGTTCTTCTTCAATCATTTCTAACACATGCACCAGGGCCTCCACCATCCTTCCTTTTAAATCTTCCTGTTTTTTCTCTTTTATCCCTCTTAGTCTTAAAGCAAACTCCATACTTCTAAATTGTTGAAGCGTTATAATATGGAAAATTGTAAAGCAGTCAAAACACCTATGAGTACTGAGTTTCAATATAGTGAGCTAAAAGATCCCAAGTTTGATAAAGAGATATATCAAACATTAATTGGAAGCTTGTCGTATCTAGCAAACTGGTTGAGACTCAGATATCTCATATAGTGTCAATCAGTTGGCAAGATATAATGCAGATCCTTGTGAGAGACACTGGAATTCTGCAAAGTGAGTACTTAGGTATTTAAAACAAACAATGTACTACTCGCTACATCTAGAACCGAGATCTGAGCTTGAATTAACAGCATATGCAGATGCTAGTTTTGCAACAGACAGAGTTACATGAAAATCAGCATCAGGGATTGTTATATTGTTAGGAAATATGTTAATTGGTTGGAGGTCTATCAGACAACAACATATCAGTTTATCTATGACGGAGGCTGAATTTTCATGTTTGTCCCTAATATGTACAGAACTTATATATTACAAACAATTATGTATAGATATGGGAATTGTTGTACATGAACCATTCAATGTATATGAGGATAACCAGGCTGCAATTAATATGGCAACAAATTTGGGTGTAAAAACAAGATCAAAACATACAGATTTAAGATATCTAAATGTAAGACAATGTGTGCAAAGTAAAACGATTAAGTTAGAATATTGTACAAGTGAAAATAATATGGCAGATCATTTTACGAAGGCACAAGGTGCTATAAGGCATAAGGAGAGTTGTGAAAGCTACAACTTAAGGATGTAAAGAGTTATATATTAACAACCCAAAGGGGAGAATGTTAGGACTCTGTCCAAACGGTTGGGTTTGCTAATATATAAACAAGCCACAAATCAATGTTTATGTGAATATAGATAATATTGCTTTAAATGCATTGTAAACTTTCTGATTACTATAAAAGGGAACTAGAGAACAGGCCCTCTCTTCCTGCTAACTCTCTCTGCTGATTGTCTCTGCTGATTCACTGCTGATTTATTGAGTAATTGACTTCGTGTCTGTGAAAGTACTGTGAAGAGATGCTGTGTATAGCGTAACTATCTGTGATAGTATAGATTTGTTTATTAGCTGTAATCTTTGTTTGCTAATTAAGACAAAGACAGGCTAGTAAAAAGATTCTTCGTACTGACTGACTTAACGTGTATGACTTGGACTTCTTATTTCAACTTTGCTAGTACTTTGAGTAAACTATTTGTATATACTTTAAACGTATCTGTTTATTGACTGAATCATATCAACTCATATCAACTGCAACATCACGTTTCACTGTTCACGTGCTTAAGAGCACAAATTCCTTAACAATGACATTCCCACTGAATTCCCACACTCCTTGATTGATTGAAACACTTTTGCAATAAAATGAGTCCCTTGGTTGCTGTCCACAGCTTCTACTATCCCATATCTAGGTATTATCTGTTCCAATATAATTTTGGTGACTACTGCTGCAGTGGCTCTCATGGCTGGATAAGCCTCAACCCATCCAGTCAAGTGATCCACTATTATCAATAAATAATTAAGTCTCCCCACTTGAGGTAGTTTAATAAAATCAACTTGAATGCATTGAAATGGTCTCACGCTAAATGTTGCCCTCCCTTTTCTTTATGTATAGGACTTGTTTATTAACTCTTTTTCATACTATACAATGGTCATATATTTGTTTACTTACTGCATACAATCCACAGCATCCATAAGCTTCCAAAAACAAATCACATCATACCTTAGTACCCCCAATGAGTACCCTGATGTACCCCCAATGAGTACCCTGATGTAGTACTTCCAAAATCAATATTTGCCTTCCATCAGGTAATACCCATTTCTAATTTCTACTGCTCCCACTTTAACTAGCTCCTTCTTCTCATAACATTAAACATTCAATTCCTTCTACCACTGCCATCCTGGCTTCCAAGTCAGCTAAATTATTGCCTCAAGATTCAAAGGAATTCAAAGCTTGATTTAAGGCATACAATTCACAAGTCTGTGCAGACCAACTTAAAGGTAACTTTCTATCTTCTACCAAAAGTCCTTCTCTTCCTTCTACTACTTTCTCTTCCCATCTATGAACAAATTAATCCTTCTCCCAAGGGAACATCCATTAAATCAAGTCTAACCATAGGCTATAATTCAACAATAATGTTCAAGATCCTATCCTCCTTCTAAATCTCCTCTTTATCATCAACAGTCAGGGTTTAACATTTTAGACAAAAATGCCACTGGCTGTCTTTTTCCTTCCCATTTCTGGGTTGAAATCCTCAAAGCCATTCCCTTATCTGTGTAATATAGGCTCTTCTTCTAATAGTTTTGCATACAAGTCTTTATTCAAAATAACACAATCTATCTATTCACAGCCTACAATATCCAGTCAATCCTAAACATTTCCTCAACTCCTTCAGGTGTTATTTTTCTACTTCTTTCGTTAATCAAATGCCCTAAGTATTTTATCTCTCTTTCTACATATTGTAATTTCTAACTCATCTCTGAAACAATTCCTAAAAGGGCAACAACTTGTGCTGCTAACAAACAAACAAACAAACAAACAAACAAACAAACAAACAAACAAACAAACAAACAAACAAACAAACAAACAAACAAATGCATAGGATGGATCACCATGACTCCTAAGCATTCAAAATCAGTGTGTCCCGCACACAGACATAAAGACATAAAAGAAGTAAGAAGAACAGCTTCAAAAATAAAACAAACAATCTAAATGAGGTATTTTGAGCCAATGTTCTGAAATATATATAAGGGTCAAACTTTAGTATCAATTCTCTGCTTTTAGTAAAAAGTGAGTCAGATTCAGATTCCATTCAGATGGAAGCAAATTCTCATTAAGTAGTTAAAAACATTTACAAGTCTTTAAGTAGTTAAAAACATTTACAAATTCAAGAGTCATTTCTTTTGTTTAGGTTTAATTAAAAATTTTAAACGTCAAAAATGTCCAGGAAAAAAAATGTATTCAGAGCAAATCAGAGACCAAAAACAGTGATCAGTGATCAGATGTCACCCATTTACCCTGCCTTTCTCAGGCAAGCTCGGCAAAAAGAGAGAGAAAAATGGTGTAGGAAGTTAGCACCCACCCCTCTCCTAGGAAATGAGATATCCTAGGAGATATTAAAAGGTAGGAAATATTCTGTGGAACACATCTGGAAACATGCTTTTAAACAAACAAAAGACTCCTCTTGGAAACCCCCACCCCAGCTCACATATTCCTCTCACCTGGACTGGAAGTCTTTTGCATGATAAAACCACAATAGGATTTGCCCAAGGCCCTTTCATTCAGCCAAAGCTGGATTAGACAAAAGCCAAGAGTTGCCCCAGCATGCCCCTGGGGGGTCTGAGAGCCAATGGGATAGATTTCTATACAGGAAAAGGAAATCTAAGAGGTGGGACCCAACTTAGACTATAAAAACCAGGAACTCAGCATCTGTCTTCCTCTTTTTTCTCTTCACCACGCCTGGAACCATGTAAGCTACCTTTTCTGTACAGGGGCTCAAGCCATGTGCTCCTGTCCACCATTAAACCTTCCTTCCAAGCAACCTTCATGAATCCAGTGTCTTTTTCCCCACTTGGAACTGAACCTAAAAGAATATTTCCTTATAACAATTGGCGAGCCAGATGGATTCCAAGCTAACCTCTCCAATGATCTTGGCCTAAATAAATTTATTTGACCTGGGCCATTGGAAATTAGGTTTTAAAGGGGTTTTGAGTTTCAATTCAAGGGCTGCTTGGAAAGAAGGTGAGTACCTACCTCTAAATTTTACTTTAAACCATAGAAAACTGGGAAATGTGTGTTTGCATGTGTGTATGTGTGTGTGGGGTAATTTTTGCTTTTTAATTTTACTTTATGGCATATGTAAATTCCAATTTCAATTGAATAGTGTGTTGTCTGGGTACAAATCATTTTAGGGAAAAAATAATCATGCTTTTTGTTTAACCAAGTTAATGTATCTTCCTAAATCCTTTGATATTTTCTTCCCCCCTTCTCCCCCCCTTCTCCCCCCCAGCCCTGTTTTGTCTGCTAGCCATTGCAGGATACTCATTTTATGGTGGTTCTTTTCCACTTCTCCAAATCTGTTTTAATTTGTTGCACCAATTTATAATAGTTATCTATATTTTTGGTTTTCCTTACCTAGGGGTAGGATTTTACTTTTCTTTGCATTAGATAGGGCTCAGAATTTTGTTGTTGTTTTTTTCTTTCTTTTTGAAGATGGGAACCACATTAGCTTTTTCCCAGTTTCTCAGGTGGTCCCCGTGTCCCAAGATTTTTTTTTAAAGATGTGCAGTGGTTCTGAGATTTCATTTACCAGCTCCTTTAGGACTCTGGGACCTGGTGTTCTCTTACTGTTTTTGCTTATTTTAACTTTAGTTTACAGTCTGTTTTATTTTTTCCTTTCCAGTTATATTTCTGGTTAGTTGGGTTGCATTTCTTTTTGCAAGAAGACATGCAAAGAATGAGTTAAGCAACTCATGGCTTTCTCTGTGTTGCCTTCTCTTCTTAGTGGTCCAACTGTTTCCTTGATTTTTTTCCTGCTTTTTTTATGTATTGGAAGAATCTTTTATATTATCTTTCACCTTTGTTGCAAGTCGTTGTTCATTCAAGGCTTTTGTTTCCTGATTTTCTTTACAGATTCTTGCTATCTGCTGATACTCCCTTAGTTATATGTCCCTCTTTCCATTTTTGTATCTGTCCTTCATTCATTCAATTTGTCAGTGAGGTCTTTGTGCAGCCATGCTGGTTTCTTGGATTTCTGGGTTTTTTTTCCTGATTGCTTTTGTGCAATTGGCTTTTATAATCAAGTTTTTTCAGAGTTTACCAAGCAGCTTCTTGAGTTGCTTCTTTCCTTTAGGACTTTCATCCAAGGAATCTTTCTCAAGTTTCTCTTGAGTTTATTAAGGTCAGCTTTATTTTAAAATCTAAGACTTTAGTGTGTTCAATTGTGTTCAATCGTTTTTGTTATGTTAATGATGCAGTTTCAAATCCTTCTACAACTTCTTCTTTGTTTGTAAGTATTAAGTCAAGTATGGACTTAATTATCTCCTCTAGTTCTCTTCTCTACCTTTTGGACAACAAAATTGTCAGTAAGGTTGGTTATTAACATATTTTATTTCTCACTTGGTGCAAAATTAGTTTTCAAAGTTTCCATGCCTTTAATTTCTGTGTCTGCCATAATATTTATATTTAGCACTTCCAGTATCAAAATGAATAGCATCCTTTTCTTGTGCCCTTTTTTTTATGTATTTAAAATCATTCTCATTTTGTTTTTAATCTGTCTCTTAGAAAAAGCTTAAGAGAGCTGAATGTATAAATTCATTTAGGAACCTTTTAGTTTGCTGCCATTATTGAAGTATATATTTTATAGTCAGCATGCAGTGAAGAGATGGGCCCTTTAGTTTTATCTGCATTAAATCTGAATTTTATTTTGGAATCAAAGTAATATTTGCTCCCATTCAGGAATGTGGTACCTTTACATCAATCAATACCTCAGTATGTAAAATCTTTGTAAAATTCTGCCACTGGCCCACCTGGTCCTGGTGTTTGGTTGTTCTTTTGTCTCTTGATCTGCTTCTGATAATTCCATCATTGATATTCATTCATTTAATAGTTTTTGTCCTTTTCTGGTACTTTAGGCAATTCCATTTTTTTAACTATTCTTTAATTTTATTTTCTGAAACTCCTTGCTCATACAGCTTTTCATAATATTGAATTATTTTTGTTTATCCTCATTTGGTAGTATAGAATTTCTTTCTCATCTACCAGCCTATGTGTCAATGTCTTCTCTTTCTCTGTTTTGATTTGTGTAAGTTCTGTTTAGTGTTTACAGAGCACAGGACCTTCTGTTAGGGAAGGAGGAAGAATGTCTGTGTGTGTGTGTGTGATTGAAGGGTGGGAAAGCAAATTTTGTTGTTGTTGTTGTTGTTTTTATGTGCACATCCCAAAAGCAAACCCCAGAATTTTTCAGTTCTAAATGTGAAGCCCGTGAGTGTGGAGGTCCTAGTACTAGCTGTACAGGGGCGGCTAGTCCTCGCAGATCCCCTTTTTGGATCTGATAAACCTAGAGAGATTCCCTACAGGAAGGGGGCCTTACTTCTACGAGGGAATCGGAAGTCCTTCCCAGAGTTTTTTTTTCTCTGAAACTGTTGAGCGCGCCGCTAGCTAAGCCAAAGTGAACCTTACATTTAAAGGATCATGGGAAGCTCTAGTTCGAGGGTGGCGGAGACCCTTGTGTGGGCTTGGAACCTGGGACGCCAGGAATATATCTGTATGACAGGAATGTGCAAAAGTAAAAGCAGGAAACTTGTGTAGAAAATGGGCTTTGCTGAGGGATGACACAGAGAAACAAAACAAAACAAAACAGCCAATTTGGCTAAATAAAGGTACTTAAGAAAACAGAAAAGGAAAAAATGTTGAGGTGTTTGTTTGTTTCTTCTCTCTCTCTTTTCTTCTCTCTCTCTTATATGTAACCACGTGGTTTGTTTGTTAAGATTTGTGCCTTCCTAATTTAACTGAGATTTATGGCAGGAAGGACTTGTGTGTGTGTCCTGTCATCCTCTTTGTCCCTGTTTTTGTGTCTGTGTACATCTTTGTCTTGTCTTGTGCGCACTCGAGGTAATTGCAACTGTAAAATCTCTCTGTTTCCTAGAGATATGAATTTCAAATTGTTAGAAAAAATTAAAAGCACTGAAAAGAAAGGAAAATGTCTTTGCCCAGTTAGGACTGGCCAACCTGGTCTGGGACAAGGAACAGAGTTCAATTTTCCTATTCCTCTCGATGTTTTTAAGAAAAGCCAAAATTTAAGGGACAATGTTTTAAGTTAATTTACAGGAAAATTCCATTCTCACATTTACTGTATGTACATGCAAACAGTTTTAATATTGCTCTTCTGTGATGTTTAATGGATGCCAATTCTCTGCTAAGATGGAAATGTCTGTTCATTTTTCCCCCCCGGTGATGTCTCCATTTTGTTATAATTGATTTAACTGCGATACTGATGCGTTGATTGTTTTCCTCAAACCCTGCCTGCAAGCTATCTACCTCCCCCAAATCTCTAATCCTTTTACAATGCCTCTCGTGGTAGAATTACCAGCAAAAGGGGGAAGGGACCCTGTTCTTATGTCTTTCAGCCCTGCACACATGATCCTGAAGCCTATGGAAGCAGAGCAAATGGGCTCAGACACTGCCTCCAGTAAAGACATTCCATCCATTTGAGCCAGAATTGGGTTTGAATCTAGTCCTCTAGTCATCACAGCAACCAGAGTGGAGCAGATCTTTCCAAGCCTGACTGACCAACCTTACCACCAAAACCTAAGGCCACCCAGCAGACACGAATGAAAGGACCCTGAGATGGACAAATAAAGACCAAACATCTATTTTCAATCCCCAGAAGACAGCTGAAAAGACTAGGGGGGAGGGGGGAAGTTCATTGTAAAGTTTTCTTTCTTTGTTTCAGTCACGGAACTTCAGTGTAAAGTTTTTCTTTCTTTCTTTGCTTCAGTCACAGAAATTCTTTGTAAAGTTTTTCTTTCTTTCTTTGCTTCAGTCACAGAAATTCATTGTAAAGTTTTCTTTGTTTTCTTTCTTTCCTTGCTTCATTCACTGAAATTCATTGTAAAGTTTCTCTTTCTTGTCTCATCTATATTGTAATCAGTTTAATGTACTCATGTAAGAATTGTATTGGGAGTGGTTGCCACAGTGAGTTCTGTACACTTTAGATTTCTGTCTAGTGGGAGGTAAATTTGTAGCTGCATACACAAACACACAGAGACACGCCATTCAGAATTAGACTGAGGTTATCCCTTTTTCACCTACCTCCACCCAAAGCTGCTTTTAGCTTGTTGTTTTTGTTGTTGTTGTTGTTGTTTTGACTCCTGCTTTGTGGCATTAAAGCCCAGGCAGTCATATATCCCTGTTAATTCCATGGGGGAAGGGGGCAGGTCCCCTCAGGCAATTTCCCCACTTGAAGAGCTAGCAGAAAGGATCTTCGAAAACCCAAGGCCTGACTGCTGCCCAGTAAAGCAGGGTATTTTGCACTGGTGGTCTCAGGAGTAAGAGTCCCAGGGCTCATTCTAAAAAAAAAAAGAAAAAAAAAAGAAAGGAAAAGCCTAGATTGCACACTGGCTAATTTCAATTTGGACTCACAAATCCTAGATGCACTAAAGTAAGAGCTAGGGCAGATTCAAGAACCATCCCTTGGAAATGGGCAGCCTGTGATTTCAAGGTAAACCATGGCTGTGGGAATATTGTGGGGCCTGTGCTTGCTTGAAACCTGTCTGGGAGCTCATCGAAAGTGTTATCAAACATCTGAACATAATTGGCATGGAAAATTGGATACTGTAAACTTTTGCCCTGGCCATTGACCATCATGGTTGAAAGCTCTCCTTTTGGGAGCCACTGAAGGAATCCTGCTGCTGCCTCTTTCAACTGCCTCTTTCAACGTCTTCCCCTCTGCATCAGAGAAAATTGAAAGCACCCATAAAATCTCCCTGACCTGATCAATTTGAAGCTTGTGTCAAAACATGTGTTGCACTCACATGTTTTGGAAAAAAAAATGAGGGATTGTAGGAAGTTAGCACCCACCCCTCTCCTAGGAAATGAGATATCCTAGGAGATATTAAAAGGTAGGAAATATTCTGTGGAACACATCTGGAAACATGCTTTTAAACAAACAAAAGACTCCTCTTGGAAACCCCCACCCCAGCTCACATATTCCTCTCACCTGGACTGGAAGTCTTTTGCATGATAAAACCACAATAGGATTTGCCCAAGGCCCTTTCATTCAGCCAAAGCTGGATTAGACAAAAGCCAAGAGTTGCCCCAGCATGCCCCTGGGGGGTCTGAGAGCCAATGGGATAGATTTCTATACAGGAAAAGGAAATCTAAGAGGTGGGACCCAACTTAGACTATAAAAACCAGGAACTCAGCATCTGTCTTCCTCTTTTTTCTCTTCACCACGCCTGGAACCATGTAAGCTACCTTTTCTGTACAGGGGCTCAAGCCATGTGCTCCTGTCCACCATTAAACCTTCCTTTCAAGCAACCTTCATGAATCCAGTGTCTTTTTCCCCACTTGGAACTGAACCTAAAAGGATATTTCCTTATAACAATGGTTAAAAGGAACAGAAAACTGCACCCCCCCTTCCTGCTTCTCTCGTTCTAGCTTCAGTAAATTACACAACTTTTTTTCACAAATCTGTCTCCCACATCCTCCATGGGATCTTTCTCATTTCTTTTCCTTGCAAACACTTGCTATTGCCTTTCCACTTACTTCACAGTGGCAGCGGCAGCAGAAGCAGCAGCAACAACAACAACAATAACACCTTGCAACTTACGAAAGGGAATCAAAGTATTGGCCCCTTTCTTTCTGGGGGTGGGGGGTCAGCACACTGGCATTCACACCAACTTTTACCATCAACATACTGGTACTCACATTTGTACTGCAATCAGACTGCTTGGGTAAACCAATTTCATATACAAAAATTCCATTTCATGCTTTCTCCTTGCAAACCAATCATAATTATTTCAGGGAGCTTTTTTTCCACAAGTCAATGAGCTCCATTGTCTAAATAACTTTTGTGCGCTATTATTAGAGGGTCCCATCCTCCTCCAGGTTTGGAAATGATTACACATAGACACATGATTACACGCATACCATTAAACAACATTTGAGACCATTGGAGGTTTGTTCCTTTAAATCTCCACATTTTCTTTCCTTGGGCAATCTGTAGTTTGTTCTTCCCACTGTTCTCCAAGCAGTGGGAAAACTGAGGAAGCAGTTTCAATAGAAAATGTGATTGAGGGCTGTCAGAGCTAGATGCAGCTCTGTGGTTCCCCCCTGAGGGAAACTGCAATTAATTAGTTCAGAGGCGGATGAACCGTGTTTCTCCATGGCTGCAAATTCATAAAATAAAACTGAAGCATAAATTCTGACAAACACTTTTATTATTAAAGTACACACACACACACACACACACACACACACACACACACACACACACACACACACACACACACACACACACACACACACACACACACACACACACACACACACACACACACACACACATATATATATATATATATATATATATATATATATATATATATATATATATATATATATATATATATATATATATATATATATATATATATATATATATATATATATATATATATATATACTGGTAGAAAATATGTCCAGCCGGACAAAGAAAACAATGGAAGAAAAAGAAAAGAATGATGGGAGGAGAACAGAAGTACATGTGCAGTAAATCAGGCATCACGAGACAATACATCACAAGACTATTGTTTACATTTCTGATAAGAGTATGACCAGACTACAGACTGGAAGCACAGCTGACAAATACAAAAACCCCCCGCAGTGACGAACCCCTTCTTTGTCAGTTGAGCGGACATCAGATAAAGTCATTAAGTAAGGCACATCTTCGCACGCAGATACTCGTGCTGAGCTACTGAGTTTGTTGAGCATATTAGCACTCTGATCACATGTAGGCACATATTGCAATTTCACAAAACCCTGCTTCACTATTTGTTTGATATTCTTATAACGCATGTCAATGTGTCTGGACCTGGAACCCATGAAGTGTGACTCAGAAATATAAACCACCGATTCATTGTCTTCCATCATGGTGATTGGTCGGATCGGGTGCGTCCAGATATCTGTGACTAAAGCATCAAACCAAGTTAGAGAATTACATGCATTAGAAACACAAACATATTCAGCTTCAGTAGAAGAACAAGAAACAAAACAACCTGAAGTACATTTACGTGATTTCTTATCACTTGCCCAATCAGAATCAGCATTGATTAGTATGTGTTGGTTCTAACAATAACTTCATGTGCTTTGTGTGTTTTAGATATTTCAATAATTTCTTAACACATGACCAATGAAACTGTTTTGCCTTACCTACATGTCGAGATAAGAGGTTAACACTAAGTGCAATGTCGGGTCTGGTCCAACTACTAATATATAACAGCAACCCAATAACTGAACGGTAAAGTGTCTGATCCTCAAACTCAGGACCTGTTTAATGTGTCAAGTTGTGAAAATCTGTTCGCATAGGTATGTGTCCTGTGCTAGCATCCTTCATGTTGCAATGATGCAAAAGTTGTTCAATCTTATCTTCTTGTGAAAGACTAAACCCCTTCTGTGTTTTGGCAATCTGAACATCTAAATAAGTTGTTGTGGCCTGCTCGCAGCTTGTGCAGCCTGGGCCTTTGGAGCCTTCAGTGTCTCATGGCAGTGCTGAGAACGAAGAAGCTATTAATCTGTTCCGGAATGCCAGAGCACGCCAGGCGGCCAAGAGGCAGAAAGGTCTACTCCAAAGGAGGTCTACTCGGGAGTGAGACCTGGGGCTAATTGGCCACCACGCCCTTAGGTCTATTTAAGAAGAGTCGATGCAGCTGGGAAGTTGTAGAGAACAACGTTGGAAAATCCCGTCTTGATCAGAGTTTGTTTGGTGCTTCTCTGTCGTGTTTTGTTATCAGAGACTGAACTTTGCCAATTCTAGGAACTTTGTCAACTCTAGGAACTTTGCCAACTCTAGGAATGTCAGATAGGAATTTTCCTATCAAGAGGCGATTTAGGATCTTGCTTCCCTGAAGTCATTCATACTTAGAAAATAAAACCGAGATTCAATTCTAATTAATAAGATATTTATTTCAGTACAAAAGTAACAAAAGAATAAACCTTTAATAAGCTACATCTTCTCAGCTAATAATTTCATGTCTGCCTCGGGCGAGGCTTCGAAGAAGAAGGAAAGTAGGAGGAGACAAAACTCCTGGAATGCACACATGCGTAGTAAAACATATCACATGTCTGCTTGATTAGGAAATACAGTAAATCTAGAAAACAGTAGAGATGCACAACTGGCAATTATTCACATCGTGACACCCCTTCTTTGTCAGTTGGGCTAATATGATGTGTCATTCAACACACAGTAAATATCTGAGGTAATTATGCTAAGCAGTAGGTAATGGTTTGTTCAGAATGTCAGCTATCTGATATCTTTTTTTTTTGTTCAAAAAGTTTTATTAGTACAAAATTACATAGATGGTAGCTAAATATTAAATATAAAGTACAAACATTTTTTTATTTTTTCTCCCCCCTAGCCCACCCCCTTCCCTCCCCCCTCCCCCCCGGACTTCCCAGAGATAATACAGGGCATAATATCAATTAAATAAATTTAAATTGTTAATAAAAAGAAAAAAAAAGAACATTATTTTTTAAAAGCTTCAACTCCAAATTATACACTAATAATATATCGTCTATGTATACAATAATAAAGATACAAAAAAGAAAAGAAAGAAAAGAAAGAAAAATCTCTTTAACAATACAAGAAAAACATAACTAAAATAAAATAGAAAAAAGATAAAAAGAGAGAGAGAGAAAAAAAAATAAACAAACAAACCTCCTTCCTCCTCCCTTCAATCCTCTACCTTATACAAAGTAAATATTATCTAAATAATAGCTAAATATAAAATACAAAAGTCTTAAACTAATATTATTAGCATTACAAATAACCTCAAAGATAAATAAAACTTAATTAAATATTACATAAATAATCATTAAATATCAAATTTCATCATAATATTAATAACATAATATTATTCTACATTAACTTATTAACTTCAAAAAACAAAAAATCTTTAAAGTCTTAAAAAAAAGAAAAACAAATCTTCAACAAATTGTATTTATCTAATATTATTAACATTAAAAATAGCCTCAAAGTTATATAAAACTTAACTAAATATTACATAGGTAATCATTAAATAGGGAAGAGAAAAGGAAAAGTACAATCATATTAGTCTCTATCCGTCCAATATATTTCAACACCACATCTTTTTGTATCTTGATAGTTGCATCTTTTAATAACTCAATGATTTTGAATTTATCAACTCGTCTCCCATCTGATCCCGATCCTCCATCTCCTTTTCCCCGACTGTCTGGCTCTGGCACTCCTTTTGGTTTTTTAAATCTATTTCCTTTTGATCCAACAAAGATGGCTTCCCCTCCTCCTCCTCTTTTATTTTCATACATCCTTCCTCTGGAATTTTGGATATATTTAAAACATTGACATAAAATTCAGTAGCTTTTTTAATCGTATTAAGCCGGTATCTTTTTCCAGAAAATTTCACTGCTACTCCTACTGGTGCTTCCCATTTATATTGCAAATTTAATCTTTTGAGTTCATCAATCAAAAAAGTGTAGCTTTTTCTGGCTTTAAGCATTTTAGAGGGGATTTCTTTCCAAATCTTTAATTCCTGACCATTCACCTTGAGATTATTGTTGAACGTTGCCTGTATAATTCTATTCCGTAAAGCTCTTGTAGTAAAATATATGACAATGTCCCTTGGTAAATGTTTTTGTTTAGCATACCACGAATTGATTCTGTATATCTTGTCGATTTGTGTAGCCAATTCCACTTTAGAGATACCAGACACCTGATCCAATGCATCAACCATTCTTCCTTTTAAATCTTCATATAATCCCTCCTTCAAACCTCTGACCCTTATAGCAACTTCCATTGATCTGAACTGTGTCATCAACACCTCTGTTTCAAAATTTGCAATGTCATTTTGAATTTTATCTATGTATTTCACCGAGGTTGCCAAAGCTTGTTTATTTGTTTCAATACGTTCTGCCAAAACTTCAATATTTGTTGCTAAACCTTTGCAAACCTCTAACACATCCAGCCTAAGTTGTTGATTCATATTCTTCAAAGCAGCCTGCATTTTTTTGTCTATCTCACTAATTTTCTGATTAAATTCCAAAGTCAGTTCATGTTTCATAATCTTTAAATTATTTAATAAATTTTCAGGTGTCAAAGGCCGTGGAGGTGTTAACTCAGTATTAAGTTGCGTTTTAGAAATATATCCAGAGGGATAGTCATTTCTTTTACTCAAAACAATCTTTCCAGATTTTGAAGCCATTATGGTGTTTCAAAAGAGTACAAAGAAAAAAGAAAAGAGAGAAAAAAAGGGCCAGATGCCTAATTAAAGTTCTTTCCAATTTCAAAACCAGATAGTCTTTTATTATTAAAAATCTTTCAATTATAACTTTAATCCAGGGTTAGGAGACAGAGAAAGAAAAGCCATTTTTCCAAGTCAAAAGTTTCCATAAGAGAAGAAAAAAAAAAGCCTCTGGGAAAACGAAAGTCACTTTCACTTCTCAATCGCCATATTGTTACTTTGTTTCCTTTGTTTCCTTGCCGAAGTGAAAGCTTGCCCAGGAGTTGAAAAAAAAAGAAAAAAGAGATTTCAGTACTTGCCCATCTCACGCCTGTTTCTCTCTGTCTGCTTCTATAAGTCAAAAGTAATTGTAGATCCCATTCTGGAAGCAGCGGCGGTCATGACATCTAGCTCCGCAAAAGCGGAGGTTTCCTGATTCCCGGAGCTGGAGACAGGCTGCATGGGGAGCTCTCCCTTCGCGCCCCTAGATGGCTCCTAGGGCACTGGGGGGGCTCTACCCCACCTGTCAGGCTCTCATCTCTCCCCTTTGCCTGGGGAAGAGATTTCAAAGCCGCCAGACAGCTGTTCTGGTGGCTTTTTACGAGGATCGGAAAGGCGCCCAACGAAGGGACGTCCACGATGGCGTGATCCAAACCGGAAGTCTGATATCTTGTTGGCACATATTCTAACTTTATGAGACCTTGTCTTACTGACTCTCTAACATTCTTGTAATGAATGTCAATGTGTCTGGACCTTGAACCTGTGAAGTGAGTCCTGGAAATGTAAACTACTGATTGATTATCTCCCATCACAGTGATCGTTTTTTTTGGCTTCGTCCAGATATCTGTAACTAAGGAATCGAACCAGGTTAGAAAGTTACAAGCGTCAGACACACATGCATACTCTGCTTCAGTGGATGAGCAGGAAATAAAACTTTGTTTTCTTACATTCCAGTAAACTGGACATCCATTCAGGAACACTATGTAACCTGATGTGCTTTTTCTTGACTCCTTATCACTTGCCCAATCTGCATCTGTATAACAATACATGTCTGCAAAATCTGTATGTTCTGGTTCTAGCTTCAATTTGAAATGTTTTGTGTGTATCAAGTATCTCAATAACTTCTTAATACATAACCAGTGAAACTCTGTTGCTTTGCCTACGTGTCTTGAAAGCAAATTAACACTAAGTGCTATGTCTGGTCTAGTCCATCCACTAATGTAAAGTAGTGAACCAATTACTGAACGATAAAGTGTTTGATCCTTGAACTCAGGACTGTATGCATCTTTCAAATTCAAAACCTAGCCAAGGAGGGAGCTGAAGATCCCTTGCAGGGCAGAGCTGAGGAATTTTCTCAGTTTCTGGCGGATAAAGTCGTTCAGATTCGGACAGACATGGACTCCATTTGGACAGGGCAAGCCGAGATGACAGGGGTGAGTCTTAGTCCTGTTATATGGGACGAGTTTGAACCGGTCACTCCTGAGGATGTGGACAAGGCCATAGGAGCGATGAGCGCCTCCACCTGTTTATTGGACCCGTGCCCCTCCTGGCTGGTCTCTGCCAGCAGGGAGGTGACATGCGGCTGGCTCCAGGTGGTTGTGATCGCTTCTCTGAGAGAGGGATCCATCCCACAGCCTTTAAAAGCTGCGGTGGTGAGGCCCCTCCTCAAGAAGCCTTCCCTGGACCCAGCGGATTTAAAGAACTTCCGTCCAGTCTCCAACTTACCCTTTTTGGGTAAAGTTGTTGAGAAGGTGGTGTCGCTCCAACTCCTGCGGCTATTGGAGGATACTGATTATCTGGATCCCTTTCAATCGGGTTTCAGGCGCGGCTACAGTACGGAGACTGCTTTGGTCGCGCTGATGGATGATCTCTGGCGAGCCCGGGATGGGGGTCACTCCTCCATCCTGGTGCTACTTGACCTCTCAGCGGCTTTCGATACCATTGACCATGGTATCCTTCTGCGTCGTCTTGGGGAGATGGGAGTGGGAGGCACTGTTTTACGGTGGTTCTCCTCCTACCTCTCTGACAGGATGCAGTCGGTGTTGACAGGAGGACAGAGGTCGGCCCCTAGGCCCCTGGTTTGCGGGGTGCCACAGGGCTCGGTCCTCTCGCCCATCCTGTTTAACATTTACATGAAACCGCTGGGTGAGATCATCCGACGACATGGGATGAGGTATCAGCAGTATGCTGACGATACCCAGTTGTACATCTCCACCCTGTGTCAGTTCAGTGAAGCAGTTGATGTAATGTGCCGCTGCCTGGACGATGTGAGGGTCTGGATGGGAGTGAACAGACTCAGGCTCAACCCAGACAAGACTGAGTGGCTCTGGATATTGCCTCCCAAGGACTATGTCGACTGTCCCTCCTTGGTTCTCGGGGGAGAAAAATTGACTCCCTCAGAACAGGTTCGCAATTTGGGTGTCCTCCTAGATCCACAGCTAAAATTGGAGCAACATCTTTCAGCTGTGGCTAGGGGGACCTTTGCACAAATCCGTCTGGTGCACCAATTGCGACCTTACTTGGAGAGGGAGGCCTTGCTCACAGTCACTCATGCCCTTGTCACCTCACGGCTAGACTACTGTAACGCGCTCTACATGGGGCTACCCTCGAAGAGCATCCGGAGACTCCAACTGGTACAGAATGCAGCTGCGTGAGCGGTAGTGGGTGTGCCGAGATACACCCACGTAACACCTATCCTTCGCCAGCTGCATTGGCTACCAATTAGTCTCCGGTCGCAATTCAAGGTGTTGGTCGTTACCTTTAAAGCCCTACATGGCTCAGGGCCAGGTTACCTGCGGGACCGCATCCTACCACATACCTCCCTAAGACCGGTTAGGTCCCACAGAGAGGGCCTCCTCCGGGTCCCGTCGGCTAAACAATGTCGATTGGCGGGGCCGCGGGGGAGGGCCTTCTCTGTGGGAGCCCCGTCCCTCTGGAACCAACTACCACCAGAGATCCGGACCATCCCCACCCTGCTGGCCTTCCGTAAAGCCTTAAAAACATGGCTCTTCCGGCAGATGGGGTGAATAGGACAATCAGATTCCCCCTGAATGTTGCGCTTACAATGTCTTCTTTTTAATTATATTTTTAATGTAAACTTATGACTATTGTTTTTAAATGTACGCTTCTTATTCATGCTGTACGCCGCCCTGAGTCCCACGGGATTGGGCGGCCTATAAGAGCGTCTAAATAAATAAATAAATAAATAAATTGTGAAAATCAGTTTGCATAGATGTTTGTGTAGGTGTTGCATCTGTCATGTTGCAATGATGCAAAAGTTGATCTATCTTAGTTTCTTGTGAGAGGCTAAACCCCTTCTGTGTCTTTTCAATGTGAACTCCTAAATATTCATTGATATGTCCTAATGATTTCAATGTGAAGTATTTTTGCAAACCTTTAACAAAATTCTCACTCATGTGTTTGTTTGGACCAATGTAAACAATGTCATCAACATAAACAAGAACGATTTCATAAACATTTCCATACCTTTTTGTGAACACATATTCATCAGTGTCGGACCTAATAAAGCACATTAAATTTAGTTTGTCTTTTAGACATGTGTACCACATCAGACCTGATTGTTTCAGACCATAGAGACTCTTGTTTAGGAACCAGGTATCCCCTTCTCGGTCCCGGAAGCCGGGAGGCGGACCATACGTAGATTTCTTCATCCAGATCAGCATGTAGATAAGCTGTTTCAACATCAAATTGGAAAACTTTAAGTCCAAGGATAGAAGCAGTGGTTAGAACAATTTTCACACTTTCAGTTCGCACTGTGGGTGAATAGGTGTTTGTGTAATCTTCAGGATAACTTTGTGCGAAACCCTGTGCGACAAGTCTTGCTTTGTATAATGATTCACCATCTGGTTTTTGTTTGATTTTGTAGACCCATCTTGTGCCAATGACTCTTTTGTGTGTTGGAGGTGTTGCAGATGTGTATACTTTGAGTTTCTGCAAACTATCCATCTCAACTTGCATGGCTTCATACCATTTCTCTTGTTCATCTTCAGAAAGATATTTAATTTGTGAAAAGTTCTCCGGTGGGAGTGTAACATTACAGATCAATGGCGATGGTGTGTTTGTCAATTGCATTGTGTATCTCTTTGGTGGAATACCTTTTGTAGTTCTCTTGGAACGTCTCGGGACGATTGTCCAGTCGTCTTCCTTGTTGTCCACATCTCCATCAGCGTCGCTAGCTTCAGCATCCAAGGCGTGGTAGGATGGGATATCAGGTGATGAACATTGGTCATCTGGTTGCTCTGTATCAACAATTTCAGTTCTAGGGAAATAAACTCCAGGGTCATTAGAATGTATCCTGGACCAATCTGAATCTTCTTCAAAATTAGCTGAATTAGAAATTGTTATCATATTGTGAGAGTCAATGAATTTTCCCCATTTAGAATTGTCATCAACACCCATGTATCTCAGTCTCTTTGCTATTGGGCCACCTTTTCTTCTTTGGGCCAATGGAATGTTGACCATGGCATATGAACCAAAAATGTGTAAGTGTCTAAGATCTGGCTGGTAGCCATGCAACATGTAAAAAGGTGTTTGGTCAATGACACTGCTCCATGTACGATTGACAATGTAATTTGCATACTTAACTGCTTCGCCCCAAAATGAATGTTTGAGATTAGCATCTTCTAGGAGGCAGCGCATCATGGTTTGGAGGACCCCTTGTCTTCTCTCTGCCACTACATTTTGAGCCGGAGTGTAAGGGGCAGATGTTTGGTGTAGGATACCGTTTCGTTGCATCCAATCCTGGAAACGCTGAGACATGAACTCGGTACCACGGTCACTCTGGATTCTTCGGATCCTCACTCCGTGTTGATTGTAGATTTGGACTGCAAAGTCTCTAAAGGTCTGAAAAGTCTCAGATTTTTCTTTCATAGGAAAGACATAACCATATCTAGAATGATTATCAACAATAGTTAAGAAATACTTTTTACCGCCAATAGTTGGGCCATAAGGACCCACAATATCTGTATGAACCAAATCAAAAATGCGTGTTGACTTACATGTAGCATGTTTTGGAATGGCTGCTGCCCTTGATTTTGCCTTTTTGCAAACAGCACAATCCAAATGTACTTTACATCCTTTGAAATTCAAACCTTGTGCAAAAAATGGCATCATTTTAAGAACCTCGAAACTGGGGTGGCCTAATCTTCTGTGCCATTTATGTATACATCTGTAATGTAAAGGGATGCCAGTGAGTGAGGTTGCAGAATTTACATTAACATGAGGAACCTTGGGTTTGATTACCTGTTGCTTTGTGGCTTTAGGAGCCTTTGGAGTATTCACAGGATCTCTCTCTGGGGTATCTCTCTCTGGGCCTGTGGAACTCTCTGTTGAGATTTTTATACTTGCCTGAATTTGAGGTTTTGACTTTGGCCTCAAATAGTAGACCTGACCAATCACAATTGTGTCAGCAATAATATGACCATCCTTAAAAATATAACTGGCGTTACCTAAATGAAGGACATAAAAATGTAAAACAGCAGACAAATGATTCTGACTAAGCAAATTACAATTAGCTGTAGGAATATAATAAACATCAGGTGCTAGGGTACCTAACTCTTCAATAAAGACAGTCCCTTTTCCTTCAACTTTGAAGGGGTGGACACCAAATGCATACAGTTCACGATATTCTGGTTCAGGCTCATGTAGCTCTTTGAAAAGTTCTTTTCTGTAAGTAATGTGAACAGCCGCTCCACTATCTAGAGTCCACAAGAGACTTCGGTCGTATCGTTGATTTGGCTGTGGATCATGGGTGATTGCTAGCGTGGCATATGGAGGCGGGAAATCATGCCTAGGACCGGGTCGGCACTGTCCTCTGCCTCTGCTGCCTCTGGGTGCTGTTCCTCTGGGCTGGTACTGGTCTCTGTAGTCTGTTCCTCTGGGCTGGTACTGGTCTCTGTAGTCTGTTCCTCTGGGCTGGTAATGGCCTCTGTAGACTGTTCCTCTGGGCTGGACAGGAACTTGAGTGCGTTGCAATTGAAGACAATCTCTGCTTGTATGACCCACATGGTCACAATACTGGCATCTTGGCACCCTTGGTGCATAGGTCCTGCCTTCGTAGGATCGTCTAGGTGGTGCCTGTGTCTTTGTAAGTGAGGCGTAGCAAGCATATAAGCTTCATATTCTGGACTTCCGGTGACAGCTCTGAGTGGGGAAGGAGGCAGAGGGCGAAGCTCGTCCTCTACACTCTGGATTTCTTTGATTTTTAGTGACCCTTCGAGGTGCAAGAAGTCTGGAGGACTTCACGGAGAAGGAGAGGCATTCTGGGTGCTGCGGAGGCAGAGGGCAGCTGCTCGGCGGCAGGGGATTCTCTCCCTAACTGAAGATCGAAGCACTCATTCGTGCTTAGGCATGGCGGGTCTGAAGCTTCAGCCTGTCACCCAATAGAGGAAGCTAAATATACAGAGCATTCTACAATCCTCCAGCTTAGAGAAGTGCCTGATTCCCAGAAAAGCGGAGCCTTAAGAGAAAGTGAAAAGCGAAAGTTTGGCGGCAACAATATATCGGCTCTGAAAGGAACAGGTTGGCCAGCAAAAGAGTGAGCAGAGAGATACTGTGTGGGAAAAATAATTAAGCAGGAATCCAGATTAATGAACAATATATACAGATTCTTTATTTCTTTGATCAAAGGGCCTCTACAGGTCAGAATCCCTGACACAAAATAGAGACAAAGGCCATTATCCAGAAACATGGATTTATACAAAACATGACTCCACCTTACTCCTCCCATTCTCCTCACATCATATCGTCCAACCTCCCATTATGTAACATCCTAACACAATATTTACAACATAGGAACCCAACATAGGAAAAGAACAGATTCATCATCCTGACAGCTCCACACTTCCTCTCTTTCTGTATGAACCTGTGCATTCCCATTAGCTCATTTCCTGCATAACAAAAGAGAAAAACATTTCCTTTGTCATCCCTTCCTCTCTCTCTGTTCCCACAAAATGGTAAAAACATATCCTGTTATCTGAGAACAGTGAAAATGAGCTGACATCCATAAAATACATTTTGTCACACAACATTATTTGTCCATTACAAATATCTTTCAAAATGGTTGCACTATGGTTCTTATTACATGTCTGATTTAACAAAAATAAATTCATATCTCACAATCCACCCTTTCCCTTTTGATCAATTTTCTATTGATCCTAATTGATCAACTCCTTATTTTTGTAACAATACGCACATCCTTCTTAGTCAGGGCCCACGTCCCCAACTTCTTAAGGTTTCTCATCTTACAACAAGACTTGCAACACTTCACACACATACAGGCATACAGTACATCTAATACAGACACAAGATATACAGCCTATAACTATAATGATTATAGTGCCTACATATGGTTCTTCAACCATACAAACCTTGACAACCAAGAGTTAATACATTCCATAACCCATGGAATGCAGAATTCTCAGTTTTATGTTGTAGGTGGTAGCAAAGCTCTTAATTGTGATTTATTTTCGATACCAAAGCAGCATAATCCTTGGAATTCTTCACAACCATGGCCCATCCTTAATAATATAATCAATAGCAATACGGTTTTGCAATAAAGACTTCCTTATCTTTCCCATTAGCCAGAGCTGCTATGGCAGACGACGTTTCATGAATACTTTTTGCCAAAACATAAGCAAGATGTCCCATCTGCTTATGATTCTATCGTGTTGCAAACCAAGGAAATATGCCTGAAAGTCGAGCTTCTACATCAGATAATATCACCACCTCATCACTACCTCCAGCATCATATGCTTTCTTTATGTACCTTTTACCTCTATAACTCATTCTGGCAGTATATTCAGTAGTCTTATACTGCACTAGAGATATAGATCTTTGTATAGATATGATATGCAAATCATGTATTACCAGGTGAGGTTCACCTGCTTTCTTTTTTTTTTATTCAAAAAGTTTTATTAGTACAAAGTACAAACATTTTTTTATTTTTCTCCCCCCTACCCCCCTAACCCTACCCCCCCTCCCCCCTCCCCCCCGGACTTCCCAGAGAGAATACAGGACATAATATCAATAAAATAAATTTAAATTAAATTAAAAATTCTTTTGATTTCCACCTTATTTTTTTAAAACTTCAACTCCCAATTGTACCCTAATAAAAATTCATTCCTCCTTCTTTCAATCTTCTACCCTACACAACATTTCTTCCCAGTTAAATAACACTTAAATGAATATTACATAAGTAATAATTAAATATTAAATAAAAAAACCTTAAACTTATCATAAAGTTAACCACTATGTAAATAACATATATTACTATATATCAGATTGTTAACTTCAAAAAAGTTCTAAATCTCTAAAAATATTAATATTAATAATAATAATAATAATAATAGTAAATATATATATATATATAGAGAGAGAGAGAGAGAAAGAGAGAAAGAAAGCAAAGAAAAAAAAGAGAAATACAGTCTATCTTATAAATTCAACACTAACTCCAAACTTTGAATAAGCCTTCCTCTCAAACAATTTTTTTGATCTAATTAAGATATTTTATAACTTAGTAATTTTAAATAGAAATTCCAAATCTTTCTCAAAATTAAATAAAACTTAAATGAATATTACACAAGTGATAACTAAATATTAAATACAAAAATCTTAAGCTTCATCATAAAATCAACCACTATATTAGTAACATAATACTATTATATATCAAATTGTTGGCTTCAGAGAAATTCTAAATCTTTAAATAGTATTAATAATAATAGTAAAATAGAGAAAAAAGACAAAGAAAAAAAGAAAAAATACAGGAAATAAAGAAAGAAAAAGAAGGAAAGAAGGAAAAAGAAAAAAATACAATCATATTAGCCACCATCCGTCCAATAAATTTCAACACTGCATCTTGTTATATCTTGATGGTTGCCTCTTTTGGTAACTTGATGGTTTTATATTTGTTAGCTCGCCTCCCATCTGACCCCGATCTTCCATCTCCTTTTCCACACTATAGACATCTATCTGGTTCTGCCCATCACTTCGATTCTGTAAAGCTGTTTCGGTTTGAACAGGAAGGAATGGCTTTCCCTCCTCTCCTCTTTTATTTTCAAAAAACTTTCCTCTGGAATCTTGGATGTATCCGCCTTTAAAACGTTAACATAAAATTCAGTAGCTTTCTTTATCGAATTAAGCCAGTATCTTTTTCCCAAAAATTTCACCACGACTCCTGTTGGTGCTTCCCATTTATATTGTAAGTTTAATCTTTTAAATTCATCAATCAGAAAGGTATAATCTTTTCTGGCTTTAAGCATCTTAGAGGGAATTTCTTTCCATATCATTAGTTCCTGGCCATCCACCTGAAGGTTATTCTTAAACGTCGCCTGTGTAATTCTATTCCGCAAGGCTCTTGTAGTAAAGTATATTACAATGTCCCTTGGTAGGTGTTTTTGTTTTGCATACCAGGAGTTGATTCTATATATCTTATCAATTTGCGTGGCCAGTTCCTCTTTAGGCAATCCAGACACCTGCTCCAAAACATCCACCATCCTTCCTTTCAAATCATATGATCCTTCTTTCAACCCCCTCACCCTTATGGCAAATTCCATAGATCTGAATTGCGTCATTAACACCTCTGTTTCAAAATTTGCAATGTCATTTTGTATTTTATCTATGTATTCCACCGAAGTTGTCAAAACTTGTTTATTTTCTTCAATACGATTTGCCAAAACTTCAATATTTGTTGCTAAACCTTTACATACCTCCAACACGTCGTTCCTAATTTGTTGGTCAACATTCTTCAAAGCAGCCTGCATTTTATTATCTATTTCGTTGATTTTTAAGTTAAACTCCGCAATCAGTTCATTTTTCATAATCTTTAAGGTAGTTATTAAACTTTCAGGTGTCAAAGACTGTGGGGGTGTTAACTCAGTGATAAGTTGCATTTTGGAATTATAACCAGAGGAGTGGTCAGTTCTTTTATTCAAAACAGTCTTTCCAAATTTTGAAGCCATTTTAGTATTTGCAGAGGAGAACAAAGAAAAAGCCAAGTGTCTAATTAAAATTCTTAAATTTCCAATTCCAGCACCAGATAGTCTTTTAATTTTTGAAAATTATCAGTTGTTATTTTAATCCAAAATCGGGAGACAGAGAGAGAAAAGCCAATTTTAAAAGTCAAAAGTTTCCATGAGAAAAAAAGCCACTAGAGAAATGAAAGTTACTTTCACTTCTCCTCCCACTTTCTCCGATCACCATATTGTTGCTTATTAACTGTTACTTTGTTTCTTTCTTTCCGAAGTGGAAGTCAGCAGTGGAGTTGAAGAAAAAAAATTCAATACTTGCCCATTTGAAAGCCTGTTTCTCTCTGTCTGCTTCTTTAATCCATTAAGTAGTTAAAATCCCTTTCAGGAAGCAGCGGTGGTCACGGCATCTTGCTCCGCAAAAGGCGGAGGTTTCCAAGTCCCCGGAGCAAGAGACAGGTTGGCTGGGGAGCCCTCCCTTCGCGCCCCTGGCTGGCTCCTGGGGCACTAGGGGGGCTCTACCCCACCTGTCAGGCTCTCATCTCTCCCCTTTGCCCGGGGCAGAGATTTCCAAGCTGCCAGACAGCTGTTTCTGGTGGCTTTTACAGGGAAATGGAGAGGCGCTCAACGAGGAGCGTCTGCGATGCTGCGAGCCGGAACCGGAAGCCCGTTCACCTGCTTTCTTAGATGTTTCTTCATGTTCAGGTTTCTGATCATGTGTCTCACCTGTAGTGTACTTTTCACTACCTTTCCAATCGTGGTATTCTTACTATGATGCAGTGTAGCATTCATCAGAAAAAAAAATAAACCTGTGTTCAGGCATCCTATAGGATAAGATCCTCCCACTGCATTAGCAGGAATAACTGCATAAGCATATAAGCCATAAAACAGAAACCATCCTCTAGGTAGGTATAACACCTATCCTAATGCATCCATCTCTCCACTCTCAGTTCAAGTAAACACATTCTTGTATATAGTTGTCTATATATATATTACACAATCATAGGCTGGCAAAATGTTCTTTACTCCAATTACCAGTTTCTTCTGATTAGTCCATTCACTGGGCTTCACTCACTCATTCACTGACCAAGCAAAGTAATCACTTTTGATAGATCATAGATGTTATGTTCTATAACAATCTTTCCGTCTTTAAACGAAAACTTCCCAGGAACTGGTACACCCACAAAACATATAGACATGATATCCAAGACTGTTGTCTCTCCTTTCACACAAAAGGATATACTATTCAAAGCCACTGTCATCAGGTCAAGGAAAATATTTCCTCCTCCTTCTTCATAGGCTTCTCTCACATGTCATATGTACCTAAGTGGTGTTTTCTAATTGTACATCTACCCTTCAACCAAAGGGCAGACCTGACAATGCCATATTGCCATATAAAAACATAAGCTTGGATGGGGCTTTTATTTCTCCATATAGTAAAATCAATCCTTCCTCTAAAATTCTGGACTTTCTTATAGGAAGGTGTATAATTGCCATATCTCTCATAGCAATGATTATGTATAGCTTCCATCCTATTGGACACATCTCTATTATGAACAGCTATCTCATATGTACGGCTACACTTTTGATATGTGCCAAGTGGTATTCCATCACTAATACAAATTCCAGCCTCAAATTTCCGGCTCAATCAGTGTCAGTGATTTATGTATCTGGGAAAATCGTTGTTCAAGTTCAGCATGGATACACAACTGCTGTCACATTATGAAATAACACGGCAAAACAGCAAACATTCCCATTCCTACTTGAAGATACATCCATATTCCCCAGAAGACAATAATCACCCCTACTGTCGAATTCATGCTTCCAGTGGACTGGCCCCCCTGTGTATGTATATGTAATGTAATACAAACTCAAACTTCAATACAATCACTCCAGGGACTTACATCCACATACTTTCACAACATGTAACCATACCACCCTACTATGTCTCTTCCCTATAGAAAACAGTAACACAATACAAAAGTTTATTACCCCCAACCAAATAAGCAACTCAACCTCCCAAAGTGCTATCAATTAGTCCTAAAAGTCAATGTAAAAGGATCTATTGTCTTAGCAGTCACTGTCCATCCATGGGGTGCAGTCTCCAGTCCTTTCACACGCGAATAATGGACTCAGCCTGTCTCTTTAGTCCGCTCATCCCGACTCGGTAGTCAACTCGGTAGTCAACAGCACTTGGAATGGTCCTTCTCACATCAGCTTTAGTTCATGTCTCTTTAGAGCTTAAATCAGGATGCAGTCACCGCTCTTAAAGTCACGTATTTGAAAATCAAGAGAAGGAATCTGTGCCAATAGTCCTTCGAACCTTAAAAGAGAAAAACACTGGGACAGTCCCTGTATATTTTTTTCAAAAACAAACAACTTCACATTTTATCTTTGACATTCCCACATTTCTAGTATAAGAAATACCAAACATCATTTCATATAACAAAATTCTAATGTCTTTTCTTGTATTTATCTTAATAAGCAATATTGCTAAAGGTAAACATTTCATCCAAGGTAGCAGCAATTCTAAAATTAACTTCTTTAAGGTATTTTTCAAGATTTGAATCATTTTCTGAACTTTGCCTAACAAAATCGGACAAAATGATAAATGTAATTGCCAATTAATACCTAATTGGTCTATTACCTATTACACTACCTGGGATAGAAAATGCGTACCTCTATCATTTTCAATAGTTTTCTCCAACCCATTTCTTGGAACTATCTGCTCCAATATTATTCTAGCATCTGAGCATTTACCATTCCTCTTGGAAATCCTCATGGAAAACTTCCACCCAACCATTTAAATGAACCACTATTATCAGCAGATTTCTCAATATTCCCACAGCTGGCATCCCACCTGGATTCTTTGGAATGGCCAAACAGCCATTCACTTTCCCCCGGTCACTTGCATCCTCATGCTCTTTTTGTTTATCTAATGCAATGTATACATTCTGCATAACAATTGCATACATTCCTCTACAAACATACTTTCTTTTCACAAAGTCAGTCAACACTTGCATTCCCCAATGCACTCTTCACATTATGTTTCTCATAATGGGTTCATTCACCATTTGCAATCCATCTCTCATCTATTTCTTCCACACCTTCTAAACTTAGGCTTGACATCCCATTCCAAAATAGGAATTGTATTTACTATTATCTCTACTTCCTTTCCCTGCCTTGCAGCTTCTTTCAGCCTTATTCGCTAGTCTATTTCCACAAATCAACTTTGAGGAACTTTCCTCATGTACTAGCCAGCCTCGCTGGTCTCTGCCAGATCCTACTTATCTTAGCTTCTTTCCCTACCTTGGTATCAAACCCCGTTCCATCCAAATCCTCTCAAAGGTATGCCAAATACCATAGGCATATTTAGAACCTGTATAGATATTACCCACTTCATTTGCCAATAACTTCAACGCTTGTAACAAAGCAAACACATTACATATTTCTACTGACCATTCAGACAGCAACCTATTACTCACTGCATATCCAATTTCCCTTCTTTCATCCCCCTCTCGGGACAAAAAACAAAACAAAAAACAAATAGCCTCTATAGGCTTATCTTCCACATCCTCACGCATTCTCATTTGTAGATCTCTTGCATCTACACATCATGTTCTACATTTTCCCAATCCTTCCTTTCTCCTGATAAGAAATCAGTGGAAAGTACTAAATTATCCTAAGATAATCACCTCGTATTGCAACAATCTAGAATGAGTAAGACCCTTATGAACCTTCTTCATCATAATTGTCCTCACTACTCACTTCCAATAATCTACCAATAAAGCCACCCTCTCACCACAGGGTCCATCAACTTACCAGCCCATTTTTGAGCTAACACACCCTTAGCCACATCATTCTACCTAATGTGAACTACTCCAAAAAACAAACAAAAGATTTCCCAAATCAGGCAAACTCATGTCATCATAACTTTCTTCAACTCCACTAACTTGTCTCTATATCCTTCCTGCCATATCACCTCCATGGTTCTACTTCTGACAACTTCTCATATAAGAATTCAACCTTGTCAGTATATCCACCTATCAATTGGCAGTGCATTAAACTCAACAACTTCTTCAAAAGCAGACCTCTCAGAGCAGGACATCTGTGAAAAACATCAACATTGCATCCACAAATCCACCCATTTGCCCCTCCTCTCTCTCTGCAGACTTCAGAAAAAAAATGTGTAAAAAGGGAAAAAGCAAGCCGCTTCCCCCCTTCTCTCTCTCACACTCACACAGCTGAATACTCCGTCCAGAATACTCAATTCTCTTCAACATCGTTTCAACAAAGAAACTTACAAAGAAACTCACAAATAACTCTTCTAACTTCTATCTTCCAAACATCTCTCTTCACATTCTCCATAGAATGTCTCTCTAATCAGTATTTTCTGTCAAATACTTTCCCAAGTACAAATCCTTGCTACTTACTATAACTAGTAAAGGAGATCTCTCTCATCCCCTTGTAAACAAGCAGATGTTTACAAACATCCCCATGTTTGCAAACAAACAGTTACAGGTCTCCAGACCACCTCCGTTTCACTTCCATTGAACAAAAAAACTTTTGTGCAAACTAACATGAACAAAAAAAAATTCTTCCTCCCTATCAACTGATCTACCAGGGAGTTAATGCCCTTTGCATCTTGTAGCATCTTGATCTTTCAAGCAGTGGGAAACGGCTTTAAGGTTTTTTAATCAAAAATATGATTTTGGACCCTAACCACAGCCCATTTCCCAAAGCTCCAAGGACAAGCCTATTCTCAAATGTCCTAAATACATCTTAACACTCTCAAACCTGCCAAGGTTTGATAAACCTCCTTTATCTGCAAAAAAAATCAACAACCCATTGGTTCCATTCTTTACCTACAATAACAAACCATCTATATCTGAAACAACCACAATCTCTCAGATTGGCTGAACTTTTCCAGCACCTTAAACAATATCTATCATCACCCCACTGTCATGGTCAGATCATCACCCCACTGTCATGGTCAGATCATTTCCTACTGAGGTTGGATTTCGCAGCCCCATTCCTCCCCCGCAGGGAGGCGGGACCGACTAGGTGGTTCCGCCCCAGGCGCCTAATGGAGCTGGAAGGATTCCAGAGGGAACTTGGGGAAATACCTGAAATCCTGGTACACAATTCGGCTGATTCCCTGGTGGCCGCTTGGAACACCGCAGCATCAGGGGCTTTAGACCGAATTGCGCCTAAGCGACCTCTCCGCGGCAGTGGATCCCGGAAAGCTCCCTGGTTTACCGAGGAGCTCCGGGAGATGAAACACCAGAAGAGACGTCTGGAGCGCCACTGGAGGGCCAGCAAAACCGAATCTGACCGAACACTATTAAGAATTTACATCAGATCTTATTTAGTGGCGATAAGGGCGGCAAAACGATCCTATTTTTCCGCTCTTATTGCATCCGCAGATTCTCGCCCAGCCGCCTTGTTTAGGGTGACTCGCTCCCTCCTTGCTAAAGGGGGGAGCGAGGAGCACTTACAAGGCAGAGCTGAGGAATTCGCAGAGTTTCTGTCGGATAAAGTCACTCAGATCCGGTCGAACCTGGACTCTGGCTGGGCAGAGTCCATGGAGTTGACAGGGGCAAGTCTTAATCCACCGTTATGGGAAGAGTTTGGGCCTGTTTCTCCCAAGGATGTGGACAGAGCTGTGGGGGCGATGGGTACCTCCACCTGTTTATTGGACCCGTGCCCCTCCTGGTTGGTCTCGGCCAGCAGGGAGGTGGCACGTGGCTGGATCCAGGCGGTGGTCACCGCTTCTTTGAGGGAGGGATCCGTACCGCAGTCGTTAAAAGCTGTGGTGGTGAGACCCCTCCTGAAGAAGCCTTCCCTGGATCCAGCTGACTTGAAGAACTATCGTCCGGTCTCCAACTTACCTTTTTTAGCGAAAGTTGTGAAGAGGTGGTAGTTACTCAGCTTCTGCAACTTCTGGATGAAACAGATCATCTAGATCCTTATCAGTCGGGTTTCAGGCGTGGCTACAGTACAGAAACTGCCTTGGTCGCTCTGATGGATGATCTCTGGCGGGCCCGGGATGGAGGGAATTCCTCCATCCTGGTGCTACTTGACCTCTCAGGGGCTTTCGATACCATTGACCATGGTATCCTTCTGCATCGTCTTGGCGAGTTGGGAGTGGGAGGCACCGTTCTGCGGTGGTTCTCCTCTTATCTCACCGATAGGATGCAGTCGGTGTTAACAGGAGGGCAGAGATCGTCCCCTAGACCCCTGTCATGCGAGGTGCCCCAGGGGTCGGTTCTCTCGCCCATCCTGTTTAACATTTACATGAAACCACTGGGGGAGATCATCCGCAGACATGGGGTGTGTTTTCACCAGTACGCTGATGACACCCAGCTGTACATCACCACCCCGTCTGACTTCAGAGAGGCAGTTGATGTAATGTGCCGGTGCCTGGATGACGTTAGGATCTGGATGGGGAGGAACAGACTCAGACTTAATCCCGACAAGACTGAGTGGCTCTGGATATTGCCTCCTAAGGACCATGACAACTGTCCCTCCTTGGCTTTCGAGGGGGCAAAACTGACCCCCTCGGATCAGGTCCGCAACTTGGGGGTCCTCCTAGATTCATAGCTAAAATTGGATCATCATCTTTCTGCTGTGGCTAGGGGGACCTTTGCACAGGTTCTCCTGGTGCACCAGTTGCGGCCATACTTGGAGAAGGGGGCTCTACTCACAGTCACTCATGCCCTTGTCACCTCCCGTTTGGACTACTGCAACGCGCTCTACATGGGGCTACCCTTGAAGAGTATCCGGAGACTTCAGTTGGTGCAAAATGCGGCTGCGCGTGCTGTGGTGGGTGTGCCAAGGTACACCCACATGACACCTATACTCCGCCAGCTGCATTGGTTGCCCATCGGTCTTCGGGTCCAATTCAAGGTGTTGCTCACCATCTTTAAAGCCCTTCATGGCTTAGGACCAGGATATCTCCGGGACCGCATTCTGCCTCACACTTCCCTTCGACCGGTTAGGGCCCACAGAGTTGGCCTCCTCCAGGTCTCGTCGACCAAGCAATGCCGGCTGGCAGGCCCTAGGGGGAGAGCCTTCTCTGTGGTGGGCCCCGCGCTCTGGAACCAACTTCCCCCTGAGACCCGAACCATCCCCACTGTGCTGGCCTTCCGAAAAGCCATTAAGACATGGCTTTTCCTGCAGGCTGGGGGTAGAGCCTAATCCACTCGAGCTCACCCCCAAGTATGTATGGTTGTTGTATGGTTGCTGGATGGTTTTAATATTGTGTTTTTAATTTTTATACTTGCTTTTAATGTAATATTTACAGTTGGTTATTCTTGTATTTTCTCTGCTGTACGCCGCCCTGAGTCCCTCAGGAGTTGGGCGGCATATAAGAAAACCAAAATAAATAAATAAATAAATAAAATCTATCCAAACAAATCAGGATTTTCCAAAAACCTACCAGTGTCATTTAAAAACACTGTCCTGCCTGCAAAATAATTCTTAACATCTGTGTTATCTTTCAGGTACAATTACCATTGATTTATAGTCCTTTAAGTCAGACAGGCAAAAAAAACCACATTAACACATTAACAAATGTAACTGAATTCCCCAGCAGCCATCAAGCCATTTGGCTCTCTGTCTTGAAGGAACTCAAAGACACCAAACATACATAAAAGGGTCACATTCCCATGTTTCCCCATAAATTATCAAAGAGGGGAGAAAGGTCATCCAAAAAACTGGAACAAACATACAGCAGTTAAGCTTTACACTTTGTCTTGCCACGCACTCCCTTTAAAGCAATATAGATTAGAGTTACCACACTCATTCCAAACAATCATGGCCATATTCTAGCACAACTTTCAGTCATCACAACTTAGCTTAGCCTACCCCCATTCCACTGTATTTACAGCTCCTCCAATGTAGGAGGTAAAAGGGATTTAAAGGAATCTCATTCCTTCCGCTAGCATTTCTAGTTAACCGGGCCCCATTTCCCCCCGAGACTTGTTCTCTTCGATTCCTCCTGAATACTCTAACAGACATGCCCTTGTACATAGGGACAAAAATGTCATAGCACAAACACAGAGACTGATCAATCTCCCAGTGCTTCTCGTATTTACTTACAACGTAAGTAAACACATCACCCGCTATTCAAGGAATCCACTTAAGGAGTCTAAACAGAAACACCCCGTGTCTCATTACTCACCTAAGCCAAGTAGTTGCCGGCCGGCCTTCATTCACTCGGGGCTGTTTATATTGTCACTGGATCCTGCAGTCTCAGTCCGTCTGAGGAGCAAATTCCCCTGGATAAGTGAAACCCTCACCCCGGTCACCCAAAGATAGGGCATGTGCGCACATTCCCGGTCAAGGCATTTCCCAAATCCAGGAAGAATGTCCATGGCCCCACGTTGGGCGCCAATTGTGAGAAAAATAATTAAGCAGGAATCCAGATTAATGAACAATATATACAGATTCTTTATTTCTTTGATCAAAGGGCCTCTACAGGTCAGAATCCCTGACACAAAATAGAGAGAAAGGCCATTATCCAGAAACATGGATTTATACAAAACATGACTCCACCTTACTCCTCCCATTCTCCTCACATCATATCGTCCAACCTCCCATTATGTAACATCCTAACACAATATTTACAACATAGGAACCCAACATAGGAAAAGAACAGATTCATCATCCTGACAGCTCCACACTTCCTCTCTTTCTGTGTGAACCTGTGCATTCCCATTAGCTCATTTCCTGCATAACAAAAGAGAAAAACATTTCCTTTATCATCCCTTCCTCTCTCTCTGTTCCCACAAAATGGTAAAAACATATCCTGTTATCTGAGAACAGTGAAAATGAGCTGACATCCATAAAATACATTTTGTCACACAACATTATTTGTCCATTACAAATATCTTTCAAAATGGTTGCACTATGGTTCTTATTACATGTCTTATTTAACAAAAATAAATTCATATCTCACATACTGTAAGATTCTGCCGAAGTGAAAGTGGAGAGCTTCAATACGGAGGATTATTGAAAGGAGAAGAAGGAGATTAATTGTGGGGATTTAAAACCAAACCAGGGAAAATTTGGAACTTTGACAATTGAAAACAGAGAACTAAACCCAATGGATTATAACTAAAAGCGGAAATTGGAGTTGGAGCTGGAAAAGACATCCTTGAGGCTAGACTCCATATTGACTGAACTTTTGCTGACTAATAGCTTCTAAAGACTAAGAAACTTTGGGGAGAAAATCTTCTGTGTTAAGTTTAACTGGACATAATTAAGGTGAAAACATAAAAGAAAAATAATAATAATAACAACTGTTCCTATTAATAATGAACTGGATTTTTTTTATTTACTTATATATTTTCAAACATAATTAATAAGAACTTGTCTCTATTGATCCAACCCCAGCTCCTTAAATTTACTCTTTTCTGACTTTCATCTCTTTCCTTTGCTACTTTCACTAACCATATCTATTTTATTTCTACGTTATACACAATTATCAATTGTTTACCCTCCTCTTCCAGTTCTACCTTTCCTTTCTGTAAAATTATTTGTTAATACGTATTGCATTTAATATAATAGAACTATAATTATAAAAAATTGCAGGAGGAAATGGTGGAACCACTTAAAGATTTGTTTAACTATATCCAAAAGGGAGGCACTGTACCTCCATCTTGGAAAACCGCTTTTATCTCTCTGATCCCAAAAGAGGGTCAAGATCTTACAGACCCAAAAAATTACAGGCCGATTTCACTTCTAAACTTAGATTATAAAATTTTTGCAAAAATCTTAGCAAATAGACTAATGATAGTTTTACAACAGACAATACATCATGATCAAACTGGGTTTTTAACAGGTAGACAAATGAAAACTAATGTTAGACAAGTTGTTAACTTATTAGAGTATTTGGGAAAGAACAACCAGGTCCCTGCAACATTGATATTTTTGGATGCTGAGAAAGCCTTTGATAGATTGAATTGGCAATTTTTATTAAAGTTAATAGAAAAATTACAACTTGGAGATTATTTTGTACAATCTATTCAGGCAATATACCAAAAACAAACAGCGCAAATAATAATCAATGGGGGGTTAACAGATAATTTCAATATAGAAAAAGGAACAAGACAAGGATGTCCTTTATCTCCTTTGTTGTTTATCTTGAGTTTGGAAATACTACTCAGCAAAATAAGAGAACTTGACACAATAAAGGGGATTAAGATCAGACAGGAAGAATATAAGTTACGAGCTTTCGCGGATGACCTGGTTGTTACTCTGACCCAACCACTACAATCTATTAAAATTTTGATGGATACAATCAACTTATATGGACAAGTATCTGGTTTTAAGATAAATACAGCCAAAACAAAAATAATAGTTAAAAATGTGACAAGAAGTCAAAAAGAAGAAATAGAAAAGGCAACAGGTTTTGAAGTAGTTCAAAAGATCAAATATTTAGGGGTTTATATTATGTCCACAAATACAAAACTATACCAACATAATTATGAACCATTATGGTTAAAAATACAGAAAGATATGGAAAATTGGGAAAAATTGCAATTGTCACTGCTGGGAAGGATAGCTGCTGTTAAAATGAATGTTTTACCAAGGTTTCTATTCCTTTTTCAAATGATACCAATACTTAAAAAAGATGGAACCTTAAGGGAGTGGCAAAAGGGTATAAATAAATTCATTTGGGCAGGGAAGAAGCTGCGGGTAAATCAGAAGATAATGCAGGATACACGTGAAAGAGGGGGCTTAAAAATGCCAAACTTAAAATTGTATTATGAAGCAGCAGCTCTCTCAGCAATTACAGATTGGATTAACTTAACGGAAGAAAGTGTATTAAATATTGAGGGATATGGTTTGCTCTATGGGTGGCATGCCTATTTAATATATGATAAAAAGATAGACAAAGCTTTTAAGAGTCATATATTGAGAAATGCTTTATTGCGTGTCTGGAAAAAGTACCAATGTAAGTTAAATGATAAAATACCTTGGTGGATGGTACCCAGACACGCGATAGAAAATATAAACTTGGAACAAAACATAGACAAGATTACATATAAAGAACTTCTCCTTGAAGATGGAACACTATCTCAATTAAAATCATTTGAGAAATTAAAAGAGGAAGGAATAGTTAGGACCTGGTTCCAATATAGACAATTACAGGCCAGATGGAGAGATGATAGAAAAATTGGTATTGTGCAAAATGAAGACAACTTGATTGTACAAATTAAAGATAATGGTCCAATGCATATAAAAAGATTATATAATATTTTATTGGAACTGGATTCAGAATCAGAATTGATTAAAGATTGTATGATAAAATGGGCTCAAAACTTTGGAGAACCCATAATGATGGACACATGGGAAAAGATATGGGTTACAAATGTTAAATTTACGCAGGCTCAAAACTTGAGGGAAAATTTTTATAAAATGTTTTACAGATGGCACTTAGACCCAAAAAAAATTGGCATGTATGTATCCTAACTTACAGCCTAAATGCTGGAGATGTAAATGTGATGATGCTACATATTTCCATGTATGGTGGACTTGTAAAAAAATTAAGGCTTTCTGGATAAAAATCTGGTGGATTATACAAAATATTTTAAAGAAAAAAATTAAATTCACACCACAGTTCTTTCTACTGGGAATAACAACGGCTTGTACACCTATAGAGACTAAGCTGATTTTGAATTTTATAACGGCTGCCAGATTGCTGGTGGCACAATATTGGAAGAAGGAAGATATACCTACAATTGAAGAATGGACATTGAAAGTGACACATCTGGCCGAAATGGCTAAGGTTTCATCTTATCTTAAGGACCATTCTAATGAAAAATATGTGTTGGAATGGAGTAAGTGGACGGAATATATTCAGAAAAAGTTTCAGATTAATATAATTTAAATAGTATATTTTGTTTGCTGTTTGAAGAAATAATAGATTATACTTTCAAGCTTATGGATAACAAAGAGTTAAGAAAGGATAAGATATTTTTGAATTAACAATCTGTTTTAGTATTAGGTAATTTTATACTTTTTGTCTTGAATTTATACCTTGTGTTTTTCTCTGGGAAGTCTGGGAGGGGGGAGGGGGGAGGGTGAGGGGGGGGAGAAGGGTGGAGGGTGGATGGGGGGGTAGAAAAGATAAAAACTGTATGTACTTTGTACTTGTAAAACTTTTCAATAAAAAAAATATAATAGAACTATAGTTAGAAATAGAATTATATAGAATTATATAGAAATTTAAAGTGATTTAATATTGATATTATAGGATTGTATTCTCAGATAGATTTATCAGTTTCATTTTAGGATTAAGAGTTTTTTGTAACAGATTGTGGTAATAGATTATATCTTTAATATATATAGAAAATTATAAGACTTTAGAGTATAAGATTAGATGTTAAACAATTAAAAGAAACATTTCATTTTGTTGGACAATATAGATTATCATTTATTAATATTATTGAATGAGAATTTGGAGTAGAATAACAGAAATACTAGGGGAACAAAGTAAGATAATTAACGAAATGTCTATAACCACCACATCCTTAAAAGCAGGAAGAAAAGCAGCTTCGAATCCAACGGTATCAACACCTTCTTCAGCAAGTTAACGCTCCATAGATGAAATGCTGACTAGTGAAAAGAGTAACAGTGCATCTTTGATGCAATCCATGAACACCACTTTAAATATGGTGCAAGAGACAATGTTAAAATTCCAGGAAACGATGTCAGCAAACCAGAAAGAAACAAATATGAACTTTCAAAAACTAGAAAGAAAAATAGAAACTATACAAGGTGCAATTCAAAAAAATGAAATACGAATACAATCAGTAGAAGTTAGATCTGATAAGACGGAAAAAAAGGTAGAAAATTTAGATTTGAATTTTATGAAAACAAAAAAGGAGCTAGAGAATACAACTATTAATTTGGAAATGGACCGTTCAGCATTTTACCTGCGCTTTCAAAATGTTATAGAAACTAAGGATGAAGATTTAGAAGAACTGATGAATGGAATAATTGCAAAGATTTTACAGAAAGATAAAAATGATGTGATAAATGAAATTGATGAAACTTACCGGGTATTTACAAGCTATGCTAAATGACATCAATTCCCTAGGGAAATCCATGTGAGGTTTGCAAGAAAAAAAATTAGAGACTTGGTATATATGGAAACAAGGGAGGGAACGATTACATATAAAGAGAAAGAAATAATAGTTCTGAAACAAATACCAAGAAGTGTAAGGGAATTGAGAAAAGAATATAGATTTTTGGCTAACCTACTGAACAGAAAAAATATTCCCTTCCAATGGTTAACCCCAGAAGGAATGTCTATTTCCTGGAAGGGGAAAAGAATCAAAGTAGCAACAATAGATAGTGCAATGGAAATCTTTGAACAGATAGGAGAAGTAGAGGGGGACTCCCAGGCAAGTGTAAGATCTGAACCAAACATTCAGGAGGGAAGACAGGATCTAAGAGAGGAAGAGGAAGGGGATAAAACCAAAGAAGTAGAACAACCGAAACCAAGGGCAGCCCGAACTAGAGCGCAGAAAGCAAATAAAGTAAACTAGTACCGGGAGCAGAAAGAAGAAATAAGAGAACTTAAGGAAAATGCAGTTAATATCTCTTAACATCGGACTTCCGGTTTGGCGCTGCCGCTTCAAGAGCGCTCTCCGCAGAGCGCTTATTCCCGAACGAAAATCGGGAATAAGCGCTCTGCGGAGAGCGCTCTCGAAGCGGCAGCGCCAAACCGGAAGTCCAATGTTAAGAGATATTAACTGCATTTTCCTTAAGTTCTCTTATTTCTTCTTTCTACCAGGAGCAGAAAGAAGAAATAAGAGAACTTAAGGAAAATGCAGTTAATATCTCTTAACATCGGACTTCCGGTTTGGCGCTGCCGCTTCGAGAGCGCTCTCCGCAGAGCGCTTATTCCCGATTTTCGTTCGCCGCCAGATCGGCAGCCAAACAGCTGTCTGGCGGCTCGATCGTCTCCTCCCCGGGCGAAGGGGAGTGAGGAGAGCCGGCGGGGTGAGGTAGAGCCCCCCTAGTGCCCTTGGTGAGATCCTAGGGCACGAAGGGTGAGGGCCCCCTAGGAACCTTGCCATTGCTCCGGAATTGGGAAGTCTCTGCTATCCGCGGAGCAAGAAGCTGCATCCAATCCCTGCAACCAACATACTTGATCAAAAAGAGACATTGTAGCAGGCGGAAAGACTCAGGAGGCAAAGACAATAAGTGGCAAGTAAAAAAGTTTTTTTTTGTGGATTGGAAGTGAAGAAGGAAGCAATCAATTAACAAAGGGACAAAAGAAATGGCGCTGGAGGCTTCTGGGCGTAGAAACGAAAGTTAAAAGCTGAGTGCTGTTTTTACTGCCAGTTCCTCTTTTGATAACTTTGGACTTTAAATTGCCTGTTGACTTCCTTTTGGGGAAGAAAGAAAAAGGGCTTGATAAAACTTTTCCTGGCTATTTGGCTATGTGTTTCTGGCTTTTTTCTTTTTTTTGAAGTATAAAGAGTGAAGTGATTTGCAATGGCTTCAAAAAAAACCACCTCTGTTAGAGCACCAGCGAGTGCAGACAGCTCTCCCATCCATACTTCTAAAATACCAGCCCCCTCCCCTCAGCCATTAACGCTCCCAATGCTACAAGAAGCACTTAAATCAATGCAAACAGAATTAGCAGCTGGATTTAATTTTAAAATTAATGAAACTAATGAGAAGATTTCTGCAATTAATGAAAGAATTAATGAGACCAATGAGAAAATACAGGAAGTTTCTGATGATATTGCAACTCGCAATAAAGAGATTAGAGAAGATATAATTAATGCCTTTTCTGGTCTGGCCACCAATTATGAGATTATGGAAGAAGAAATGCAAGAAATTAAGCAAACTACAACAGTGTTGGGAGCCAGGGTTGGCGAAGTAGAAAATAAAATTGAGAGGGAGGAGGCAGAAATGATAATTATGCAATATAGATGTATGGAATTTGCAATAAGAGTTCGTGGAGTTAAGGAAAACAAGCAGGAGAACTTGAAGGATATTATGTTGGAAGCATTTGAGTTAGCACTTGGAGTGAAGAAGGAGGAGCTGGCATGGCAAATAGAAAAAATTTATCGCGTCAACTCATGGGTGGCCAGAAATAGAAATTTACCAAGAGATATTGTCATCTATTTCACTACTAGAACGCTACGTAATGATATTTTACAAGCGACTTTTGTAAACAAACTTCAAGTTGAAGGACAAGAAGTGATGACAATGAAGGAAATTCCCTCCAAGATGTTGAAAGCCAGGAAGGAATATACCTTCCTGGTGGAAGAACTGAGAAGACAACAAGTCCAGTACAGGTGGGAAATACCAAGTGGATTGGTGGTTACGTTTATGGGAGTGAGATATCGACTTAATACAGTTCAGAAGGCCAGAGATTTTTATGAAGATGTTTTACTGCCTGGTTCACCTAAACCCCCAGAAGGGAAACAACAACAAGAAAGAGAAGAATTGCTGAAAGTGGTTCAAGAAGGAGCTGTGTCATTGGCTATCGAAATGGAACAAAATGTAGAACTCAACAGACAGGAAATGATTAAAGAGCAAAGACAGACCAGAGCTGCCAAACGGAGACAAGAATTGAGACAACAAAGACAACAGGTGGCATCTCAAGATACTTCTAAATCGGAAGCGGTGGGAGGAGCGCGACCAAAAGAAAAATCTAAGGTAGATCTTCAAGGGGTGCTCCATACGCTTCGGAAGCCCAGAGATGGGAAATAAATTTCTTACCTGGAATGTCAATGGTTTGAATTCTCCACAGAAAAGGAGGAAAATATTTCACTACTTAAAACAATTTAATAATGACTTGATATGTTTACAGGAGACTCATATAAGGACTCAAGATCAAAAATATTTGATGAATACAAGACTAGGTACACATTTTGTTGCTACAGCTCCAGAAAAGAAAAATGGTATTGTTATATACGTGAAAAAAGATTTGATTGCAAAGTTAATAGAAGCAGATGACCAAGGAAGATTTTTAGCAATTGAACTTTTAATAAAGGGACAGAAAATATTAGTGATTGGATTATATGCCCCGAATCAACAACAAGAAAAATTCTACGACCTTTTGCATTCAAAGCTCATATATTGGGATTATAAAACTTGCATTCTCTTAGGGGACTGGAACGGCGTGTTGGATGTTAAGAAAGACAAGAAGGGTCCTAAGCAAAACATCTTTGCAAGAGCAAAATTGCCTAAATCCTTTTTTGAGATGATGGAAGATTGGGATTTGAGAGATATATGGCGTGAAAGAAACCCTACAGAAAAGGATTTTACTTTCTATTCAGACAGACATCAATCTCTTTCCAGGATTGATTTTATTTTAATTACTAACGATCTTTTTTCCAGGGTGAAGAGAACAAAAATATACACAAGGGGATTGTCCGACCATAGCCCTGTCTGGCTGGAAATGGAATTTGGGTACGGATTAAGAAAATCTTGGAGGTTAAATGATAATTTGTTTAGATATGAAGATAATGTAAGAGAGTGTAAAAAATTTATGAATGAATTTTTTGTTATGAATATGCAGAAAGGCACATCAATTCAGATGGTATGGGACACAAGTAAGGCTTATATGAGAGGTGTTTTAATATATTTGAATAATAAATATAGAAGAAAGAAGGAATTTAAAAGAAAAGGACTGGAGGAAGAAATTAAGAAACAAGAGAGGGCTTTGATTTCTAAGCCAACAGATAAGAAAATTAAAGAAACAATTAATTTACTAAAAGCTCAATTTAATATGTTAATGGCAGACCAAGTCGCAACTAATTTACAATATGCCAAACATAACACTTTTTGTAATGCAAATAAGCCGGGCAAGTGGTTGGCTTATATGTTAAGGAAAAAACAGAAATCAAGAGTAGTAGAAAAAGTTAAGTATAAAGGGAAAGAAGTTTTTGATTGTGAAATGATTAAAAAGTCTTTCTTAGAATTCTATTCAGGGTTGTACAAGGGGGAGGAGATTAAAGAGGAAGATATTGATGGATATTTACGAAATGGCCACATACATATAGCTTCCATGGAGCAGATTGAAACTTTAAATCAACTTATAACCTCAGAGGAAATATTGGTGGTCATTAAACAGCTAAAATTGGGAAAGGCTCCAGGTACAGATGGATTAACAGCTGTTTATTATAAAAACTTACAGAATGAAATGGTGGAGCCTCTGAAGGTGTTATTTAATACTATACAGCAAGGAGGAGAAGTACCCCCAACCTGGAAAACAGCTTTTATCTCTTTGATCCCAAAAGAGAATCAAGATCACACAGACCCTAAAAATTATAGGCCAATTTCATTGTTAAACACGGATTATAAAATTTTTGCCAAAATATTAGCCAACAGATTAATGATACTTATGCAACAACTGATTCACCAAGATCAAACTGGTTTTATAGAAGGTAGACAAATGAAGAGTAATGTACGACACATAATTAATTTATTAGAGTATTTGGGGAGGAATAATCAGATACCCGCTGCACTGGTATTCTTGGATGCTGAAAAAGCTTTTGATAGATTGAATTGGAAATTTTTATTAAAATTAATAGAAAAAATGCAGCTTGGAAAATACTTTACACAATCCATTAAGGCAATATATCAAAAACAGACTGCTCAAATAATAATTAATGGTGAATTAACAAACAATTTTAATATAGAGAAAGGAACCAGACAAGGATGTCCTCTATCACCTCTTTTGTTTATTTTGTCTATAGAGATTTTACTTAATAAAATAAGAGAATCTGAAATAGTTAAAGGTATTAAAATAAGAGGAGAAGAATATAAACTACGAGCGTTTGCGGATGATCTAGTAGTTACTGTAACTCAGCCATATCAATCAATTACAGGCCTGATGGATATCATCAACTTTTATGGACAAGTAGCTGGTCTTAAAATAAATGTAGATAAAACTAAAATAATAGTTAAAAACATGACCAGAAATCAAGAGGAAAAAGTAGAAAGGGTTACGGGATATGAAATAGTCAAAAAGGTCAAATACTTGGGGGTTAACATTATGTCAATAAACACGAAACTTTATCAACACAATTATGAAATATTATGGCAAAAAATACAGAAAGACTTGGAAAATTGGAAAAAACTACAGTTGTCCTTGCTGGGCAGGATAGCTGTAGTAAAAATGAATGTCCTACCTAGGTTTTTATTTTTTTTTCAAACAATTCCCATACTTAAAAAGGATGATAATTTGAAAGAATGGCAAAAGGGTATTAATAAATTTATTTGGGCTGGGAAAAAACCGAGAGTAAATCAGAAAATAATGCAAGACTCACGTGAAAGGGGAGGATTAAAAATGCCTAACTTAAGACTGTATTATGAAGCAGCTACCCTCTCAGCAATTGCAGATTGGATTAACCTGATGGAAGAGAGGTCATTAAATATAGAAGGGTATGGCTTATTTTATGGATGGCATGCTTATTTAGTGTATAATAAAAAAGTAGATAAAACCTTTAAGAGTCATATATTAAGAAATGCTCTATTACGTGTTTGGAAGAAATATCAATGTAAATTAAATGATAAATTACCCATATGGACAGTGCCGAGGCATGCGATAGAGAATATAAATACAGAGCAAAAACCAGATAAGAATACATATAAAGAGTTTCTTTATATAGAGGGAATGAGGTTACAATTAAAATCAATGGAGCAACTAAAAGAAGAAGGAATAATTAAGTCTTGGTTTCAATATGGGCAATTGCAGGCCAGATGGAAAGAGGACTCAAAAGCAGGTATTTCGCAGCAAGATGACAACTTGATAAATCAAATAAAGAATAAAGGACCTATGCATATAAAGAGATTATATAATGTATTAGTGGAATTAGATTCTGAAACAGAGCTAGTTAAGGATTGTATGATTAAATGGGCTCAAAATATTGGTGAACCTATAATGATGGAAACATGGGAGAATATATGGGTTAGAAATGTGAAATTTACGCAAGCTCAAAATTTAAGAGAAAACTTTTATAAAATGTTTTATAGATGGCATTTTGACCCAAAGAAACTAGCTTGTATGTATCCAAATTTACAACCTAAATGTTGGAGATGTGAATGTGAAGATGCAACTTATTTTCATGTTTGGTGGTCTTGTAGGAAAATTAAGGCTTTTTGGATTAAAATATGGTGGATTATACAGAATATTTTGAAGAAAAAAATTAAGTTTACACCACAGTTTTTCTTGCTGGGAATAATTATGGACTGTACTGTAATAGAGACTAAATTGATCTTGAACTTGATAACGGCTGCCAGATTGTTGGTAGCACAATATTGGAAGAAAGAAGATATACCTACTATTGAGGAATGGACAATAAAAGTTACACATCTGGCAGAAATGGCAAGAATCTCATCATACTTAAAAGATCATTCAAATGAAAGATATATATTGGAATGGAGTAGATGGACTGATTATATTCAAAAAAAGTATCAGATTAAGAAGATATATATAGTTTAATAATGATATATGGTTAGAATTTTAAAATGATTTTTATAATAGAATTTATGTTTTGTTAGTATATGTTAGTTTATGGTTATTTGAAGATTATATCCTGTGTTCTTTCTGGGAAGTCGGGGTAGGGGAGGGAGGGGGTTGGGGGGAAGGGGGGGATTTAAAAAATTTTGTACTTTGTACTAATAAAACTTTTTCAATAAAAAAAATATCTCTTAACATCCAGGGATTAAACGATACTATTAAAAGGAGGAAAACACTAGCAAAACTACTTAAGCAAAAAAAAGATATTGTATGTTTACAAGAAACACATATTAAAGGAAAAGATAGAAAACTTTTAGAATACTTGAAACTTGGCGAGCTATATACTGCATCAACAGACAAAAAGAAAAGGGGAGTTGCAATATATATTAAAAAGGAATTTAAAAGCAGAGAAATATATAGTGACCCTAAGGGAAGGATATTAATGGTGGAAGTAGAAGTAGAAAATACAAATATCTTGATTATAAACATCTATGCCCCTAACAAAAAGCAAAAAGAATTTTACAAAAAACTACATACAAAAATTTTATAAACGGAGTACAAAAATATATGTATAATTGGGGATTTTAATGGAATGATTGATGGGGTTAAAGATCATGCCGGGGATAAAAAGAAGAAAAAATCTACACTACCTAAAACTTTTTTTGAAATGATGGAGGAACTAAATCTCATTGATATTTGGAGAACCCACAATCCAAGGGAAAGACAATTTACCTTTTATTCACACCCACATAAAACATACACGAGAATAGATATGGCCCTGTTATCAAGTGAACTCAACAAATCAGTACAAAAAGTAGAGATAACACCTAATATCTGGGCTGACCATAGTCCCATCAATATAATATGGAAACACACAAGGCAAATCAATAGAAGATGGACTTTCGATACTCAATTAATACAAGATAGATATTTTACAAAAATGATAGGAAAAGAATTAGAATTATTTATATTAGAAAATAAAAAACAACCAACATCTACACAAAACCTGTGGGACACTTGAAAGCATACACCAGAGGTCTAATAATATCATATACAGCGAAAAAAAATAAAGAAAGAAAGCAAGAATATAATAACATATTAAGAGAACTTAAACAACTAGAAGAAGAAGCACCGGAAAAGCCAGGAAATAAAAGAATAGAAGAATTACTAATGCAATCCAAACATAAATTAAATCTTAAAGAACAAAGAGAATATTTAAGGAATCTTAAATTTGTAAAACAATCCTACTTTGAGAACGCAAATAAACCTGGTAGATGGCTTTCATATAAGATCAGAAAAGAGAGAGGGAATAGAATAATTCATCAATTAAAAGATAAAACAGGAAACTTACAAAACTCGGAAGAAAAAATGAGACAGATAGCAGTAGATTTTTTCGAACAACTCTATAAAAAGGAGGAAACAGAGATAAATAAGATTGAAGAATATCTCAATCAAACATCTATTTCAACTATAAGCGAAGAAAATAAACAAATATTAAATAATGAAATAACCCCAGAAGAATTAAAAACCGCAACTCAGAAACAAAAATATAACAAAACTCCTGGACCAGACGGTCTTCCAGTAGAGTTCTACAAGATTGTTAATGAAACCATTCAACAATTACAATTAGAGTTATATAACGAAGTCTTGACTAAAGGGAAGATTCCAGAGTCATGGAAAGAGTCACATATCGCCACATTGTTGAAAGAGGGTACCGAACCAGATTTGATCCAAAATTATAGGCCAATCGCATTGTTAAATGCTGACTACAAAATTTTCATGTGTATAATGGCGGAAAGAACGAAAAAAGTATTAAATAAAATTATTCATCTTGACCAAAATGGATTTTTACCCATGAGGCAAATTAGGACAAATTTGAGAATTGTATTAAACATTTTGGAATACTACGAAGCGCATCCAGAAAGGCAAATGGCCCTTGTCTTTCTGGATGCGCAGAAAGCGTTTGACAATGTTGATTGGCAGTACATGAAATTACTAATTAAAAAAATGGAATTCGGCGACAAATTTTTAAAAATGATAGAAACAATATACTCTTCCCAATCTGCCAAGGTAATAATGAATGGAAGTGTAACCAAAACTTTTCAGATAAATAAGGGAGTAAGACAGGGATGTCCATTGTCGCCGCTACTTTTTATACTGTCTTTGGAAATACTACTAAATAAAATTAGGGACAATTCGGACATTAAAGGAATGAAAATCAAAAGAGAAAATTACAAATTACAAGCATTTGCGGATGACTTAGTATTTTTTCTGGAAGACCCGCATGAATCTGGAATAGCCTTACTCAACGAAATAGAAAAATATGGCGTAGTAGCCAGACTAAAAATAAACAAACAAAAAACTAAATTATTGACTAAAAATATGACAAGGAAACAAGAGGGACGATTAGGAAAAGAATTAGGCCTACAAGTAGTGAAGAAAACCAAATATTTAGGTATTAATTTAACAAACAAATGTTCATTTATAAAAGATAATAATTATAAAAAACTGGTATATCAAATAGAATTAGATCTTAAAAAATGGGAAAAACTACAAATTTCATTTTTAGGCCGAATAGCTATCATTAAAATGAATATTTTGCCCAAACTATTATATTTATTTCAGACAGTTCCAATCAAATTAAACGCTAAATTTTTCGTAAATCTGAATAGGATAACCACCAAATTTATTTGGCAACACAAAAAATCAAGAATTAAAATTATCGACCTACAAGACAGTAAAAGTAGAGGCGGCTTTGGACTCCCGGACTGGAAATTATACTACACCGCAGCATCTTTGGTATGGATAAGAGACTGGATTAATCTAAATAACAACCATATTCTAACTTTGGAAGGCCACGATTTACTTATGGGGTGGCACTCATGCCTATGGAGTAAAGGGAATATATCAAAATTTTTCCGGAGACATGCAATTAGAGACATGCTCATTACAACCTGGCAAGAAATAAAAAGAAAACACTATATTAAAATTCCAAATTGGCTCTCTATAACAGAGGCAATTATATACCCAAACACAACTGATAAGAGTAAAAAGGTAAAATATAAAGACATATTGGATGGAACCGGTAAATTAAAAGACAGAGATGAACTACAAAGACTAAATATAAACATAGACTGGTGGCCTTACTCACAGATAAAATCTAGATATAAGACAGATATAGAAGAATACGGAATTGAATTGGAATCCAAACCATTAGATAAAATATTGATTGGCCCAGAAAACAAAATTATCACAAAATTATATAACTATTTACTACAGCAGGAAAGATTTGAAGATATTGTAAAAGGTCCTATGATAGCATGGGCCCAGAACATAGGACACAACATCCTTTTGGCAGATTGGGAACAGATATGGAATAGAAATCTTAAAATATCTAGGTCAGTAGCATACAAAGAAAATTTTTACAAAATGAGTTATAGATGGCATTTAGCCCCAATTAGACTTGCAAAAATTTGTCCAAATTTGAATACTATATGCTGGAAATGCAAAAAAACACAGGGTACCTTCTTTCACATGTGGTGGTTGTGCTCAGAAACAAAAAAAATTTGGAACATAATTCATAAATGGTTATCAGAAATATTCAATGAGATATTAGAATTCACTCCAGAACTATTTCTCCTCGGCATATTTAAAAAAGATTACCACAAAGATATCAAGTACCTAGTCCTCCATATCACAACTGCAGCTAGGATAACCTTCGCACAATTTTGGAAGAATACAGAAATACAAAAAATATATGAGTGTGCAGAAATGGAAAGATTAACAATGTACTTAAGGGGCCAAAGTGATTCGGATTACTGCAATATCTGGGAAAAATGGTACAAATGGATTAAATTAAGAAGAGAAGAAAAGAAACAGTGAAATTATAGACTGTAAAATGTAAATATGTAAATTAAATTATATGTGTAATTAAGATAAGCGATATAGAATCTAACTGTAATAAGGAATATGTGAAAATGAAAATACTGTGTATGATTGTAGAAATGCTTTAGGAAATATGGAAATTGTTATTTTAAAGAAAAATGTTGAAAATCAATAAAAAAATTTTTTTAAAGCTTCATATTCTGTTAAAATTCTACAAACATGATCAACAGTTCTTTGGGCAAGAGGGACTTGATTAATTTGTATGATGGCCTCCCTCCATGTGTAATTCAAGGAATTGGTAATAATACTGACCACTTGATTATCGTCCATTGGGTAGTCATGTTCTGCGAGATCTTTCCTCATGCCCTTCATCTTTGTTAAGTGTGCCCCCATATTGTCAGTAGGTTTAAGTTTTGTTCCATGAAATTGTGACAAAAGTAGGTTTGTGGACTCAGCTGAAACTGGGCGAAAACAACGTTCTAATTGAGTCCATATTTCTTGGGCAGTTGCATCAGGAGCAAAGGTTTGCTGCATTTCGGTGTCCATTGACATCAATAAACTCGTGGATGCTTTAATATCTAACAGTCTTATGGCATCTGGCCAGGGTCGTGGAGGGGGGTTCTGAATTATGTCATATGTCCCCTCATGATGAAGCAAAATAGTTATTTCAGAGACCCAAGCTTTGTAATTTTGTCCCGATTGCTTTAATTTTGCGTTGCCAACTAATGGGACGATTTGTGATTGTTATGTCAAAATAGGTTGAATTACTTGGGCCTGCAGTGGTGCAGCCTGTGGAATCGCTTGTGGCAAGGCTTGGGCCTGAGCAGGTTGAGGTGCTGCTTGAGGTGCCTGGACTGGCTGTTGTTGAGCAGCTGGTGCAGCAGCTTGAGCTGGCTGCAAAAGTGGGGCTGCCAAGGTGCTTGGACTGGCTGTATCTGAACAGCTGGTGCAGCAGCTTGAGCTGGCTGCAAAGGTGGGGCTGCCACAGGTGCCTGGACTGGCTGTATCTGAACAGCTGGTGCAACAGCTTGGGCTGGCTGCAAAATTTGGGCTGCCACAGGTGGGGCAGGCATAGGTGCTGGAGTAGGAGGTGATCCAGCTTGTGGTGGCTGCAAAGGTGGGGCTGCCACAGGTGCCTGTACAGGTTGGGCTGCTAATGATGGGCAAAGCATTAGTGCATCAAGACTCAATTGGGTCATTCGGTTCTGAGCTTGTAAAATTTGGACTTGCTCTTGAAGAGTAGAATTCTGTTTAAACAGGCTCTGATTCTGCTCGTGTTAAGCTTTTATAATTGATTCCATTTTATCATCGCCACTAGATGGCAGTGCAGCATTACTTTGGGGAAATGCAAAGTCCCTTTCATATGAAGGGAAGAAGGAGGGATCATGGCCCCTCTCTGGAATGCCCAAAGGCGGGCGGACATCTTGTTTTTCAGCATGAAAAAATGCATATAGTTTAGTTTCCTGCAATTCCCTTTGCAAAGAATTAATCTGCTCCTGCTGTTTTTTTTATCAATTGACTGTAGCTGAAATTAATCTGTTTTTCTGCACTGTTCTGTCCTGACAAAGACAGCTCTGGGGAGTAAGTTTCATATTGATAGTGTGAAGCAGTTTCATGCTGGGAAATTTTTGGAATAGCTCCCAGACATGTAGAATCACTCCCAGGGACGAACGATGTGCTTGGATAAACTTTACTAATCTCTATCAATTCTTCCTCCGCTTGTGAAGATGCTCCGGGGATATCTTCCATGTGAGTTTCAAAAAGAGGTGGTGAGGTTTCTTGCAGATCAATATTCTCTGGAAGGCATTTTTCTGTTTCCAGCTGCAATTTTTTAGTTTCGTCAGCCGACATGGTTAGCAAAATAAATGAGAGAGGCTTTCTCTCTTTGGTAGCTATAAATCACCCTAATTAGCTAACTGGCCTAAAACGCAAGAAGATCTTCAAAGGAAGTCATAAATTTTTCTAACCATCCTTCTGCTACCATTTGTCAGATAGGAATTTTCCTATCAAGAGGCGATTTAGGATCTTGCTTCCCTGAAATCATTCGTACTTAGAAAATAAAACCGAGATTCAATTCTAATTAACAAAATATTTATTTCAGTACAAAAGTAACAAAAGAATAAACCTTTAATAAGCTACATCTTCTCAGCTAATAATTTTACGTCTGCCTCGGGCGAGGCTTCGAAGAAGAAGGAAAGTAGGAGGAGACAAAACTCCTGGAATGCACGCATGCGTAGTAAAACATATCACATGTCTGCTTGATTAGGAAATACAGTAAATCTAGAAAACAGTAGAGATGCACAACTGGCAATTATTCACATTGTGACAAGGAACTTTGCCAACTCTAGGAGCTTTGCCAAGTCAAGAAACTCCGTAAGATAAGTGGACTTAATTGGCTTGTCATTGTTGGTGACTTCTTTGAACTAGTACCCAATACTAATGAAGTGATTAGTAGCTGGGGGTTTGCCAAGAAAGTTTGTTTGTAACATTGGTGTGTGTATCCTGTACAGATAAAAGATTATTAGTAAAAATCTTACTGTAACCTCCTTGTGTGGCTGTGTGCTTTGTGGGGACAGAACATAAGTATTAATGTGACCTAAAGATTTCAGTGTGAAATACCTCTGTAAACCTTTAGTAAACTTCTCACTCATCTGCTTATTTGGACCAATATAAACAATATCATCAACATAAACAAGAATTATCTCATATGCATTATCAGATCTTTTGGTAAACATGCATTCATCAGTTTCGGACTTAATAAAGCCCATTAAATTTAGTTAGACATAAATACCACATTAAACCAGACTGTTTCAGACCATAAAGACTTTTGTGTAGAAACCAGGTATTCCCTTCTTGCTTCCGGAACCCTGGAGGACCCTTGACGTAGATCTCCTCATCCAGGTCTGCATTCAGATAAGCTGTGTCAACGTCGAACTGGAAAGCTTCCAAACCAAGAATAGTAGCAGTAGCTAAAGCAATTTTTACGCTTTCAGTCCTTACTGTAGGTTAGTAAGTATTCATGTAGTCCTCAGGATAACATTGAGCGTAACCCTGAGCTACAAGTCTGGCCTTGTACAATGACTCACCATTTGGCTTCTTTTTGATTCTGTAGACCCATGACTTTTTTTGTTTGTTGGAGGTTTTGCAGGCGTAAACACCTTAAGTTTCTTTAAACTGTCCATTTCAGCCTGCATTGCCTCATACCACTTATCTTGCTCTGAATCAGGAAGTTGTTTGATTTGTGTGAACGTATCAGGAGGAAGTGTAACATTGCAAATCAAAGGCAAGGGTGTTTTTGTCAGTTGCCATGAATACCTCTGTGGAGGAATCCCTTTTGTAGCCCTCTTGAAACACCTCGGAACAATCATCCAGTCTTCTTCCGTGTTGTCCTCGTCCTCATCATCATCGCTGGCGTCAGCATCTGCGGCTTGCAAAGATGAAACATCAGATTGGGAAGAACTAGTGGATGGAACATCTGCCTATGAATCTTGGTCATCAGGCTGCGCATCAGCAGCAGCATCTCTAGGAAAATACATTCCAGGATCATTGGAATGAATCCTGGACCAGTCAGCATCTTCTTCAAAATTGGCGGATTGAGAAATCACTATCACAATTATTAGAGTCAATAAATTTGCTCCATTTTGAATTGTCATCAATCCCCATAAATCTCAGCCTTTTTGCTGTTGGACCTCCTTTCCTTCTTTGAGCTAAGGGAATGTTCACCAAAACATATGAACCAAAAATATGGAGGTTCTTGAGGTCTGATTTGTAACCATACAACATGTAGAAAGGAGTCTGATCTATTACACTGCTCCAAGTACGGTTGACAATGTAATTAGCATATTTAACAGCTTCACCTCAGTATGGATTACTGAGATTAGCGTCTTCTAGGAGACAATGCATCATGGTTTGCAGAACCCCTTGTCTTCTTTCTGAAACTTCATTTTGAGCTGGTGTGTAAGGGGCTGAGGTCTGATGAAGAATTCCATTCTTACGCATCCAGTCCTGGAAACGCTGATACATGAATTCAGTACCATGATCACTCTGAATTCTGGTGATGCTCACTCCGTGTTGGTTATGAACAAGAGCAGCAAAGTCTTTAAAGATCTGAAAGGTCTCTGATTTTTCTTTCATAGGATATACATATCCATATCTAGAATAATGTACCAAATAAAAATGCATGTTGACCGGCGTGTAGCGTGTTTTGGAACGGCTGCTGCTTTGGATTTGGCCTTTTTGCAGACAGCACAATCCAAAAACACCTTACACCCCTTTAGATCCAAACCTTTTGCAAAATCCGGCATTTTCCTAAGAACACAAAAACTGGCATGCCCCAATCTTCTATGCCACTTATGGATACACATGTAATGCAAAGGTTTACCAGTTAGTGAATGTTCAACATTAACAGTAGTATGCGGAACCTCAGGCTTGCTCTGAGCAACCTGTTTCACAATTTTCTTTATGTTGGCTTTAGGAGCCTTTGGAGTAGCAACAGGATCTCTCACTGGGACATCTCTCTCTGGGCCTGTGCTCTCCTTTTTTGGAGTTTGTATACTTGCCTGTGCTTGTGTTTTAGGCTTTGGCTTTAAGTAATAAACACCACTGATTAACATGGTTTCAGCAACAATATCTCCATCTTTAACTATGTAACTTGCTTTTTCGAGGTGGTGAACCTGGAACTTTAATACTCTAGACCAGGGGTGGCCAAACCGTGGCGCATGCACCAAACGTGGCTCATTGGATGATTGCAAGTGGCGCATTGCAATCATCCAACGGACAGAAAAGGTGACACTGTTTTACAACTGTGAAGAAAAATGTACAGATAAATTTGGTCAGTGGATAACAATTATACAGGAAGAAGGGGATCGGACAATAAGAAGGTTTTAGCGAGTGAAAGTGATTCCGACCTTATTGTCCGATCCCCTTCTTCCTGCATAATTCTGGAGAGCGCCCGCAGTTTGAAGTCAAACTCCGGCAGTGACGAAACGAGCAAAGTTGGCTCTTCTGTGACTCGTGGACTTCAACTCCCAGAATTCCTGAGCTAGCAGGGCAGAGGAGGAAATAGTCAGTCACAAGCGCCGGCCCTGCTGCTCGTGTGCCGTTACTTCAGAGCAAAGGAAGCATGGGGGTGGGTAGAGGAGGAGAAGAAGGAGGAGGCGGCGGCAGCAATCCGAGGCTTCACCCCAAAGCTAAGCAATTGCCCGTTGCCCACACGCCCTGAGGTGCGGGACTCCACAGCTCCATTGGAGAAAGGGAGGACAGCAGGGCTCTGAGGAGGGGGGCTGCTGTCGCTGCCTCCACTGCTGCTGCTGCTTCTTGGAATGCAGAAGCTGTGTGGAAGCTCCGCCCGGGGCGAGCCTCCTCATCGCCCCGCGCTTGCTTTTGTTCCTGCCGGCTGCTGCTGCTGGTGAGGTGCTTTGTCAGCCCTGGTTGTTGTGATTGTTACTCCTGCGGGGGGTTCTTATTTCCAGGGGAAGGGGGGAAGCACCCTCTTTCCCTCCCTTCTGAAAGAGGCGCGGGGATGCCAGAAGTGGCGGCATTAGGACTTGGCATCTTGGAAGAGGGCTGGGCGAGGAGAAAGAAGCCACGGTGGGGATTGCTTTGCAGGGAGAAAGAAAGAAAGGAAGGAAGGGAGGAAGGAAGGAAGGAAGGAAAGAAAGAAAGAAAGAAAGAAAAGTTAGGAAGGAAGGAAGACAAAGAAAGAAGGAAGGAAGGAAGGAAGGAAGGAAGGAAGGAAGGAAGGAAGGAAGGAAGGAAGGAGAAAAGACAAAGAAAGAAGGAGGGAGGGGGGAAGGAAGGAAGGAAGGAGAAAAGACAGAAAGAAGGAGGGAGGGAGGGAGGGAGGAAGGAAGGAAGGAAGGTTAGGAAGGAAGGAAGACAAACAAAGAAAGAAAAGTTAGGAAGGAAGGAAGACAAAGAAAGAAAGAAGGAAGGAAGGAAGGAAGGAAGGAAGGAGAAAAGACAAAGAAGGAAGGAAGGAAGAAGGAGGGAGGGAGAAAGAGAGAGAGAGAGAGAAAGAAAGAAAGAGAAAGACAGAAAGAAAGAGAAAGAAAGAAAGAAAGAAAGAAAGGTTAGGAAGGAAGGAAGAAAAGTTAGGAAGGAAGGAAGACAAAGAAAGAAAGAAAGAAAGAAAGAAAGAAAGGTTAGGAAGGAAGAAAGAAAGAAAGGTTAGGAAGGAAGGAAGACAAAGAAAGGAAAGAAAGAAAGAAGGAAGGAAGACAAAGAAAGAAAGAAAGAAAGAAAGAATAGTTAGGAAGGAAGGAAGACAAGGAAGGAAGGAAGGAAGGAAGGAGAAAAGACAAAGAAAGAGAAGGAAGGAAGGAAGGAAGGAGGAAGAAAGAAAAAAGAAAGAAAGGTTAGGAAGGAAGGAAGACAAAGAAAGAAAGAAAGAAGGAAGGAAGGAAGACAGAAAGAAAGAAAGAAAGAAAAGTTAGGAAGGAAGGAAGACAAAGAAAGAAGGAAGGAAGGAAGGAGAAAAGACAAAGAAAGAAAGAAGGAAGGAGGAAGAAAGAAAGAGAGAAAGAGAGAGAGAGAGAAAGAAAGAAAAAGAAAGAAAGAAAGAAAGGAAGGAAGAAAGAAAGAAAGAAAGAAAGAAAGAAAGAAAGAAAGTTGTATGGCCGCCCTGAGTCCTGCGGGAGTGGGGCAGTATACAAAAATGACCAAATTGGAAGAAAGAAGATATACCCACCACCGAGGAATGGACAATAAAAGTTGCACATCTGGCAGAAATGGCAAAAATTTCATCATATCTAAAAGATCATTCAAATGAGAGATATATACTGGAATGGAGTAAATGGACTGATTATATTCAAAAAAAGTATCAGATTAAGAAGACACATATAGTATAATAATGATATATGTTAAGAACTTTAGAAGGAGGTTAATAAGTCTTTAACAATATAGAGTTAAAAAATTAGAGAAATTCTGAATTTAAAATTTGTTAGTATATTTTAAGTTTATGTTTATTGAATATTATACCCTGTGCTTTTTCTGGGAAGTCGGGGGGGGGGAGGGAGGGGGGGAGAAAAAGAGAAAAATGTTTGTACTCTGTACTAATAAAACTTTTTGAATAAAAAAAACGACCAAAATAAATAAATAATAAATGGCGGATCGGAACTCGTCTGCGAAAAAATTTGGCGGATGGTATGCTTAAGGTTGGCCACCACTGAGTCTAGACAAATGAGCCTGACTAAGCAAGCTGCTATTTGCTGTTGGTATGTAATACACATCAGGAATAAATGCACCAAGCTCTTCAATGTAGACAGTTCCTTTTCCTCTGACCTGACAAGGATGATTGGAAAAAGAATACATTGTCTGTAATTCATTTTCAGGATCATGCATCTCAGTGAAAAGTTCTTTTCTGAAGGTAACGTGCAAAGCTGCACCACTGTCCAAAGTCCACAGAAGTTGTCTGTTGTATTCTGGACAAGGTTGTGGATTGTTGGTTAATGCCAGTGTTGCGAGTGGAGCTTGCGGATCATGCCTGGGACTACAACGATCTTGCCATCCGCCTCTGCCTCTGCCGCCTCTGGAATCTGTTCCTCTGGGCTGGTACTGGACAGGAACTGGAAACCATTGGTGACAATCCCGTGTGGCATGTCCCACACGATTGCAGATGTAGCATCTGGGCATCCTTGGAATGTAGGCTCTTCCTCAGAAGGTGCACCTCGCTGGAGCTCTTGATGCAGGTGGTCCTTGCAAATGTGGAGTGGCAAGCATAAATGCCTCTTCTTCTGTTAGAATTCTGCACACATGATCCACTGTGCATTGAGCGATTGGCACTTGATTAATCTTTGTAATGGCATCTTTCCATTCATAATTCAATGAGTTAATGACAATGCTGATTATTTGAAAATCATCAATATTATAGCCTTTTTTGCCCAAATCCTTCCTCATTTTTTTCATTTTAGTTAAATGGTCTCCAATATGTTCACCAGGCTTCAATTTTGAGGCATGGAACTCAGACAAAAGCAAACATGTTGATTCCATTGAAACAGGCCTGTAGCATGTTTCTAATTGAGCCAAAATTTGTTGGGCAGTTGCATCAGGTGGAATTGTAACCTGCAGTTCAATATCCATAGACATCAACAATGTTGTGCATGCTTTCGTATCCAAGTCTCTTATGGCATGATACCAAGGCTGGGCAGGAGGGTTAAAAACCATGGAATGTGTCCCTTCTCTGCGAAGTAACAGTTCAATCTCACTGACCCATGCTCTATAATTTTGTCCTGAACGCTTTAATTTTGAATCACTAGCCAGTGGAACAATAGAAGTTGTCTGTTGAGGTATGTACATCTGAGGTACTGGCTGTGGTGGTAAAAGCACTTGTGGTTCCTGCACTTTTATTTATTTATTTATTTATTTATTTAATAGATTTGTATGCCGCCCAACTCCCGAAGGGACTCTGGACGGCTCACAGCATATTAAATACAGAATCTAGAAAACAGTTAAAAGATTTAAGAGCAAGATTAAAATAATGTGAACAATTAAAACATTTTTAAGCATTTTAAAAAAACCACAATTTAAAAACCCAATAATGCACTCATGGGGCCAAGAATAATTGGTGTTATATTAAAATCATTGGCCCCAGGCCTGTCGACAAAGCCATGTTTTTAATGCTTTTCGGAAGGCTGGCAGGGTGGAAATTATGCGGATCTCGGGCGGTAGTGTATTCCAGAGAGCTGGTGCCGCCACAGAAAAGGCCCTCATTCGTGGGCCCGCCAGCCGACATTGTTTGGCTGACGGGACCACCAGCAGACCTACTCTGTGGGCTTTAATCGGTCTTAGGAAGGTATGTTGGAGAAGGCGGTCTTGGAGGTAAACTGGTCCTAAGCCATGTAGGGCTTTAAAGGTAATCACCAACACCTTGAATTGCGCTCAGAGCCCTTTGGGCAGCCAGTGCAGTTTGCGAAGGATGGGTGTCACATGGGTGTATCTAGGGACACCCATTACCACACGCGCTGCCGCATTCTGCACTAGCTGCAGTCTCCGAACGTTCTTCAAGGGTAGCCCCATGTAGAGTGCGTTGCAATAGTCGAGGCGTGAGGTAACAAGGGCGTGAGTGACCGTCAGTAGTGCCTCCCGATCCAAGAAAGGACGCAACTGGTGCACAAGACGGACTTGTGCAAAGGTCCTCTGGCCACAGCTGTTAGATGTTGGTCCAATTTTAGCTGTGGATCCCCAAGTTGCGAGCCTGAAGGACCCCCAAGTTGCGAGCCTGTTCTGAGGGGATCAAATTCACCCCCCCCCCAGAACCAAGGAGAGACAGATGTCAAAGTGTGGCTGTGGCACGTGTGGCTGTGGTTGCTGCAAGCGAACCTGTGTTTGCTGCACCCATGGATGAGGCTGTGGTTGCTGCACCCTGTCTGCCACTGATGCAGGAGCTGCCATATGAAACTGGCCTGCTGCAGGAACTGGCACTTGCCTTTGCTGCATTAAGCGTATGTGTGCCTCATCTAAATTAGGAAGTTGGCTAAAATAATCATCTGCACCACCAGGGGATGCGAATGAATGAGCCTGTCGAGACACGTGTGGCATTGCAGCCTGCAGGGATGCTTGGGTTAATAACATTGTTGAGAAGCCTTGTTGCAAAGTTTCAAAGAGCTTTGGTAATTCTGTGGAATGCATTTTCGCTTTTCTGCCAGCAGATGGTGCTGCAACATTAGTTTCAGGCATAGCATAAAACCTTTCCCCTCTTTCAGAACTCTGAGGAGGGACATCATGAGACACTTGTGATGTGTCTGCAGCCCTTTCTTGACACACCTCCTCTTGAGGATGTGGCTGTGGCCTCGAAGGAGAAGTGAAAATGGAGTCTGGCATTTGAAACAAAGGAGAGCCATGCCCATCTGGCTTAAGTTTTGAATAAACCTCCTTTGCTTTCTGCAGCTGAATTTCCATAAACGTAATCTGATTATGATAACTTTTAATTGCTGCATCACGTGCAGTCACTTCAGGGCTCAATGGACGATAAGATATCTCATCTCTCTCTCTCTCTCTTTGGGAACAAACTGCTTGGGAAAATGTGAAATCTTAGACCTGGCACCCAGGCTTTCATATTCGTGGGCCCCTTCAGCAATTAACTGGGTGCTTGGATAAACATAAGAACTGATGTTACTCCCTCTGGCCGTTACTGGTTTCTGTGGAGATGGTCTTGACTTTGGCTGGCTAGAATGTGTGTTGTTTTGACTGAGGTACAAATTCCTCGATGCAGCTGCAAGGCTCGATTCTCCATCCCCCTGCCTATGGCAACTAGGGAGCAAGTTAGGGAAGCTTCACTTGTTGACCCTTTAGTCTTAAGTTCTTTCAGAGTTTTCTGGCTCTTTTGAGAGTAATAAATTCTCGAGATCTTTATAACACTGCAGTATTTCTTTTCTTCTACTTCTGGGTCTTTCTACTACACAGCATAAATTAACCATATCTTCTTTAGTCAGCCCCAACTTCTTCTTCTTTTGGAATAAGTTTTTATTTTATTTTATAACATACAAAAATTCCAATTTCAATTGAACAGTGTGTTTTCTGGGTACAAATCATTTTAGGAAATAATAATCAAAGTGTTTACAACAATATTCATTGCATTAATATCAATTATATTAATATTGATAGTAATAATCATCATAATATTTGTTTAACCAAGTTAACATATTTCCTTATATCACTGATCCTTCCATATATTTCCCTGTTTCTAGCTCCTGTTTTTGTCAGCTAGCCATTGATAAAATAAATCCCAAATCAAAAAATATTTAGTTTCTTTCTTTTCCTTAATTGTAAGTGTTAGCGTATCCATTTCTGTACATTCTAATATTTTTCTAATCACATCTTCATCTGTTGGGATCTCTTCACTTTTCAATTTTTGTGCAAATACTATTCTCGCTGCAGTCAATACATGTAAAATCAGATATACATTCCCCCTTGTTATACTTGTCTGGTAAAATGCCCAACAAAAATGTCTCTGGTTTCAAATCTATAAGTTGTTTTATCATTTTTTCCAGCCATGTATGTATTTTTGTCCAATATATTTTGCTTTTTGACATGTCCACCACATATAATAGTTTGAACCAGGTATCTGGTGACATTTCCAACATTTTGCAGATTTATCCTTAAACATCTTTGCTAACCTTGAGGGCGAAAAATGCCATCTATAAAACATTTTATAAAGATTTTTTTTTGTATGCAGTAGGCATTGTTAATTTATAATTTTTATCCCATAATTTCTGCCATTTATCTAACTCAATCGATAGCCAAATTTTTTAGCCCATACTATCATTGTCTCTTTTACTTGTTCTTCCATCTTATACTTAACAAATAGATATATATTTTCTTTATTAATTTTTCATATGTCCCTGTTAATATCTGATCTAATTCTGTTAATTCTTTATTTAAACCATACATTTTAACATCCTTCTCGTATCTAGATTGTATCTGCACATATGACCACCATGTTATTTCAATCCCTTGATCACTCAGTTTCTGTTTAGTTTTAAGTTCCCCCTTTTCATTTAAAATATCTTTATATCTGGTAACATTCTTTATATTAATAATATTTGGATAAATCAGTACCTCCATTGTGGAGATCCAGACCGGTATTTTCAAATAATGTTCTTTAATTTTCTCCTATACTAATAATAATGCATTCCTAACATAGTGTCTTTGGAAATAGCTATGTATTTTGTTTTTTCTATATCATAAAAAAGCATGCCAACCTAATTCAAGATAATGTCCCTCCAAGGTCAATAGTCTTTTGTTCCTCAAGCCTATTTATTTATTTATTTATTTATTTATTTATTTATTTATTTATTTATTTATTTATTTATTTATTTATTTATTTATTTATTTATTTATTTATTTATTTATTTATTTATTTATTTATTTATTTATTTATTTATTTATTTATTTATTTATTTATTTATTTATTTATTTATTTATTTATATTTGTATGCTGCCCAACTCCCAAAGGACTCTGGGCAGCTTACAACAAATAGATAAAAAACAGCAATAAAATAAATTGATTAAAATACAATAAAAATTTAAAAGAAAACATTTCAGTCATTCCTATGATAAAAGGGGAGACCTTCGAAACTTTTGCAATAGGTCATTTATCCTCAGGCCTTCCAGAAGAGCCAGGTTTTAATGGCTTTCCGGAAGGCCAACAAGGTGGGGATGGTGTGGATATCCGGGGGAAGTTGGTTCCAGAGAGCCAGAGCCATCACCAAGAAGGCTCTCCCCCGCGGGCCCGCCAGCCTACATTGCTAGCTGACGGGACCCGCAGAAGCCCAACTCTGTGGGATCTAACCGGTCGTAGGGAGGCATGTGGTAGTAAGCGGTCCCAAAGATAGCCTGGTCCTGAGCCATGTAGGGCTTTAAAGGTAATAACCAACACCTTGAATTGTGCCCGGGGACTGATCGGCAACCAGTGCAGCTGGCGGAGAATTGGTGTCACGTGGGTGTACCTCGGGGTACCCACCACAGCTCACACAGCTGCATGCTGGACCAGTTGAAGTCTCCTAACACTTTTCAAGGGTAGCCCCATGTAGACCGCATTGCAATAGTCAAGCCTGGAGGTGATGAGGGCATGAGTGATCGTGAGTAAGGCCTCCTGATCCAAGTAGGGTCACAGGTACACCAGGCAAACCTGTGCAAAGGTCCCCCTAGCCACAGCTGCCAGATGTTGGTCCAATTTCAGCTCTGGATCTAGGAGGACACCCAAATTGTGAACCTGTTCTGAGGGGATTAATTTCTCTCCCCCCAAGAACCAAGGATGGATGGTCGACATAATCCTTAGGAGGCAGTATCCACAGCCATTCAGTCTTGTTGGGGTTAAGCTTGAGCCTGTTCACTCCCATCCAGACCCTCACATCGTCCAGGCACCAGCACATCACTTCTACCACTTCACTGAATTGCGACGGGGTGGAGATGTACAACTGGGTGTCATCAGCATATTGCTGGAACCTCACCCCATGTCACCGAATGATCTCACCCAGAGGTTTCATGTAGATGTTGAATAAAAGGGGAGAGAGGACCGAACCCTGCAGCACCCCACAAACAAGGGGCCTAGGAGTCGACCTCTTTCCCCCTGCTAACACCGACTGCGGCCTATCAGAGAGATAGGAGGAGAACCACTGCAGCACAGTGCCCCCCACTCCTATCTCTCTGAGTCGGCGCAGAAGGATACCATGGTCAATGGTATCGAAAGCTGCTGAGAAGTCAAGTAGCACCAGGATGGAGGAATAACTCCCATCCCGGGCTCGCCAAAGATCATCCATCAGCGTGACCAGAGCGGTTTCAGTGCTGTAGCTGGGCCTGAAACCCGATTGAAAGGGATCTAGATAATCAGTATCATCCAACAACCGTAGGAGCTGGAGTGCCACAAACTTTTTCCACAACCTTCCCCGCAAAGGGTAGGTTGGAGACTGGACGATAGTTCTTTAAATCGGTCGGGTCCAGGGAAGGCTTCTTGAGGAGGGGCCTCACAACCGCAACTTTTAATAGCCGTGGCATGGACCCCTCTCTCAAAGAAGCATTGACCAACGCCTGGAGCCAACCACGTGACACCTCCCTACTGGCCGAGACCAGCCAAGAGGGGCACGGGTCCAACAAACAAGTGGAGGAGCTCATCGCTCCCATGGCTTTGTCCACATCCTCAGGAGTGGCCAGTTCAAACTCGTCCCACACAATAGGACTAAGATCTGCCCCTGTCACCTCAGCTTGCATTGCAATCCATTCTTTCACCCAAGTAAGTATCGAAGCCTGATAATATAATTCCCAATCTGGTAGCCCAAAACCACCTCTATTTTTAGAATCTTGCAACATTTTCAAACTTATCCTTGTTTTTTCCCTTGCCAAATATATTTTAATATTGTTCTATTTAATTCTTCAAAATATTTTTCCCAGTTTTATTGGCATTGTTTGAAATAAATATAGTAGTCTTGGCAAGATATTCATTTTTACAGTGGCTACTCTTCCCATCAATGATAATTGTAGATTTTTCCACTTCTCCAAGTCCATTTTAATTTGTTGCACCAATTTATAATAATTATCTTCTTTAATCGTTACACACCTTAGTTGAATTCCTAAATATTTAACTTTCTTGACTATCTGTATACCTATTTTCCTTGTTAGTTCTTTTTTCTGTGTGTCTGTAACATTTTAAACTATTACTTTGATTTTTTTCTTTGTTTATTTTCAGTCCTGCAACTTCACCATATTCTTCTATTTTCCTAATTAGTTCAAGTCCATTTTTTTGTGGGTCTTCCAAGATAAAGACCAAATCATCTGCTAATGCCTGTAGTTTATATTGTTCCTTTTTCATTTCCATATCTTTAATTTCTATATCTTGTCTAATATTTCTATTTAACACTTCTAATGTCAATATAAATAGTAAAGGAGATAGTGGACATCCTTGTCTTGTGCCCCTTTTTATATTAAAATTCTCTGTCGTATCTCCATTTACCATCACCTTTGCTGTTTGTTTATGATATATTGTCTTTACTATGTTAATCAATCTCTCACCAAATTCCATAGATTTTAGTTGTAACAGCATAAATTGCCAATTTGCGTTATCAAATGCTTTCTGCACATCTAAGAAGATCAATGCCATTTGTTTTCCAGGATGTGCTTCATAATATTCCAATGAATTTAAAATCATTCTCATATTGCATTTAATCTGTTCTTAGGCAAGAAGCCATTTTGATCTGGATGTATAAATTCATTTAGAAACCTTTTTAGTCTCTCTGCCATTATTGAAGCATATATTTTATAGTCAGCATTCAGTAAAAATATGGGACTATAGTTTTTTATCTGCATTAAATCTGAGTCTTCTTTTGGAATCAGAGTAATATTTGCTTCCATCCACAAATTTGATACCTTCGCATCAATTAATACTTCATTATAGACTTCCAACATAGATGGGCCTAGGGCCATGATGGCGAACCTGTGAAGTTTCCGAAAGATGCCCTAATTAATTCAAGAGCCACGAGACAAGTTTCAAAAGAAATCCAGTCATTTATTAGAAGCAACATTCCGGCAATTACTGAGGTGGAGTCAGCTCTGACCTCACATAATTTACGGGTCCCCATGACCCTGTCTTCCCCCTCCTCCCTGGACATGTCATAAATCACATTCTCCAATGAACCACATTGGCAGGCTGTAAAACCCACACCGCTATGTTGCAGGTAGCACTGCTGAATATGAAACCCATCACTTTGCTCCTAAAGTGGCCTAGCCCTAGGGCCTAGAAAAACCCATCACTTTGCTCCTAAAGTGGCCTAGCCCTAGGGCCTAGGGCCATGGTGGCGAACCTATGGCACGCATGCCAGAGGTGGCACGCGGAGCCATAGAAGCCGGCATGCGAGGGTTTCCCACCGGCAAACCGGAAGTGCGAAAAAACGCACTCCCGGTTTGCCGGTGTGCTGTTTTTTTGCACTCCGGAGGGTTCAGGGAAGCTCCCTGAAGCTCCGGAATGCAAAAAACTACAAAACGGACAAACCGGAAGTGCACTTTTCCGCACTTCTGGTTTGTCCGTTTTGTAGTTTTTTGCATTCCGGAGCTTCAGGGAGCTTCCCTGAACCCTCCGGAGTGCAAAAAACAGCATACCGGCAAACCGGAAGTGCGTTTTTCCGCACTTTCGGTTTGCTGGTTTCGTCGTCCCAGGCTCCGGTAAGCCTTTGCGTGGGGGTGTGTGTGTGTGCGCATGCGCAGGGGGCAGCATGGGGGGGTGTTGTGCGCATGCGTGGGGGGGAGGGAATGGGTGTGGGCACGCGAGCGCGCGCGAGCACACCCCCCCCTTTTTGGCACGTGAGCCGAAAAAGGTTCGCCACCACTGGCCTAGGGGAACAATCCACGTCGATAAAAAAAACCAATCAACGTTGCATCTGTTTTAGGGGAGGAGGTTCAATTCATCGCCCAGTTAAAGACTGAAATGAAATACTCCGGGCTAACAGTATTGCTTCCAATGACATTCGGTTGCAGATCAGATCGGGCTTTTTTTGTGTGTGCATGAAGGAGGAACACGGAGCAAATGAAAAAAGAGAGCCCCCAGCCTCCGACAGATGCTGAAGCGGCCATCCCCGGTACTGTATGCCGGGGCAGGTATGCCTCTTATTTTTGTTGGACTGCTACCTTTTTGGGGGCAAGCGTTGCTTTTTACAGTGTGGAGAGGAACAACAAACAGCACCTTGGCTGCTGCTGCTGCCGGTGCTGCTGCCCTTCCCCTGCAGAGGTCCAGCAAAGCCTCGCCAAAATGGCACGTCCACTCAGGGATGTTTTTTCTTTCTCCTCCCCAGGAATGCACTAAGTGGCGGCTCATTCCTGCCCCGCTAGCATCATGTGAAACAAATTAAAGGTGGCCCACCTCTCTCTCTCTCTCCCACCCCAGTCACCCACACTCCGCTTCCCTTTTGCCTTTTTTTAATGCGCCCCACTTCCCTCCCCAAACCTCATGGCAGCAGAAGGGGGGGGGAAGGCTTTGCCTCTGAAGGCACCTCTGAAAGCACCTTTGGGACAACCATTACCTGGATGACTGAGACTCTCCATAGATATATGGAAGTTTCACAATATTTTTAGGACCCTATTTTTCTCAATATTTCTGCTGAGAAAGAGAATCAGTTTAGTTTATTTCATTATCTGGAACTGTAGATCATGAGCTACAAATAGAGAAACCTCTATTTAGTCTTGATCCTGATTTAAATCCATGATTTTCTCCAAGTGATTAAAGGATTATTATTAGTGTGTTATGATCCTGTAGGTAGTCCCTGGTGCAGACCTATTTTTTTATTTTCTATTATTTAAAATAAATACATATTTTATATTGCAAAATCTGAAATTAGGGGCAATAATATAGTTCATAGGTGAACTGTTTCAAAATTATTTAGGAATGGGTTTTTGTTTCAATTCAGTTTAAAGTCCTAATGTTCTCTACTAATGCAACATGCAGCTTGATACCATCCATATATAATATGTATGTCTCAAAGTGAAATATAATTCTCTTTAGATTTTTTAGAAATGTCTAGATAATTGTTACTTGTAATCTGAAAAAATCAGGAGAACAATATTTCTTTTCTGTTGTTATTTAACCCTAAAATGTTACCCAATTCCTGAAATTTGGCCATTTCCTGCTAAAGCTTTCCAAAATCTCATCTAATGAAAATTATGTAAAATGAGCTACAGACCAACTAGATAATTTTTGTCCTGAAGCAGACAGCAGTACAATGCTGTCTCACAGCTGGTATTCTGATCGCATTCATATGGGCCTACAATAAAGCATAAAACATTAAGGGCTTTGAAATTACTCATAAAACTATTGATGGCTAATAGAAAAAGAAGTATAGAAAAGAATAAAAGAATAAAAAATGTGTCTTGTTTACAAATTAATGAAAATATTTCAGAAAATGTTAGTCTGTGAAATAGACTAAAAATATTTGGCTATTGAGAATTTACTTCGATAGACACCAAGGAGATAGCAATATAGCACTTTACTTATATACCGCTTCATAGTGCTTTACAGCACTCTCTAAGCGGTTTACAGAGTTCAGCATATTGCCCCCAACAATCTGGGTCCTCATTTTACCCACCTCGGAAGGATGGAAGGCTGAGTCAACCTTGAGCCTAGTGAGATTTGAACAGCCGAACTGCTGAACTAGCAATCAGCTGAAGGTCGCAATGCTGCTTTTAACCACTGCGCTATCTCAGCTCCTGATGAAGTGATAACACTGATAGAATAAATTTCTGCAGGTGAAAAATTGTCAATTTCAAATTGTAATAATGGATAGAGTTCACAAAGTATGGTGTTATATATCCCTATATAAACTTCACTGACATTTATTGAAAGGGACACCCTTTTTCTCATTTAGTCTTATGGAAAGTAACCCAATGGCTCAGAAGAAGATATTGCATAGCAATAGCACTCAGACTTAACAGTTGTGCTCATAAGTTTACATACCCTGGCAGAATTTATGATTTCCTGGCCATTTTGCAGAGAATATGAATGATAACATGAAAACCTTTCTGTCACTCAAGGTTAGTGTTGGCTGAAGCCATTTATTATCAATCAACCGAGGTGGCGCAGCGGTTAGAGGCAGGTACTGCAGGCCACTTTAGCTGACACTGATCCGCAGGTCAGTGGTTCAAATCTCACTGGCTCAAGGTTGACTCTGCCTTCCATCCTTCTGAGGTAGGTAAAATGAGGACCCAGATTGTTGGGGGCAATATAAATATACATTGCTTACTGGTGTAAACCGCTTAGAGAGTGCTTGCACTGTGAGGCGGTATATAAATCTCACAAAATAAATAAAATAAATAAAATCAACTATGTTTACTCTTTTTCAATCATAATGACAACAGAAACTACCCAAATGACCCTGATCAAAAGTTTACATACCCTGGTGATTTTGGCCTGATAACATGCACACAGGTTGGCACAAAGAGGTGTGAATAGCTATTAAAGATAACCATCCTCACCTGTGATCTGTTTGCATGTAATCAGTGTGTGTGTATAAAAGGCCAATGGGTTTCTGGCCTCCTGACAGACCCTTGCATCCTTCATCCAGTGCTGCACTGATGTGTCTGGATTCTGAGTCATGGGGAAAGCAAAATAAATGTTAAAGGATGTGCGGGAAAAGGTAGTTGAACTGTATACAAGAGGAAAGAGATATAAAAAGATATCCAAGGAATTGAGAATGCCAATCACCAGTGTTCAAACTCTGATCAAGAAGTGGAAAATGAGGGGAGGAAGGCATGGCCAACGCAGCGGTGCTACGGAGTTTCCCCGTGCTCCACGGGAAAGCCCCGAAATCCGCGCCGTCCGGGGACCTGGTCCAGTCATTACCAGATCAAATCCACCCTGAAGGGGTGGTGAAGAAGAGGGGTGCCTGCTGGTGGACTGAGAGGGTTGCAAACCCCCCAGGGAGCCGGCTTTGTCCCCTCGACCGGCGGCGACCGGAAGACGACTTCGTCATCTCTAGCCGCTGCGGTCACATCAAGGAGATTGAAGAGACTATTTTGGAGTCACCTGGGATGGAAAAATCAAAGTTATGTGCTGGAGAAGTGGAAGAAGAGAGAGGCTGGTGAGTTACACTGCCACGGAAAAAACTTTTTAAAGGAATTTCAATTTAAAAAGGGAACAAAAGGACCGGAAATAAGGGAGCGGCTGACAAGATGTGGATACAATGGTGTTAGAAAATTAAAGGGACTCTTAACATTTAACTAAAGCCCAACTATTAAAGACTTTAATTTTGCTCTAAAGATTTACTAAAGGTGCAAGAAATCTGGAAAATAAATCTGAAAGAAATGATTTGAAAATTGAAACTGATTAAAAATGGAAATATTTAAACAGGAATGGCAGAACTTGGAAATTTAATTGGAGAGTGCCATCTGGTGGTTGGAAGAATTACTGTTATGGAAATATCTTAATGGATGTTTGGACAGCTATGACCCTGAACAAGAAAAACTTCTTTGAAACTTGAGAAACCTAAAACAGGCAAGAAACTTGTTTTCTGTTTGAAAGAAAGTGTTTGGACTGACTTGGATAAAAAAAGAACACAAACAGATGTCAACAATAAAAGAACAGAAGGAACTGGTCTTTTAACTACTAAAAATAAAAATTTGCAAATTATAAAAGGCTGTGGAATATATCTTTATTAGCAGCTGAATAGACAGTGAAAATTAGTGATTTCTGACTTTGAGATTAGTGAACTATTAAGAATTGGTGGCATCCCTGGATAAATTCTGATGACAGACGGAATTCTGCTTAAGCTTTGGATTTGATTTTAAAGATATGGAGGAAATTAACTATGAAGAATTGGCTGGGTTCTTGAAAGATCTTTTCAAAGATCTCAGAAGATCTTTTGGAATTGGAATACTTGAGAAAGGAAAGGATGAATTACAAATGGAAAAAATGGATACGATAACAGATGAAGAAAAGAAGATTGAAGAAAACATTATAAATGATGATGATAAAGAAAAGAATATTGAAAATACAATGTTGATTAATGATTATGTTGAAACTTATAATGATTCCACTGGAGTTAACAGTGAAAATAGAGATAAAGATATTATAAATGATTTTGTTCAGATTGATGCTGATGATTTTGAGATATATAAAATTAAAAAAGGAATGGGAAAAATGAGATACACACAGATAGGAATATGAAGAAGAGAAAGAGCATGGGAAATGAGATTTTATCAGTACTAAGGTAAATGAAAGAAGAGAAAGAAGCTAAGGAAATGGGGATGGAGGAAATACTTATACAAAAAGGAAGTAGTGAAGCAATTAAAAGGAAATGGATGATGGCATTGAAATTTTTTAGAAATGTTTAGAATTTTGATATATAATCAATATAATTATTTTATTAGGAGTTAAGAATTTTTGCTCTCTTTATTTAGTTTAATATTGTTTAAGAATTAAATAATTTGGAATAATGCAGATAAAACAAAGATAATTAATATGAGAAATATGAATGACAAATATGAACATTAGAGTTTAAGGAAACTATTTGAATAATAAAAATAAAAAGGTATATTATGATTGTTTAAAATTTGCTACATATAACCAAAACAATTACTTTGTTAAGGGTTACCATATTTTTCGGAGTATAAGACGCACCTTTTTACCCCCCAAAAGAGGGTGAAAACTTGGGTGCGTCTTATACACCGAATGTAGCCCCACCCAGCCACCCCCACCCTTTGGCCTCTGCCTGCCAGTAATTTACCTCTTTGCAGCAAACAGGGCAAAGCACAAGAAGAGCACAAGAAGAGATGATCTGCCTCCCGACCTACAGCTGACTGAGGCTTACAAGCCACGTGGTAAAATGAAACTGAAACTAAGGTGGCTGTGATGAGACATATTGCTGGGAGATAAACTGCTGGCAATATTAGACTGCTAAAATTGAAAGAAGGCAAGCTAGAGCTGCTGTGGCTCAAGAGATAGAGCTCTTGCCTCACAATCAGGAGGTTGTGAGTTCTATCCTAGGTACAGGCAGATTCTGTTAATATGTTATTTTTTTAAATGTTTGTAGAGTGTTCAAATTATTAGATTTATTTTTTAAAGACTGCTTTATTATTGTTCTAGACAACTTAACAAAATGAAGAAGCTTTTTAAAATAAATGCTTGCTCTGAAGAGGCCCAGTGCTATTGTATCTTCTTTTAAATAACAGAGAATACTTCCAGAAAGCCACATCAATTTTAAAGATCTGTAAAAGTATAATCTGAAATGTCCTGTTTTAGTATTAAGTATTAGTATTAAGTATTAGTATTAAAATAAGCCATCTGAGAAACCCTGACTTAGTCATGTTTGGAGTAGATGTATTTAAATAATTAGGAGGAGTTAGTGTGATTACATGTAAGAAAACTTTCTGGGATTAATATACTGCCATAATGTACATTTCTCCAATTCTTTGCCATTTCTATGGGTCAGGCACACATGCACAGAAATACACAGCAAACAGTGTATATCATCTGTGCTGTTTACTGTTTGGCAAATTGCTGGGAGGCAGAGGCCTTTTTTCTTTGTTTTCCTCCCCCAAAACTAAGTTGCGTCTTATACTTCGGTGCGTCTTATACTCCGAAAAATACGGTAAGTGTTTTTTGGTCTTTTTATATAGATTAATATTGTATATTATGGATTAATTGATAATGGTGTTAGATTAATTTTTTGATTTAATATAATTAATATTTGTATTGATGTAGAAAACAAAGAGTCAGAGAAAGTGGAATTTATGATTGATATTTAATACATGAGTTCTGTTTAAATGTATTTGAAAAATTTATTATGGGAAGAGTTGAAAAAAAATTATGTGAAGAGTTGAATAATTAATTGATTTGGATTAATGTAGATGGAATAATGATTAATATGAGAAGTATGAATGATAAACTTGCCTATGAGATTCTAAGATAAATTATACAATTGAGGTTTTTAACCTTTATGGGGTATTTAGTTATGATAAAATAGGGGATAAGAAAAACAAACGATGAATAAAGAGATTAAGAAAGGGGAGGAAACATTATGGCTTAAAGTTAAGAAATAGGAGAAACAACAACTATCTTGGTTAATTAAGCTAATAGCGGCTAATTTGGAGAAAAAAATTGGAATTAATTGGTGGAGGTCCCAGAAGACAAAATAAGATTTTCTTTCTTTCTTTTTTTGGGGAAGCAATATTATTCTAGCAATAATATACCTGGAGTAAAGTCTTATATATAAAGAATTTATGAATGATTGATTAAGATGTATAACTATGTATTTCATTGTAATATCTTAAGGTATATTGATTTATGTATGGAGTTGTGTAGAAAAAATAAAAAAAATGGGGAAAAAAAGAAGTGGAAAATGAGGGGTTCTGTTGAAACCAAACCATGGTCAGGTAGACCAACTAAACTTCCAGCCACAACTGCCAGGAAAATTGTTCAAGATGCAAAGAAAAACCCAGAGATAACTTCAGGTGCAATACAGGACACTCTGAAAACATGTGATGTGGCTGTTGCAAGATGCACAATAAGGAGGCACTTGGAGAAAGATGGGCTGCATGGTTGAGTCGCCAGAAGAAAGCCATTACTATGCAATGCCACAAAGTATCCCGCTTACAATACTCCAAACAGCATAGAGACAAGCCTCAAACCTTCTGGCACAAAGTCGTTTGGAGTAATGAGTCCAAAATTGAGCTTTTTGGCAACCAGAGGTGGGTCCTGCTGGAGCTGTCCAATGCGCAGCTCCGGTAGGAAGTGGCCGATTGCGCAATTTGCGCACGACCGCTCCGGAGCCCTCTCTGCCAGTCTGTCACGCACATTGCCATCGTTTCTGTGAATGTTTGGGCGATTTTGCTTCCATGCATGCGCAGAAGCAAAATTGCGTGAGGGGGCGTGCATGCGTAGTGAGCACGCACGCACCCAAAACGTGGAGATGCGCATGCAGCGCACCGGCACCGGTAAGGAAGCAACCCGCTGCTGGCCACAACCATAAATGCTACATTTGGAGAGGAGTCAACAAGGCCTATGATTAAAAGTACACCATTTCTACTGTGAAACACAGAGGTGGATCGCTGATGTTTTGGGGATGTGTGAGCTACAAAGGCACAGGAAAGTTGGTCAGAATTGATGGTACGATGAATGCAGTATGTTATCAAAAAATACTGGAGGACAATTTGCATTCATCAGCCCGGAAACTGCGCATGGGACATACTCGGACATTCCAACATGACAATGATCCTAAACACAAGGCCAAGTCGACCTGTCATTGGCTACAGCAGAATAAAGTGAAAGTTCTGGAGTGGCCATCTCAGTCACCTGACCTCAATATCATTGAGCCACTCTGGGGAGATCTCAAACGTGCAGTTCATGCACGACAGCCCAAGAATTTACAGGATCTGGAGGCTTTTTGCCAGGAAGAAAGCCTCAAGATGGCGACTAAGACAGACGCCTAACCACTTCGCTGGTGAATAGCTACAGGGAAAATACCAAAAATCCTAGGGATATAGACAGGAGAAGTAGCAACTAAATAGTGGAACCATATTTAAAAACAAAACCAAAAACGATAAACCAAGTGGAAGTCGAAGCCAACTGAAGAAAAGGCAAGTGGGAAACAAAACTACCTTGAGACCAGAGCGCTAGACTCCATGGCGAATATCGTAAGTAAGACTCCTGCAATCCCCTAAAAGTGAGCACACAGCAGAGCCCTTCGATGCCGGTGAGAGAGATCCCCTGCTGTAGCGACTAACTCCCGATGCCCAGCTGAGTTCTCCCCCAGAGAAACCCAGTGCCGGTGAGAGAGATCCCCGGCTGTAGTGACTAACTCCTGATGCCCAGCTGAGCTCTCCCCCAGAGAAACTCCTGCCCCAGAGTGTGGCTGAAACCCTCCATAGATTCTGCTCAGCGTGTGCCTGCAACACTCAATAGCCCAGCTGAGTTCTGCCCCAGCTAGGAGCAAGCGTGTGCCTGCTGTTTATACAACCCCCGTATCCCTTCTGAAGCTCTCTAAAGGAACATCCCAGCATATCTTGGGATAGATAGATTGGGATAGAAGGAGTTGAAGATGACGACGGAGGCAGATGCCTAGTCCCATCGCTGAAGACAGAGTTTAGGAAAAAGACCCAAAAACCTAGAGTTAGAGATAAGGCAGAAGCTATCAAAATAAGACAATAGACATAAATTAGCTCCAAATATCACATATATCAACATCTAAAGGCTGGGACCAGCCGAACCCATAAAAAAAAGAGAGAAGAAAACATCCAACCACATGGAGCCAGAAATAGCTGGAGGAACGAGGCTCGGCAAGGCTCAAAACTTCAGCAACTTATCTTCCTCGGTGAGAGAAGAAACAGGTATGCATGACAGGGGGATCTGAATGAAAAGTGGATTGCGGACAAAAGCGAGTTGGTGTTAGAAGAGGGAGGAAAGAAAGAGTCTGGAAGACTCGAGGAGAAGGAGGCTTTGTAAACACAGCTGAGAGGCTTCCCATAGAAAGAACGGTGTGATCGGAGCAAAGGAGAGATCGGAGACAACAGGAGGTGGATTGATAAAATAATCCTTTGCTTTGAAACGGTGGTGATACTGGACGGTGGAGGGAAATAAAGGACAGAAAGAACTTACAGTAACTAAGCAGTTTTGAATGAGCGACATCTTGGAGGAAGGGAGAAAAGCAGCACTTCCGGAAAGAAGGACGGAGGAAAAAAAATTTAAAGGGACCCTGCAACAATAACCTGACTGTGGAGCGTAGGGGGGGGGGACAGCCCCACTGACTTGTTGTCTTTAAAAAGGTGGAAAAACTGAGCTTAAAGGAAAGGAAAGAACGGTGAAATATAAAGAGGATTTGGAAGGGTGTTATCTAAGCAGCAGAAGGAAGCTGGGGTATATCTACATTGAAAGATTAATAATAATTACAACTTAAATTGAAGAGATATTGTTACTGATTTAATGAACATATTTACATTACATATTACTTAAACTATCTATATATCTATATCAGCTGAATTTTATATATTACAGGTATTATATGCATCAATTACTAATTAATTAACACAAACTAATTAGTGACCATGTCAGGCACAACCCAAAAAAACACCACCACCAAATACCCACAAATGAAAGACATCGAAAACAGCAGCAACCCAAACAACCCCAGCACACAAGGAACAGACTCTATTGTGACCTGCAGAGCATGCTCCATGTACACTCTTATGCCCACAGAACTCCAAAACTACATATGTACCAAATGCAAACTAATCAAATTACTAGAAGAAAAAGTAGAAGATCTAGAGAAAAACCTAAACACCCTCAAACTCAATCAACAAAATGAGAAACCCCAAACCTCACAAAAAGAACATGCACAAAAAGAACATAAAAATGACCAAGCAACTTCCACTATAGCTAACCCCCCGGAGGAAGAAAGCAGATGGACACATGTCACCCACAGAAAAAAACACAAACCAAACACAAAACCACTGTCCAAACCAACCCACCCAGACCCAACCCCACTGACTCTAAGCAACCAATACCAGGGACTTCCAATAGAAGATAACGCACAGACACACAGAAAAGAAACACCAGAAAGAACCCTCAACAAAGCAGCACCACCAAACACCACTACAACACAGAAAGAAACTCCCCAAACAACCCCAGGCAAAAAGAAAAGGTGAGTACTGGTAATAGGAGATTCAATCCTCAGAGGAAACGAACCCGCCATCTGTAGACCAGATAACCAATCCAGAGAGGTATGCTGCCTTCCAGGAGCCAAAATCATAGACGTAGCAGAGAAAGTAACCAAAATAATAAAACCCACAGACTATTACCCCCTACTATTACTCCATGTAGGAACAAATGACACAAAAAAGAACTTGAAAACAATACAGAACGACTATGAGCAACTAGGCAAGAACGTCAAAAACCTAGGTGCGCAAGTAGTCTTCTCATCCATACTACCAACAAGAGGACAACACCAGCAAGGGAACAAAGAATCCTACAAGTAAACCACTGGCTAAAGGGTTGGTGTCGCCAAAAAAACTTTGGATTCCTAGACCACGGACTGCACTACCTCCAAGATGGACTTTTGGCAAGGGACGGGTTACATCTCACAAAGACTGGGAAGAATGTCCTCGGAAAAAGACTGGCCCAACTTGTCAGGAGGGCTTTAAACTAAAATCGCGAGGCGAGGGTGACCAATCTACAGGATCCCCGGGGCCCAACTCCAAGCATGGACCCCAAGCAAACAAAACAAACAATGAACCAAAAAGGGATGGGGAAGAAAACAAACTCAAATGACAAATAAGAGACAAAGAAAGAACACCCACAACCAGGCACAAAGAACTAAAATGCCTCTACACAAATGCACAAAGCCTAGGGAATAAACAAGGTGAACTTGAAATATTAATGCACGAAGGTACACATGACATAGTCGGAATAACAGAAACTTGGTGGGATGAATCACATGATTGGAACACATAGATAAAAGGATACAAACTCTTCAAAAAAACCAGACATAAAAAAGGAGGTGGTGTTGCACTGTATATAAAGGACCACTATGTAGCTACAGAGCTACAAGTAACCAAGGAAGAAAACCCATTAGAATGCATATGGGTCAACATAAAAGAAAAAAAGAACAACACAACAATAGGAGTATACTACAGACCACCAAACCAAACAGAAACAATGGACACCCTTTTTACCAACCAGCTAAAGAACATATGCAAGAAAAACAACATTGTAATAATGGGAGACTTCAACTACCCGGACATCAACTGGAAAACCAACTAAGCACCAAGTGAGAAATCTAACACATTCCTAACCAGCCTAGCTGACAACTTCATTGTCCAAAAAGTGGAGGAGGGAACTAGAGGGGCAGCCATACTGGATTTAATACTTACAAACAGAGAAGAAACAATAGAAGGAGTTGAAGCTGCAGGAACACTTGGCGAGAGTGACCACGTAATACTAAAATTCACCATAAAGCAAACACAAATAACTGAACATAACAACACCTATATCCCAGACTTTAAAAAAGCTGACTTCAATAAACTCAGAGAAAACTTGGGGAAGTTCCCTTGGATGAAAGTGCTAAAGGGTAAAACAACCCAAGAAGCCTGGGAGATCCTAAAAAACACGATCTTAAAAGCCCAGAACACCACAATACTGATGAGGAAGAAAAACAAGAAATCCAAAAGGAAACCAGCATGGCTAAACAAAGACCTCACCGATAAACTGAATGAAAAAAAAGATAAATACAAAAAATGGAAAGATGGGCACATAACCAAGGCAGAGTACCAACAGACAACCAGAATCTGTAAAGAAAAAATCAGGACAGCATGAATGAACAAAGTCTCGCAACAAAAGTCAAAGACAACAAAAAAAGCTTCTTCCAACACATAAACAACAAGAAAAAAATCAAAGAAACAGTTGGTCCACTAAAGAGAGAAGACGGCAAAGAAGTAACAGACAACGCAGATAAAGCAGAGCTACTGAACACATTCTTCGCATCAGTCTTCACACAAAAGGAAACTGCAGCTCAACTACCCAGCAACACAAATATAAAAAACAGATTTGAAGCAAGACTCAACCTAAGCAAAAATACACTAAGAGATCACCTATCTGAACTTAACGAATACAAAGCACCAGGACCTGATGGATTACACACCAGAGTCCTAAAAGAACTAGTAGAAGTCATTTCGTAAGCTCTGCACCACATCTTCCATAAATCCTGGAACACAGGGGAACTCCCCGAGGACTGGAAAAGAGCTGATGTGGTCCCCATCTACAAAAAAGGTAAAAAAAACAGACCCAGGAAACTACAGACCAATCAGCCTAACATCAATACCTGGGAAAATACTGGAAAAAATAATTAAAAACCAGATCTCACATCATCTAGAAACAAACCAAGTAATAACCAACAGCCAACACGGATTTGTTAAGAACAAGTCATGCCAACCCAACCTCATTTCATTTTTCAACACTGTGACCAAATTAGTAGACCAGCGAAATGCAGTAGACATAATATACCTGGACTTCAGCAAAGCATTTGACAAAGTAGACCACAACCTACTTCTTCATAAGCTAGAAAAAAGCGGGATAGACAGCTACACAACCAGATGGATTAACAACTGGCTGACCAACCGTACCCAACGAGTAGTTCTCAATGGCTCTAAGTCCACATGGAGAGAAGTAAGCAGTGGGGTACCACAAGGTTCCATCCTAGGCCCAGTACTCTTTAATATCTTCATAAATGACCTAGATGAGGGAATAGCAGGAGAACTAACCAAATTTGCAGACAATACCAAGCTGGCGGGAGTAGCAAACACCCCAGAGGACAGACTCAAAATCCAGAGGGACCTTGAAAGACTCGAACACTGGGCCCAAACCAATAAAATGAAATTTAACACGGAGAAAAGTAAAATTCTACACCTAGGTAAGAAGAATCAAAAATACACATACAAACTGGGTGAAACCACACTCAATAGCAGCGATTGCGAGAGGGATCTTGGAGTCTTGGTAGACAGCCAACTAAATATGAGCCAGCAGTGTGCAGCAGCAGCCAAAAAGGCCAACTCAGTCCTGAGCTGCATAAATAGAGGGATACAATCAAGGACCAGAGAGGTACTAGTACCACTCTATAAAGCCTTAGTCAGACCACACCTAGAGTACTGCATCCAGTTTTGGTCACCACACTACAAAAAAGACATTGAAACCCTAGAGAAAGTGTAGAAGAGTGCAACCAGGATGATAAAGGGTCTGGAAAATAAAACATACAAAGAGCGGTTGCAGGAACTGAGCTTGACCAGTCTGGCGAAGAGAAGGACCAGGGGTGACATGATAGCAGTGTTCCAATACTTGAGGGGATGCCACAGAGAGGAGGGGAGCAGGCTGTTCTCTATAGCACCAGAAAGCCAAACAAGGAATAATGGGTGGAAGCTGATCAAGGAGAGATTCAACCTGGAAGTGAGGAGAAACTTTCTGACGGTGAGAGCGATCAACCAGCTTGCCAGCGGAGGTTGTGAGAGCCCCAACACTTGCGACCTTCAAGAGGAGACTGGACTGCCATCTGTCTCAAATGGTGTAGGAACTCCTGCTTGAGCAGGGGGTTGGACTAGATGACCTACAAGGTCCCTTCCAACTCTAATAATAAATCTAAATCTATCTCCGAAGCTTAAAGTGTGCCTGCAAAGAGCCCAATCAAACTTTAAAGGAAACTAACTTTCCCAACCTTGTGTATGAGAGGCTCTTTGATCTTTGTTCTTTGTTCCAAGCCGACTACGCGGCAGTCCTTCCTCAAAGACTCACTTCCTTCCTGCACACGAAAGTGCTTCAAAAACAGCAACAGAAACTCCATTTCAAAGAAGCCTCTACATGCTATAAATCAGCGTTTCTCTTGTAACATATCAAAGAAACAGCTCTAAACTGCCTTCTAACTCCCACCAATTGGATTTCAACCCCCAACCACCTTCTCGCCAGGATACAAATTTTCTGAGAGTAAACGCCTGCTTTTCAGCCAGCCCAGCCCCCCTAAGATATTCTCTCCAGGATACAAAGTTTCTGAGAAAACGCCTGCTTTTCAGCCAGAAAAAGAACTCTGCTACAAGCTGAACTTTGCCTTTTTAAAAAGCCCTTTTCTCTCTTACTAAACCCCTACCTTCCATGCTTTTGCTTTTGATTTAAATACTGATTGATTATATTACTGGGTAACTGTTATTATTAATTAGTCTACCATTGAGATTAATTGATTAATTGTCATTATTGTTTTAGCTAGCTGATTAATTATCATTATTAAGCTTTGTTATTGTATTATTAACCAGACTATCATAGTAATCAATTGTCACTACCAATTTTTGATATATTTTGATATAATTCTTGATATAATTCTTGATATATTAATCAACAATCAAGTGATATATTAATCAAAGTTCATCAACAATCAAGTGATATATTAATCAAAGTTCAAAGAACACATAAGAAAAGATAAAGAATTATACAACATCTAAACAATTCTACCATGCCAAGTAAAAAGAAAGTAACCCCTACCAACAATGCAAACAACGAACTATACATATGCTTCAAATGTACTGAATCCATCAAGAAAAATGAGGATAACACTAAATGTCACCTATGTGACAATCATGTCCACCTTTCCTGCTTAAATATAACCAAGGACACAATCGACACACTACAATCAGCAGCTGTAATTCTATGTCCATCTTGCTTACCTAAGCTAGAAAGATTAATAGCCCTCTCTGATAAGGTTATTACCATAGAATCATCCCTTGAAACTCGCTTAATATCCCTAGAAAATCGATTAGTAGCACAATTTGAAGCACATCTTCAAGCAACACATAAAAATGAACACCAGACAGCACAACATCCTAGCTCAACTCATCATGCACCTCCTAAACCTCATCCAACTTCCACTAACCAGCAACCCAATAGCATCAAACCAACGAATAACATCAACCAAATTAACGACATCTCCCTAATGATAAAAGATGCTATCGAACGTGAGCAGAAATGTCCAAACGCAATTTTATTTGGACTTGAAAACAACAATGAAACTGATGACATCACTACAGTTCAAAACATCATCAACTCCCAGAAAACTACATTCTCTCCTTATGAAATCATTGAAATATCTAGAGATGGCCCAGAACTCAAATACAGAGACGGCTCAGTGGCCCCACGATTCTGCAAAGTCATCTGCAAAAACGAAACCAGTAAACGCAATTTTATTCACACAATGAACTCCATCACCAAATCTGACACTAACTATAGTAAACTCCGTTCCAGACCTGACCTATCCTTCCTGCAAAGAATCCGCTCCCGTGAACTCCGCCATGAACTAAAAATGCGACAAGACAATGGTGAAATTGACCTATATATAGACTACCGTGCAGACTGCATCAAAACTAAATCTCCCAACCTACGTCCCAACATTCAACCTCCCACCTTTCAAAACTAGGAACGCATGCCCCTAACTACCTCTCTACCTACAACTTCTACAACCACTAATGACCTTATCTACCTCACTACTACTACTGACCAAACTTCCTCACTACCTGCCAATAATAACATCTCTACTATAGACCTTAATTACCCTAACCTTAACTACCTTAACCTCAACTACCTCACTTCTACTACTAACTTAACTACCCAACTACCTACCACTCCCTCTACCTCTCCAACCAATAAAGACCTTAAATGCAAGCTACTTAATGCAAGAAGTCTTGTAAATAAAATACCTGAATTCCTCCTGCTATTAAATACGACCAATTTCGACATCATATTTGTCTGCGAAACGTGGCTAAACTCATCCCTCCCTGACTCAATTATTATAGAAAGAAACTATCATATTTTTCGATCTGATCGCGAACTCCGTAGAGGAGGCGGTGTTGCCATCTTTTACAAAAAGTCCTTAAATCTCAAAAACATCCAAGTAACACACGATCTTGCTCTTCCCGAGACTATCTTCTGTGAACTATCTTTAAACACCACATTATGATTTCTACTATGCTACAGAGCCCCAGACTATGACATTGAACATGCTAATAAGTTAACTTCACTCCTAACGTGGGCAGCCTCCAGCCCACACCCTCTCATCTTTCTTGGCGACCTAAATCTACCTCTTATTAAATGGTCCCTCAATGAATGTACCACAAAACCTATACACTCAACCCTGTATAATGCTGTAACCAATCTGGGGCTGGATCAACTAGTATCCAACAACACCAGACTCAATAATTGCCTTGATCTCATCTTCTGTAACAGTTCAAACTCAATATATGGATTACAAACAAAAGAACCCTTCTCCAACAGTGATCACAGTATGATTGACTTCAATCTCAATATACACCCTTACAAAAATCAACAATATGACAAGATCCCCAGGTACAATTTCAAAAAAGCAAACTATGATCTCATAAACACTGACCTCTCTTCTCTTGATTGGCAAACCCTTTTCATGGACTGCAACACTGCTGAAGACCACTACAACATTTTCCTCCGTCAAGTCCAAAGAGTCATAAAACTATACGTACCACTATTCATTCCCAAAAACAGGAAGAACAAACTACCCACAACAATAAGGAAGCTCCAAACAAAAAAAAAATCTCTCTGGCGTAAAAACAAAAAGGGCCACATAACCAACTACAAAAGCCGATACAAAAACTTATGCAAACAAATAAAGACTGAATGCACAAATTATCATATCAACCAAGAAGAAAACCTCTTGCACACAAATTCCAACAGAGCATTCTACAAGTTCGTTAACAACAAACTCAAAGTGACGAGAACCATCCCACCCCTTAAAGGCCCCAACAATAAAGACTGTAATGATGATTCCGACAAAGCCAACCTCTTCAACACATTCTTCGGCTTAGTCTTTATAAACAGCAACAACTCATGTCCTATATTTCCTAGTTGAACTATAAACAATGACAATGATCTAATACAAACCGACTTTACAGAAGACAAGGTTAGAAAGGCTCTACACAACCTAAAACCATCCCTATCCATAGGACCAGATGGACTTTGTGCTTACTTCTTAAAAAAACTTTCCACCACCTTTCAGAACCTCTAAGCATTATTTTTGACATATCTCTCAGAACCAGCACCCTACCCAACCTATGGTCACTAGCCACAGTTATCCCTGTCTTCAAAAAGGGAGATCCCAACCTAGTTGAAAATTATAGACCAATCTCCTTATGTTGCGCCACCTGCAGAGTCATGGAATCAATCATCAACCAATCCATTACCCTCCACTTAGAGACAAACAACCTACTCTCTCACAAACAATTTCATTTCAGAAAAATGTTATCCTGCAACCTACAACTTCTACATTGTAAAAACATATGGACTACAAAACTCGACCAGGGCAAAGCAATCTACATAGACTTTTGTAAAGCCTTTGACTCCGTAGTACACGATAAACTACTCCTAAAACTAAAATCTTATGGCATCTCTGGCCCCCTACACAAATGGATAACTGCATTCCTGTCAAACAGACAACAAGTGGTTAAAATAGGATCATCTCTATCAAACCCTGTACCTGTTAACAGTGGTGTTCCCCAAAGAAGTGTTTTAGGACCTACTCTCTTCATTCTTTACATAAATAACATTTGTGATATTATACAAAGCAACTGCGTCCTCTTCGCAGATGATGTAAAACTATTCAACACCACAGACAATACTACAACCCTTCAAAAAGACCTTGACTATATATCTGAATGGTCAAACAAGTGGCAACTACCTATCTCTATCAACAAATGCTCAGTTTTACACATTGGCAAAAATAATCAAAACACTAAATACAAACTTGATGATCATGACCTTGATGATGATCCTCACTCAGTAAAAGACCTCGGAGTACTCATCTCTAACAATCTAAGTGCCAGAGTCCACTGCAACTACATAGCAAAGAAGGCATTAAGAGTGGTTAACCTAACCTTGCGCAGCTTCTTCTCTGGTAACATTGTACTCTTAACCAGAGCATACAAAACATTTGCTAGACCGATTCTTGAATACAGCTCATCAGTCTGGAACACACACTACATATCAGACATTAACACAATTGAGAATGTCCAGCGATACTTCACTAGAAGAGTATTACATTCCTCTGTTCACAACAGAATTCCTTATGAAACCAGACTTGAAATGTTGGGACTTCAAAATTTAGAACTACGCCGCCTTCGATCTGACCTAAGTGTAGCTCACAAAATTATCTGCCTCAATGTCCTACCTGTTAATGACTACTTAAGCTTCAACTGCAATAATACACGTGCTCACAATAGATACAAACTTAATGTAAACCGCTCCAGACTTGATTGCAAAAAATTCGACTTCAACAACAGAGTTGTTAACGCCTGGAACACTTTACCTGACTCAGTAGTTTCTTCCCCAAACCCCCTAAACTTCAACCTCAGATTATCTACCATCGACCTCACCCCATTCCTAAGAGGTCGGTAAGGGGCGTGCATAAGCGCACAATCGTGCCTACCATTCCTGTCCTAATGTTCACATATATTCATACCTATTTTACTCTTATTCATGCTTGTACTATTACATATATATTCAATCATGTTTTATTGTTTATACTTTGTTTATAATCATATATGCTTGACAAATAAACAAATACAAATACAAATACAAATACAAGAATGGGCAGCTTTACCATCTGAGAGGATAAAGAGCCTCATCCACACATACCACAAAAGACTTCAAGCTGTCATTGACGTTAAAGGGGTCAACACACTGTATTAAGAACTGGGGTATGTAAACTTGTGATCAGGGTCATTCTGTTGTCATTATGATTGGAAAAGAGTAAACACATTTGATTGGTAATAAATGGCTTCAGCCAAACACTAACTATGAGTAACAGAAAGGTTTTCATGTTATCATTCATATTCTCTGAAAAATGGCCAGGAAATCATAAATTCTGCCAGGGTATGTAAACTTACGAACACAACTGTATATACCGCTTTACAGCCCTCTCTAACAGAGTCAGCATATTACCCCCAACAATTTGGGTCCTCATTTTACCCATCTCGGAAGGATGGAAGACTGGGTCAACCTTGAGCCTGGTGAGATTTGAACTGCCAAATTGAACTTGTATGTTCTACCCTTTTCTAAGTGTAAGTTTCATATTTTATTGCAAGTCATTCTGATTGTGGAAAAGCGGAATATAAATTATTTTAATAAATAAGGGATATCCTGTTATATTGATGAAATATTTTGTGCTAAATTCCTTAAAGCACTAATGCGAAGTCAGAAATTATATTAATCCCATCATTGGAAATAATGACAAGTATGTTTTAAATAATAATTTGATTAGTGGAAATTGGTTTTTTAGAAAAACATCTGGTAGTTCTAAGGAAGATTCTTGAGGTTTAGATCCTTATTAAGTCTGAAGATTTGTAGGAAAGGAATGCTAAAAACATAATTTATTATCATTATGGAACTACAAGTTTAGGCTTCATTTTCTGCTAAAAGTAATTAATGGATTTTTCCTGAACAACAAGGAAATAGTTGCATGTATTCAACACTAATGCAATATTACTGGCAACTTACTAAAAAAGAAAGAGCAATATATCCATAAATATCAATACCTGTCATTTTTCTCATTTATTGAATAAATTTAACCTTTTTCAATTCATGCTTAGAACTTGAATAATTGTGTTGCTGATTTTGAATGAAGAGAACAGAAAAATAGACAATAGTTCCTCAATTCCATTCCCCCAATCAATCAATTACTTATCTATTATCTATCTTCAAATTCTGAATACAAAAAAAGATGGTGTCATCCTTCTTCCCAGATGATTTGAAATGAATAATCAGCTCTTCAGGGGTGGGTTCCAATTTTTTACTACTGCTCTGTGGGTGTGGCTTAATTTTGTGGGTGTGGCTTAATTTTCTGGGAGTGGCTTGACGGTCATATCACCGGGTGGGAGTGGCTTGGCTGTCATGTGACTGGGTGGGAGTGGCTTGGCACTCATGTGACTGGGTGGGAGTGGCTTGGCAGTCATGTGATTGGGTGGGAGTGGCTTGACAGTCGTATGACTGGGTGGGAGTGGCTTCATGGTCATGTGACTGGGTGGGTGTGGCCAACTTAATGTCACTCACGTCAAGGAATGCCTCACCTGGCCCCTCCCCTCCCAGTCATTCCTTGTCACACCCAGCCTCAACGTATCTATAGGTCTGTTAAAATGTTGTTCACCTTTTTTCAACTTTATTATCTACACACTATAGATGTACTTTCATGAATCACTGAAAGGAGGAAATGGCTCACATGCTTTGCCCAAGATTGTGATAGGCAACAGGCTTTTAAAGGGCTGCCAGAAAGAAGGGGGGATGTATTTAATGTAATGCCCTATCTAACAAAATGAAATTCAATGTAGAAAAAAGTAAAGTCCTACACATAGGTTAAAAAAAACCAAAAGTATATATATAAACTGGGTGAAACCAGGCTTAATAGCAGTGACTGTGAGAGGGATCTTGGAGTCCTAGTGGACAACCAGCTAAACATGAGCCAGCAGTGTGCAGCGGCAGCCAAAAAAGCCAATGCAATCCTAAATTGCATTAACAGAGGGATACAATCTAGATCAGGGGTCCTCAAACTATGGCCCGGGGGCTGGGTACGGACCGCCAAAGCCATTAATCTGGCCCGCACAGCATCACGAGGCTGCCCAGCCCACATTGCGATGCCCACCCATCAGCCCCACCCTTTGACTGAGTGCAGGCCTTATGTTAGCAAGCCCCGCGGGCTGGAACTGGAAGGTAAGGTCGCTTTTGCCTGGGAAAGTGCTTCTGGGGGCCAGGGAGGCAAAAATGTGATGTGCGGGGGCCTCCATGCCTCCCCTTTTTGCCCGAGAAAGTGCTCCTGGGGGCCAGGGAGCGAAACATGATGCGCAGGTGCCTCCTTTTTTGCCCAGCAAAGAGTTTCTGGGGGCTGGGGAGGCAAAAACATGATGCGCAGGGGCCTCCACGCCTCACCTTTGTGCCTGGCAAAGTGATTTTGGGGCCCGGGAGGCAAAAATGGGATACATGGGGGGCCCAGGAGGGGAAAATGGCACCCCGCCTTCGCTTCTTAGCTTGGGCTTCATCGATCCCCAGACTCTGGGTGGGTATCAACAAGTGCTCCAAGTGGGCAAGCAGCTGCGGTGGTCCTGGAACTCCCAGCCCTAGCCAAAAGATGCTCCTGCAATCCGGTGGGCTCCTGTTAGTGAAGCGGGGCTGGCAAGATGCAAGCGAGCTAGGGACTGGGTGCCACAACAGCTGCCCCAGCCGCCTTCTCCCCCCCACCTTGGCTGCCTGTCCTTCTCCCACTCGGCGCTCGGCTGTCCCGGGGCAGTGGCCGGCAAGCTGCCTGCCCCCAAAAGAGGATGGATGCGTCCACCCCTGGAGAGGGAGCCAGGAAGGGCTGGCTGGCCGGCGGATCAGCATTGCTGAGCCCCCGCCTTGGTGCTTCCTCGCCAGATTCTCTCCGATGCCTGCCCGGTCCAAACTGCCTGCCAGACGCGTGGAGCCCTTGCCCAAGATCCCAAAAGCGAATTGATACTGCCGTTATGAGAATAGAATGGAATGGAATGGAAATAGGAGAGAATGGAATGGGAATGGGAATAGGAATAGCATGGGATGAGACGGGATAGAATAGCAATAGCAATAGCAATAGCAATAGCAATAGGATGGAATGGGAATGGTAATTGTCTGTGAATGTTCACAGGGGTTAGCAACAAGGAATTCAATTACTGCTCTTTGTTTCTGACGCAACTCTAAGGGGGCAGCCATTTTGAATTTTCCTTGCGAGTCTACAAACCTGAAAACTAAGAAACAAAATATTTCAGAACATAAATGATATAATCATTTATAACTGGGAAAAATTTCAGGTATTTTTATCAAAACCTTCACCTGAAATAAAGAAAATGGCATTACTTTTTGACTCACCCTCGTATTTAGTGGACTGCTAAATTGGCCACGCCCACCCAGTCACATGGCCACCAAGCCATGCCCACCTAGCCAGTCCGGCCCCCCAACAGTCTGAGGAACCGTGAAGTGGTCCCCTGTTCAAAAAGTTTGAGGACCCCTGATCTAGATCAAGTGAGGTACTAATACCACTCTATAAAGCCTTAGTTAGACCACACCTAGAGTACTGCATCCAATTTTGGTCATCACACTATCAAAAAGATGTTGAGACTCTGGAAAAGGTGCAGAGAAGAGCAACAAAAATGATTAGGGGACTGGAGACTAAAACATATGAAGAACGGTTACAGGAACTGGCCATCGCTAGTCTAGTGAAGAGAAGGACCAGGGGAGACATGATAGCAATGTTCCAATATTTGAGGGGCTGCCACAGAGAGGAGGGGGTCAAGCTATTCTCCAAAGCACCCAAAGGTCAGACAAGGAATAATGGATGAAAACTGATCAAGGAGAGATTCAACCTAGAAATAAGGAGAAATTTTCTGACAGTGAGAACAATCAACCAATTGAACAGCTTGCCCTCGGAAGTTGTGAGGACTTCATCACTTGAGACTTTCAAGAAGAGATTGGGCTGCCATTTGTCAGAAATGGTGTAGGGTCTCTTGCCTGAGCAGGGAGTTGGACTAGATGATTTACAAGGTCACTTCCAACTCTGTTAATATGTTAATCTGTTAATTTAATTTAATTTTCCAAAGCACCAGAAGGCAAAACAAGAAGCAATGGATGGAAACTGAACAAAGAGAGAAGCAACCTAAAACTAAGGAGAAACTTCCTGACAGTTAGAACCAATATAGGTGAATATTATTTCAGTCATAATTTCCCCCCACTTTGTTCATGAGCAAAAAAAGGATTAACCAGTAAGACAACTCCACCAGCGTTTGCAAACTCCCTCTGCCCCTTCCAGCAGCAAATTAGGGTTTACAGCAGGTCTCTCCAAAATATCTCTGGCTCTCCGATCAGGTGGGGTGGGGAGGGGAGGGGTGAGAGGTGTTTTGGCTAGATCTAGAATGGAGCCACGTTCTCTCTCTCGCATGCGCACGCATTCTCTCTCTCTCTCTCTCTCTCTCTCTCTCTCTCTCTCTCTCTCTCTCTCTCTCTCTCTCTCTCTCTCTCTCACACACACACACACACACACACACACACACACACACACACACCTCCCTCCCTCCCTCCCTCCCTCCCTCCCTACATCTCTCTGTATGTTTGTGTTTCCACTCATTCTACAAAGGACGGTCGGCTGACGTCCTCCCACTTTGTTCATGAGCAAAAAAAGGATTAAACGGTAAGACAACTCCACCAGCCGTTGCAAACTCCCTCTGCCCCTTCCAGCAGCAAATTAGCATTTGGAGCAGGTCTCTCCAAAATATATCTGGCATTCCGAACAGGTGGGGTGGGGAGGGGAGGGGTGAGAGGTGTTTTAGACTTGTGTACTTCAACTCCCAGAATTTCCCAGCCAGCACAGTTAAATAAATAAACTAACTTTGTGCCGCTGCCTGCCTGCCTGCCCACCCTGGCTCTGCTGAGAATAAATGTTGCCCCGAATCATTTGGGCTGGGAAAAAACCCCACCCACCTCATCCCTTTATCCACAGGAGTTGTCTTTCTGCTTTCCCTGGTTGCTTCCCTGATTCTTCCTGTTGCTTTTTTTCGGTTCAGTAAAGTAAAGTTTTGCTTTGCACAGACACAAATTTATTTTATTTATTTATTTATTTAGTGTTCTTCTATGCCGCCCTACTCCCTGAGGACTCAAATAACTCACATGGGGAGGAACTGTTGGGTTCTCTTTTGAAATTCAGCAGCACTGCTACAAAACTGGGAGGTTTCCTCATACTGATTCTGTGTATTTCTCCTCACCAGTCCCTTCCCTTCCTTTCCTGTTAGGAGAGCCTCCTGCAAAAAGGGCCAATCGTTCTGATTTTTCAATGGTTTTTTTGTAGTGCAGGAATCAGGGAAGCAACTGGGGAAAGCAGAAGGACAACTCCTGTGGATAAAGTTGGGGGTGTGGGGATGTTTTCCAGCCCAAATCAGGGGTGAATTCCAACTTACCTTGCTGCCGGTTCGCTCCCTCTCTTCCTTGCCGCGTGGGCGTGCCTCGTGGGCGTGTGCATGCGCAGTAACAAAAAAAAACCCTAAGCAGAAAAAAAGATGGCGACCGCATGCACAGTGCCGGAACTTGGCTTCTGAGCATGCTCAGAAGGGAATTTTTTTAAAAAAAATTAAAAAAATATATTAAAAAAGATAGTGGCACCCACGGACCGGCACCGACTGATCCGGTTCGGTGATGTCACTGTGACATCACCAGAGGGTTGCTACTGGTTCGGGAGAACCGGTCCGAACCGGGAGGAACCCACCCCTGCAGCTCTTCCTTGTTACAGAGCTTCTAAGCACCTCCACAAAAATCTAGGAATGAAAGATCAAGCTGTTTCTTATTGATGGAAGAGAATATATGTAGCCGAAGTTTGAACTGTGGGTACTTTGGTGCTCTGTGAGCTTGCATGTTTGCTTACAGATGTTTCATTACCAGACTAGGTAACATCTAGGCAGTTTTCCTCTCAGAGCAGAGCGAGTAAGCCAGTGATCTGCCAGCTGCCTCTAATTTGCAGTATACTCGTGAGCACTATGCTCATGAGTAAACGTGCTCACAAGTAAACTGCAGATTAGAAGCAGCTGGCAAAGTGAGTAAGCCAGCGATCTGCCGTCTGCCTCTAATTTGCAGTTTACTCGTGACCACCATGCTCACGAGTAAACGTGCTCATGAGTAAATCGCTGGCTTACATGCTCTACTCTGAGAAGAAAACTGCCTTTTCCTCTCTGACTTGTGTTAGCAGAGAGAAGGAAGAGGCAGAGGTGGCGCCGGCCGATCGCTTTTCAGCCGGCATGGTTTCCTGGGCTTCCTTCACCTGGTTCTCTTCACAACACCACCACACACACACACACAAGGACATCTCCCTCAAGAAGCTTCAGAGGCTGAGCCTTTTTCTTTTCCCCCTCCTGCCACCGCGAGGGCTTTGTGGCACCACCGCAGAGGCTTCTTCCTCCACAGGCCGCGAGGACAGGAGCGGTGGCCTCCCAAGGTTTGGGGAGGGAAGCAGTGTGCATTAAAGAAAGGTAAAAGGGAAGTGGGGTGCAAGGTGGGGGTGGGAGAGATGCACGTCTTGCAGTGGGGCACAATTTGGGGGGTGGCAGATGATGCAGGAGGGCTACAAGACATGCATCTTACCAGAGTCTGGCAGCTCCAGGTCGTCTCTCAGCCATTGCATGCAGGGAAAAACCTTGCACAGTAAAGTCTTTACTGTGAGTGCTACAAACCCAGCTTCTGTGCATGCGCAGAAGAAAAATCCCCAGCTTCTGTGCATGCGCAGAAGCAAAAAACAAGATGGCGCCACCTATGGCGCCACCGAGAGAGCCAGTTCAGGGGCGTGGCCAGCCAGCCATCGCTCCCGGTTCGGCGAGTGGGGGGAAATTCTCGCTTCCAGTTCTATAGAACCAGTCCGAACCAGCAGGAACCCACCTCTGGTCTGCATATCAGGGCATCTTCACGCAGGGCTTGTCTGTGAGGTGCAGGGCTTGTCTGTGAGGCGTGGGCGATAGTTGTTTTTCATACCGGAGGGGGAAGTCAGCTCTCAACCTGAATTAAAAAAGGACTATTTCACTGAACAATATATATTTGCAAAGTATTAGCCAATTAAAATATTTAGCTTACCTGGTTAATGTGATTTCTGCTCCTGAACCTGATGTAGTTACCATCTTCAAAAAGGAAAAAAAATAGATCCAGGAAACTACAGCCTGACCTCAATACCAGGGAAGATTCTGGAAAAGATAATCAAGCAACGAATCAATGAACACCTAGAAGCAAACAAAGTAATAACCAAGAGCCAACATGGGTTTGTCAGAAACAGATCATGCCAGACTAATCTTATTGCATTCTTTGACAAAGTGACAAAATTAGTGGACCAGACGAATTTTGTCGATATAATTTACTTGGACTTCAGTAAGGCATTTGATAAAGTAGACCATAACCTACTACTAGAGAAAATAGAAAAATGTGGGTTAGACAGCAACATCACCAGATGGATTCAAAACTGGCTGACCAACCACACTCAACGTGTAGTGCTCAATGGAACTGCATCTACATGGAGGGAAGTATGCAGTGGAGTACCACAAGGCTCTGTTTTAGGCCCAGTACTCTTCAACATCTTCATCAATGACTTGGACGAGGGAATAGATGGGGAACTCATCAAATTTGCAGATGACACCAAACTGGCAGGAATAGCCAATACTCCAGAAGATAGGCTCAAGATACAGAAGGATCTTGACAGACTTGAACATTGGGCGCTATCTAACAAAATGAAATTCAATGGTGAAAAAAATAAGGTTCTACATTTAGGCAAGAAAAACAAAATGCACAGGTACAGTATACTGTATGTGGTACCTTGCTCAACAGTAGTAACTGTGAGAGAGATCTTGGAATCCTAATGGACAACCATTTAAATATGAGCCAGCAGTGTGCAGCAGCTGCCAAAAAAGCCAACACAGTTCTAGGCTGTATTAACAGAGGGATAGAATCAAGATCACGTGAAGTGTTAATACCACTTTATAATGCCTTGGTAAGGCCACACTTGGAATACTGCATTCAGTTTTGATTGCCATGATGTAAAAAGGATGTTGAGACTCTAGAAAGAGTACAGAAAAGAGCAAAAAAGATGATTAGGGGACTGGAGGCTGGAGGGGGCATGGTCAAGGCTTAGTGAAGTAGTGTTGAATTTCCGCTAAAATCCTGCCGTTTTGGGGGGTCGGGAGACCCAAAATTGACCTGGAGGGTCAGTGAAGAACTGGGGAGCGGACTGGCAAGGAGGGGGAGAACGCAACTCCTCTGAACAGCCAGGGAAAAGCCCCGGACCAGACGGTGTGGAAGGCAGCCATTGCGAGCTGTCAAAGCTAAGCAGATCATGATGAAGAATGTGGATTTGAAAGCTGAGTGAAGCATTGGGTGAGAAATACTCTTTGTCTTGTAAATTGAAACTTTTACTTTAAAAGAAGGATCTCCTTTAAAGAGACAATCTTGAAAAAAAAGATTGAAAGACTGAGACGCTTGTCTCTTTTTAACCAGCGGCAAAGGAATACATTTAAAAACTTTTTGAATTACATAGATTTTTATATTAAGGACTATTGAAAATAAGCTGAAGAGCTGGATTGGAAATTTTCTGATTTTTATTCATTATAAAACTTTTAAATGTAATTTGTTTAAGACATTAAAAAGCTAAGTATGAGGGTGAGTCAAAACATAATGCCATTTTCTTTAGGACAGGTATAATTACCAACATAGGAACATGTAGCATACATCAAAATGAAGCTGGTCCTCTGTGGATCACATCCCTACTTCTCAACATAGTAAATGTTGAGTAAATAATGTTTGCCTCTCAAACCCTCTTTCATGGGGCCGAAGAGATGATTGATGAGATGCAAACATTCCAGTGACGAGGAAGTGAAAACTGCAGTGAAGAAGTGGCTCAAAGAACAGTCAACACAATTTTACGAGACAGGGATACATGCTCTCATTCAAAGGTGGAACATTGCTATTGAGAGAAATGGTGACTATGTTGAGAAGTAGGGATGTGATCCACTGAGGACCAGCTTCATTTTGGTGTATGTTACATGTTCCTGTGTTGGTAATTATACCTGTCCTAAAGAAAATGGCATTTCTTTTTGACTCACCCTCGTAAATAAGCAAAAAGAACTTTTTGATGGTTTAATACTGCCATCTAATGGTCGATGAAATGACCTTGGAGAGGACTTTGTTTTATTAAGGAAATGCCAGATGGTCTTTTGTATCTGGCTGAAACTACTTTGAAATAACTTCAAAGAGAAAAGAAGAGATACGGTGTGAGAACAGAATAATTTTGTCTATGCAACATCCTCCCTTTTTTTTGGATATCTTTTTTTGTCTATTTGATTATTCCTGGTGATGGAGTTTATTTTTTATTCTTTTTGATATACTTGGATATATTGATACTCTTTTGTATTTGATTGAGAAATTGAATTTTCTTGGATGAAGTTTTACATTTGACTCTTTCTTCCTTTTTGGATGGTGGAATTATAGTGGAACTTTGGCCTTTTTTCTTTTTTATTCTTTTAGACACATTTAGATTCACTTGGACATACTTTTGCTTTAGATTGAACTTTTTTAGTTTCCATTTCATTTTATTTCCTATTGGCTTTTTATTGACCTCTGTCTGATAGGTATTTATTTATTTATTTATTTATATTGGTGATTGTACTGAGTGGATTGAGGTAACAAGAACCTGAAGATAAAATTGAATTTTTTTTGTCTTTTTTTTCTATTTTTTCTTTTAAGGCACAATTTTTGGGCCCCTTTTATTTTATTTTTTTCTTCTCTATCTAAATTGACTGTTTTTCTTTTTTCCCCCTTTGGATTTAATTTTGGAATATAGACATATTCTTCTTGTTTTTATTTTTTTTAATTGGATTTTTACTCTTTTCCCGAGGATTCTCTTTTTCTTTTTTCTTTTCTTTTTTTCCCCTCTCACTTTTTTTTGGCTCTTCTTTTTCCTCTCTTTGTATTTTTTGCATCCTGTTTTTGGCCTAAACCTATTTGGATATCGATTTAATTGGATTACAAATATTTTGTAGAAGATGAGCAAGAGATGAGCAATTTGGTTGGTTGTTTTATTAAAATGTTGTACACCGCCCTGAGTCCTCAGGGAGTAGGGCGGCATAGAAGAACCTCCAAATAAAATAAAAATAAAATAAATAAACCACCACATACAGCTATAATAGCGAGTCCCACAGCACAGAAGGCGTCTGAAGTAGCAGCACAACAAGAAAAGATGAATCTTGAGTTAAAGGCGATGCTACAAGTAATAACTCAGGACATAAAAGAGGTGAAAGAGGAAACCAAAAAGACAAATGAAAAACTAGGGAATGTAGAAGAGGAAATTAAGACAATGAAAGAGATGATGGGAAAGACAGATGAAAGAGTTAAGAAAGTGGAAGAGTGCAGTGATCACATGAAAAAAGAAATCGAAGAGATAAAAATAAATACAAAGATCACTGAGAAAAATTATGAGAGGGCATTTATCACAACTGAGTTGGACCGTTCTGAATACTATCTCCACTTTCAAAATATTGAAGAAGAAAAAGGTGAAAATTTACCAGCAATAATTGCGGAGATATTAGCAGAACCATTGATGGAAAATAAAGAATTTTTTTTGAATGAGATTGATGAAATATTTAGAGTACATACAAGATATGCCATGAAACATAAATTAGCAAGAGAGGTGCATGTGAGATTTATAAAAAAAGCAAAGAAAAATCAAATTTTACAGATGATAAGAAATACTACAATAAAGTATAAGATGAAAGAGATTGTGGTCTTAAAGCAAGTACCCCAAAGAGTGAGAGATATAAGGAAAGAATATCAATTTCTGACCAAACAATTAAAAAGGGAATAAATTTAAGATGGCTGGTACCAGGAGTTTTGGTGAATTGGCAAGAAACAAGATATAGACTGGATATCTTGGATAAAGCAGAAGCTTTTTTCCACCAACACATAAATTTTTTTGAAGAAGAGAAACCCAGAGGAGAAGCCAGAGAAAAGATCCAAGAAATGGAGGAAAGAGAGAGAGAAAGACTAATAGTGGAATTACAAGAATGAGAAGAAAGCGCAATAAGAGAAGGAGCCCAAACAAAAGAACAACAGGAACAAAGAGTGACTAGAGCAGTGATGGCGAACCTTTTTTTCCTCGGGTGCCAAAATAGTGCGCGCACATGCTATCGCATGCTCGTGCGTGCCCACACCCATAATTCAAAGCCCCCCACTTGCCCCATCCCCTTGTGCATGCGTGCGTGACCCCCCCACTCCCCCGTTTCCCGACTTACAGTGGGCCCAGTAGGCCCGTTTTTTGCCCTCCCCAGGCTCCAGGGTCTTTCTTGGAACTTGGGGAGGGCGAAAACGCTCCCCCCGCCACCCCAGAGGCCCGCCAGAAGCCAAAATCGTCCTCCCAGAGCCTCCGCACGAGCCAAAAATCAGCTGGCGTGCATGCACATGCGCACTGGAGCTGAGCTAGGGCAACGGCTTGCGTGCCGGCAGATATGGCTCCGCGTGCCACCTGTGGCACCCGTGCCATAGGTTCGCCATCACTGGACTAGAGCAACTAGTCAATTAAAAAAGTAAAAGAGATGGAGGAAGAAATAAAATTAATCTCAATAAATATAAATGGACTAAACCTGTGGTTCCCAAACTTTTTCAGTCCACCGCCCCCTTTGTGCTACAAACTCATCCTCACCACCCCCACCCCACCCCCTCAGGTGGGCATAGCTTAGTGGTCAGGTGACCAGGTGGGCGTGGCCAACTTGTAAAGTGTGGTGAAACTCACTTAACAATGCTCTTGCTTAGCAACCAAAATGTTAGGCTCAATTGTGGTCATAAGTCTTTCTTTCGTATTTTCTTTCTTCTCTACCTTCCCCCTTCTTTCTTTCTTTTTCTTTCTGTCTTTCTTCCTACAATCTTTCTTTTTCTTTTTTTCCTTTCTTTATTTCTGTCTGTCTTCCTTCCTTCCTACCATCTCTTCTTTCTTTCTGTCTGTCTGTCTGTCTGTCTGTCTTCCTTCCTACCTACCATCTTTTTCTTTCTGTCTTCCTTTCTACCATCTTTCTTTCTTCCTTCCTTCCTCCCTCCCTCTTTCTTTCCTCTTTCTTTCCTTCTTCCCTCCCTTCCCTTCCCTCCCTCCTTTCTTTTTCTGTCTGTCTTTCTTCCTTCCTATCATCTTTTTGTCTTCCTCCCTCCCTCCCTCCCTCCCTCCCTCCCTCTTTCTTTCTTTCTTTCTTTCTTTCTTTCTTTCTTTCTTTCTTTCTTTCTTTCTTTCTTTCTTTCTTTCTTTCTTTCTTTCCTTCCTTCTTCCCTCCCTCCTTTCTTTTTCCGTCTGTCTTCCTTCCTTTCTACCATCTTTCTTTCTTTCTTTTTCTTTCTTTCCTTCTTCCCTCCATACTTTCTTTTTCTGTCTGTCTTCCTTCCTTCCTTCCTACCATCTTTCTTTCTCCCTTCCTTCCTTCCTTTCTCTTTCTTTTTCTTTCTTTCCTTTTTCTTCCCTTCTTCCCTCCCTCCTTTCTTTTTCTGTATATCTTCCATCCTACCATCTTTCTTTCTCTTTCTTTCTGTCTTCCTTCCTTCCTCCCTCCCTCGCTCTTTCTTTCTTTCCTTTGTCTTTCCTTCTTCCCTCCCTTCTCTTCCCTCCCTCCTTTCTTTTTATGTCTGCCTTCCTCCTACCTACCATCTTTCTTTCTGTCTTCCTCCCTGCCTCTTTCTTTCTTTCTTTCCTTCTTCCCTCCCTCCTTTCTTTTTCTGTCTGACTTCTTCCTTTCTACCATTGTTCTTTCTCTTTCTTTCTTTCTGTCTTCCTTCCTCCCTCCCTCTCTCTTTCTTTCCTTTTTCTTTCCTTCTTCCCTCCCTTCCCTTCCCTCCCGCCAGCCGTGGCCAGGCCGCCGCCGCTCACCCTGGCCGATGGCTTGATAAGCGTTCTCAGGGTCATGCACCAGGTCGCAGAGCGCCATCAAGGTGGCTGCTGCATCAGCAGTTTGGGGTGCTGCAGCTCTTCATTGAGCTTGGGGAGGCTTCAGCGGCCGAAGGCCACAGGTGCCTTGGTGGGGTTGATGTTGGGGGGCAGCTGGGCTGAGATCCACAGGTGCTCCATGCCAAAGGGAAGCCCGCCGAATTGCACGCGCTGGGTTGCTAGGCGACAGGGACGCCAGGCGGGAAAATCCATGCACGTGCAGGTTCCGTAGCAGAGCCTTCCTGCGGGTCTGCGAGTGCTCACCCAAGCAGCTTCGGGAGCGGTCAGCTTCCCTCGTCGCTGTGCCATGCTCAGTACCTACACTTGTAACTCCATTGCATTCCACGCTCTTGGGTGCAGGGCAGCCCATTCTGAAAGAAAACATCTCGCGTTTTCTTTCAGAATGGGCTGCCCTGCACACAAGAGCGAGGAATGCGAGGGAGCTTCAAGTGCTAGGTAGGACGCCCGTTGCGCAATGGGACGCAGTTTGGAGTGACCAGTCGTGTGGGGTGGAGCAGAGCGGGGGCTGGGCAGGGGCTAGCCGGGCCGCGAGACGGGCATCATACCTAGCACTTGTAACTCAGTCGCATTCCATGCTCTTGGGTGCAGGGCAGCCCATTCTGAAAGAAAACGTGAGACGTTTTCTTTCAGAATGGGCTGCCCTGCACACAAGAACGAGGAACACAAGGGAGCTTCAAGTGCTAGGTATGACGCAGTTTGGGGTGACCAGTCATGCGGGGCAGGGTGGAGCAGAGTGGAGTGGAGCCTGGACGGGGTGGGTGGGGGCTGGGCAGGCCGCAAGATGGGCATCATACCTAGCACTTGTAACTCCTTCGCATTCCACGCTCTTGTATGCAGGGCAGCCCATTCTGAAAGAAAACGTCTCACGTTTTCTTTCAGAATGGGCTGCCCTGCACACAAGAATGAGGAACGCGAGGCAGCTTCAAGTGCTAGGTAGGACGTAGTTTGTGGTGAGACCAGTTGGGCGGGGTGGGGCGGAGCGGAGTGGAGCCTGGGCGGGGGCTGGGCGGGCCGTGAGATGGGCATCATACCTAGCACTTGTAACTCCGTCGCATTCCACGCTCTTGTCTGCAGGGCAGCCCATTCTGAAAGAAAACATCTCGCGTTTTCTTTCAGAATGGGCTGCCCTGCACACAAGAGCGAGGAACGCAAGGGAGCTTCAAGTGCAAAAGCATGGCGAACCACCTACCGCCCCTCTGGCCCCTCTCACTGCCCCCCTGTCACCACCCTTGCCTTCACCGCCCCCCTAAGGGTTCCCACCCCCCGGGGGGCGGTACCACCCACTTTGGGAACCACTGGACTAAACTCTCCTATAAAAAGGAGAAAAGTAGTAAATAAATTAGAGAAATTAAAATGTGATATCATTTGTTTACAAGAAGTACATATTAAAAAACAACACAGAAAATATTTAGAATTTGTGAAATTAGGGAAACTATTTACATCATTAGCGGATCAATCTAAAAGAGGAGTGGTATTATATATCAAACAACAAATTCAATCAAAAATATATGAAGATGTGGAAGGAAGAATATTGATGGTCGAAATAATAATGAACTCTAAAAAAGTATTGATAGTAGCAATTTATGCCCCAAATGATAATCAAGAGGAAGTTTTTAGAAAATTACATTCAAAGATAATCGAATATGAATATGAAGATATATGTATATTTGGAGACTTTAATGCAATTGTGAATAAGGAATTGGATTATAAATCAACTAAAATTAACAAGAAACAAAGGAAGATTTTTACCTAAAACATTCTTTACAATGATGGGTGAACTAGCTTTACAAGATGTATGGAGACAAAAGAATATGAAAGAACAACAATATACTTTTTATTCAAATAGACATTTATCATGGTCAAGAATAGATATGATATGGATGTCTTCAGATCTGCTATTTAAGACAGAGATGATAGAGATTCAACCAAATTTATGGGCAGACTATAACCCTATAATATGGAAATGGAAAGGCCAAAGGGAAAGATCAAGATGGACTTTGAATCAAGGAGTGCTTAATGATAAAAATTTTCAGCAACATATGGAAAGGGAACTAGCTTTTTTCTTTAAAGAAAATAAAAAAGAATATACATCATTACAAAATGTATGGGACACTTGTAAAGCCTAAGTCGGTGTTGACAGGGGGGCAGTGGTCGAGCCCTAGGCCCCTACTATGTGGGGTGCCACAGGGCTCGGTCCTCTCGCCCATCCTGTTTAATATCTACATGAAGCCGCTGGGTGAGATCATCCGACGACATGGGGTGAGGTATCAGCAATATGCTGATGATACCCAATTGTACATCTCCACCCCGTCTCAATTTAGGGAAGCCGTAGACGTAATGGACTGCTGCCTGGCCGATGTTAGGGTCTGGATGGGGAAGAACCGGCTAAAGCTTAACCCTGACAAGACTGAGTGGCTGTGGATATTGCCTCCTAAGGACTCGACCAACTGTCCCTCCTTGGTTCTTGGGGGGGAGAAATTAGCCCCCTCAGAACGGGTTCGCAATTTGGGTGTCCTCCTAGATCCACAGCTAAAATTGGAACAACATCTTTCAGCTGTGGCTAGGGGGACCTTTGCACAAGTACATCTTGTGCACCAATTGCGACCCTACTTGGAGAAGGAGGCACTTCTTACAGTCACTCATGCCCTTATCACCTCACGGCTGGATTACTGCAATGCGCTCTACATGGGGCTACCCTTGAAGAGTGTCCGGCGACTGCAATTGGTGCAAAATGCAGCTGCGCGAGCTGTGGTGGGTGTACCTAGATGCACCCACGTAACACCTATTCTCTGCCAGCTGCATTGGTTGCCCATTAGTCTCCGGATCCAATTCAAGGTGTTGGTCGTTACCTTTAAAGCCCTACATGGCTCAGGGCCAGGTTACCTTCGGGACCGCATCCTGCCGCATACCTCCCTACGACCGGTTAGGGCCCACAGAGTCGGCCTCCTCCAGGTCCCGTCGACCAAACAATGTCAGCTGGCGGGACCTAGGGGGAGGGCCTTCTCTGTGGGAGCTCCCTCCCTGTGGAACCAACTTCCTCCGGAGATCAGGACCATCCCCACCCTACTGGCCTTCCGGAAAGCAATAAAGACCTGGCTCTTCCGGCAGGCGGGGTGAATGAGATACTCTTTTTAACTTTTTAACTTTTGTATTTTCTGTATTTTAATTATTACATTGTGTATTGTTATATATTTTAATGAATTTTTTATTTTGTACTGGATCTACATGCTGTGAGCCGCCCTGAGTCCCTAGGGATTGGGCGGCATAGAAATCCAACAAAATAAATAAAATAAATAAATAAATAAATAAATATATGAGAGGATTGGTAATGACATACTGTGGAAAACAGAAAAAACAAAGGAAACAAAAACAAAAAGAATTAGAAGAGGAGTATAGAAAATTGGAGAGAGGACTACAGAAATGCCCACAAAATAAGAAACTTAAAAATCAAATGGACCTACAGAAACATAAAATAAACATGATTGAAAATGAAGAAGTCGCACAGAAAATAAAACAGGTAAAACAAAACTTTTTTTGAAAACGCAAATAAGCCAGGTTGTTGGCTGGCCTATAAAATAAAGAAAGAAAGAGAAAAGAAAATGATAAACCATCTGATAGATATTGAAGGGAATATACAATACCAAAATGAAAGAAAAAAAAGATAATTGAGAATTACTATGAACAATTATATAAACAAGAAACTATAAAGGAAGATAAAATTAGAGAATATTTGGAAAAAGCAAAAGTACCTAGGATTTCCGAGAATATTAAAAAGAACCTAGAGGGTAGAGTATCAATGATGGAACTAATAGAGGGAATTAAAGCACAGAAGAATGGGAAATCTCCAGGACCAGATGGATTACCAGCAGAATATTACAAAATACTACAAGATTCACTGAGTGAGGTTTTATTAAAACTATTTAATGAAGTCTTATTAAAAGCAAAAATCCTAGATTCATGGACAGAAGCATTTATAACTTTGATACCTAAAGAAGAATCAGATTTACAACATATACGGAATTATAGACAAATTTCCTTAATAAATGTGGATTACAAGATCTTTGCTTCAATTATGTCATCTAGATTGAAAAGACTATTGAGTGAATTGATCCATACAGATCAAAATGGTTTCTTACCTAAAAGACAGATAAGGGACAATATGAGAATTATATTAAACACATTGGAATACTATGAAACCCACCCAGGGAAACAACTTGGACTACTCTTCTTAGATGCGCAGAAGGCCTTTGATAATGTTAATTGGAAATTTATGATAACACAATTAGAAATGATGAACTTTGGAAAAAATTTTTGAATATGATAAAAACAATTTATAACAAACAAATAGCAAAAGTGATGATAAATGGAGAATTAAAAGAAAAAATTAGGATAGAAAAAGGCACTAGACAAGGATGTCCCTTATCACCATTATTATTTATCTTAAGACTGGAAATACTAAACAGGAAAATAAGGAAAGACAAATAAATAACAGGAATGAAAATTAAAAAAGAAGAATATAAATTACAGGCCTTCGCAGATGACTTAGTATTTATTATGGAAGACCCATTGGAGAGTGGACCAAAAGTTTTGAGACAAATAGAACAATATGGAGAAGTGGAGGGACTAAAAGTAAATAAGGATAAAACTAAAATGATAGTGAAAAATATGACAAACAAAAAAGAAAGTTAGAAGAGAAAGTAGATATTCAAATAGCGAAAAAGATAAAGTATTTAGGTATATACTTACCGTAACTACAAGATGTATAACGATAAAAGAAGACAACTATACTAAATTGAAAAAGCAAATTGAATTGGATCTGGAAAAGTGGAAGAAAATACAAGTATCACTAAAGGGTAGGATCGCAATAATAAAAATGAATATTTTACCAAAAATATTATATCTATTTCAAACAATTCCTATTAAATTAGAGAAAACCTTTTTTGAAGAATTAAATAAAATAATACGAAAATTTATCTGGCAAAGTAGAAAAGCTAGAATTAAAATGAAACTATTACAAGATGCAAGATTAAGAGGTGGACTTGGTGTCCCTAATTGGGAATTGTATTACCAAGCAGCGGTATTGACATGGTTAAAAGAATGGATTTTATTGAGAAATACAAGGTTACTAACTTTAGACGGCCATGATCTACAAATTGGTTGGCATTCCTTTTTGTGGTATGGGAAAAGTAAAGCACACATATACTTTCAAAATCACTATTTAAGGAAAAGTCTGTTAGCAACTTGGGAAAAAGTGAAACGGAAGCATTACATGAAAATTCCAATGTGACTTTCAACAATGGAAGCACTTGCACATCCAAATATAACAACTCTAAAAAAGATTGTAAGATATAAAGATATACTATATCTCTCTATATATAAAGATATAAAGATATATATTTAATATAATATATTATATTATTATAATGTAATATAAATATATAAATATATATATTTATTTATATATTATATTTATATATATTATATTTATATATTATATATATATATATATATATATATATATAAATATAAATATATAGATATAAAGCTCATCTGTGAGCTATCTTTAAACACCACATTACGATTTCTACTCTGCTACAGAGCCCCAGACTACAACATCGAACATGCAAATAAGTTAACTTCACTCCTAACATGGGCAGCCTCCAGCCCACACCCTCTCATCTTTCTTGGCGACCTAAATCTACCTCTTATCAAATGGTACCTCAATGAATGTTCCACAGAACCTATACACTCAACCCTGTACAATGCTGTAACCAATCTGGATCTGGATCAACTAGTATCCAACAACACTAGACTCAATAACTGCCTTGATCTCATCTTCTGTAACAGTTCAAACTCAATATATGGATTACAAACAAAAGAATCATTCTCCAACAGTGATCACAGTATGATTGACTTCAATCTCAATATACACCCTTACAAAAATCAACAAAATGACATGATCCCCAGTTACAATTTCAAAAAAGCAAACTTTGGAGAGAAGGCGTGGCTAAACGCCATGGCGCTATGGAGTTTCCCCATGCTCCGCAGGGGAAACCCCGAACCCATGCCGCTTGGGGACCTGGACCGAACGGGACCAGGTCGGATCCACCCTGAAGGGGTGGTGAAGAGGGGAGGGCTGGCAGGCAGACTGGGGGGGGCAGCAACCCCCCCAGGAAACCAGCTTTGCTCCTAGACCGGTGGGGTGCGGAAGACGGCATTGCAGCCGTCCTCTAGCCGCAGCAGTCACATCGCAAGGATTTGAACTAGCGGATTGGAGTCATCTGGGAAAGAAAATCAAAAGCGAGGTGCTGGTGAGTGTGAGGAAGACAGAAGAAGCTGGTGAGTGATATTGCCGGAGAAAGCTTTAAGAAACTTTACTTGGACATAATAAAAGGGAACAAAACAAAAAGACCAGAAGTGAAGGAGCGGCTGCTTGGCATATGGAGAATATAGAGTGGGATTTTTTTTTAAACTGAATTATAACTAAAGCCCAATTGATTGAGAATTTGGAGTTTTTACTTTTTGAAGATTTGGAATTTAAAGGAAAGTAATTTGGTCGATGGAATTATTTAAAAACGAAAGAGTTGGATTATAAATAACAAAGGCAGAGCTGGGAGACAGAAACAGAGCCATCTGCTGGTTGGAGGAGTTACTGTAAGCGTGAGATATTACCAGAAACAAATGTTTTGACAGCTGTTGTTTTTGGAACAGAGCAGCCTGTGATTGTATAAAAGAAAAATATTTGGACTAAGATGGATAAGAACTGAACTGGATTGAATCTTAACAACAAAGGAACAGCAAGAAAGATTTAGACCTGTAATGACTAAATGGAATTAAAAGGATCTAATTGGTGAGATTTTATTAGAAGACAATTAAAGGCTGTGAAATATATTACTATTAGCAGCTGGAAGGACTGTAGAAATTTGGTGATTTGTGATCTTGCTGACAAAGAAATAAGCGATTGCTAAAAACTTTTGGAACTTATTGAAAAATCTTGTTTTGTGGTACAGGCAGATTCCAGTTAACAGCTGGAGCTCTATAAGATTTTAGGTTTGAGGACTTCCGGTTGGCTCCGCGCTCGCCGCTGACGCTCCTTCTTCGGGGCGCCGGTCCCCAGCTCCGTCAAAGCCGCCAGAAAGCTGAAAAACAGCTGACTGGTGGCTGGAAATCCCCTCCCCGGGCAAAGGGGAGGGTGAAGAGCTGGCGGGCATAGGTAGAGCCCCCCTAGTGCCCCAGGTGGAAATCCTGGGGCGCGAAGGGTGAGGGCTCCCTGGAACCTGCCTAAAGCTCCGGACCTGGGACTCCTCCGCCTTAAGCAGAGCAAGACGAACGTGACCAATTCTGCTTCAGATGACAGAATCTAACGTTTTCCAAGAGAAGCAGCAGAAAAAGCCAGGAGGCAAGCTGGGCATGTAACTATTCTTAACTCTACTTTGATTTCTACTTTGAAAGTTACAAGATAGCAAATGGTTTTAAAATGGCGATTGAAGTTGGAAAGGGTGTTTCCTAAAAGTGAAAGTTTAAGAGAAAGCTTTCTTTTGCAGCCCTTATTATGATTTTTGACTTTGGGAAACTTTTTTTCCTCTTCTCTCATCATTTTTGACTTGGACTTTGGATTAAACTATAATTTTAACTTTAAAATTTAATTGGTGCTGCATTTGAAGTGAAAGTAACTATTGTTTTGTTACTAGCTTTTTTTTCCCTTCTGACCCTGAGAATTAATTTTTTCTTTTTTTGTTTCCTGATTTTGGATTTGTAAAAAAATAAAAGATTAACTGGCTTTGGACTTGGAAAGAACTTTGCTAAGGAGAGATTTGGTTTTTTCTTTGTACTCCTCTGGAAATATTGAAATGGCTTCTAAACCTGGAAAGATTGTTTTGAATAAAAGAACTGAGTACTCTTCTGGTCATATTTAAAAAATGCAATTTACTTCTGATCTAATACCCTCACAGTCTGTAACACCTGAAAATTTATTTAACACTTTAAAAAGTATGAAAAATGAACTCATTATGGAATTTAACTTAAAAATCAAAGAAATAGATAAAAAAATGCAGGCTGCTTTAAAGAAGATGGATTTACAATTGAGAGCAGATGTGTTGACAGTTTGTAAAGGACTAGCAGTAAATATGGAGGTTTTGGAGAATGATTTGGAAAAAAATAAACAAGCTTTGATAACTGCGGTGGAATACATGGACAAGATTCAAAATGACACTGCAAATTTTGAAAGAGAGGTGTTAATGTCTCAATTCCAAAGTATGGAATTTGCTATAAGAGTGAGGGGCCTGAAAGAGGGAAAATATGAAAATTTGAAAGGAAGGATGGTGGAGGCCCTGGAGCAGGTGTCTGGAATGTCTAAAGAGGAACTGGCTATGCAAATTGATAAGATATACAGAGTCAATTCGTGGTATGCAAAACAAAAACATCTGCCAAGGGATATTGTAATATATTTTACCACAAGAGCTTTACGGAATAAAATTACACAGGCGACTTTTAAGAATAATCTTCAGGTAAATGGCCAAGAAATAATGATATGGAAAGAAATCCCTTCTAAAATGCTTAAAGCCAGAAAAGATTATACTTTCTTGATTGATGAGTTTAAAAAATGAAATTTACAATATAAATGGGATGCACCAACAGGAGTAATCGTGAAATTTATGGGAAAAAGATATCGGCTTAATACAATAAAGAAAGCTACTGAATTTTATGTCAACATTTTAAAGGCTGATATATCCAAAATTCCAGAGGAAAGAAACATGAAATTAACAGAGGAGGAGAAGAAAGAGCCACTCATATTCGACCAGACCGAAGCAATTTCAAAGATTCAAAGTGATTGGCTGAGCCAGACAGATGCTTAAAACGTGGAAAAGGAGATGGAGGATCGGGGTCAGCAGGGAGGCGAAGTGACAAATTTAAAACTATCAAGTTATAAAAGGATGCAGTGAAGAAACTTATAGGATGGACGGAGAGACTATTTTTTTTCTTTATTATTTTCTTATTATTAATATTTTCTAATGAGTTACGGATGGAGAGGTCAATATGATTGTATTTCCTTTCTCTAATTTTTTTTATATTCTTAATATTCTTTAAAGATTCAGAAGTTTTTTGAAGCTAATAATTTGATATATTGTAATATTATGTAATATTATGTTATTAATACTGTGTTTGATTTTATGATCAAATTTAAGTTCTTTGAAGTATAAAGGGTTAGTTTTAAAATATTGGAATTAATAATTTGAAGAATATTTTAAATATTTAGGTATTTTGAATAAGTATAAATACAAGTGTTAGTTAGTTCTTAGGAAATGTTTTGTGTTGTAAATGATTGAAAGGGGGAGGAAAGATTTTTCTTCTTTTTTATTTTATTTGTGTTTTTCTTTTACTTTTATCTCTTTTTATTTTTATTTTTGTTAGTCTATATATGGATTATATAAAAGATAGAGGTTAGTGATGTAAACTTTGTGGTATGATGTTTGACTAATATAATGTTCCTATTTTCTTATTTTTCAATTTTTAAAAAATCTTTTTATTATTATTATTATTTTTTCCTTCTTTTTAATTATTATTGTTTTGATTATGCTTTAAACGGTTTTGAATAATGTGGAGTTAAAGATTTTTTTAAAAAATGTGGAAATTAACAATTTCTTTTAATTTAATTTAAATTTATTGTTTTTTGAATATTATGCCCTGTACTTTTTCTGGGAAGTCCAGGGGGGAGGGGGGGAGGGAAAGGGGTGGGTTGGGGTTTGGGGGGAAGGGGAGGGAGAAAAAAAAGAAAAATGTATGTACTTTGTACTAATAAAACTTTTTGAATAAAAAAAGATTTTAGGTTTGAGAAACATAACTGAAAATATGGGAGATATTGATTACAAAGAAATGGCGGAATTCTTGAAAGATTTGTTTAAAGACTTAAGAAGAAGCTTTGGATGGACATAAAGGAGAAAGGGGAAATTATGGAAAAGGAAATAATAACAGATGAAGGCAAGAAGACTGAAGAAAACATTATAAATGATGATGAAAAGGGAAAGAACACTGAAAATAAAATATTGATTAATGACTATGTTGAGAGTTATAACGCTTCCACTGGGCTTGGCAGTGAAAAAAGAGATAAAGATAATAAAAATGATGATGTTCAGATTGAGGAAGAAGACTTTAAGATACATAAAATTAAAGAACAAATGGGGAAAACTAGATACATACAGTTAGTAGATTTAAGAGGGAAGAAAAGGGCTCGGGAAATGAGATCTTATTGGTATAAAGGTAAACGAAAGAAAGGGAAGAAATTAAGGAAATGGGGATGGAGGAAATACATATATAAAATGGAAGTAATTGGGAAATTAAAAGGGAATGGATGAAGACTTTGAAATATTACAAATGGAATTTTTTTTCTTTTATTATTTACTTGCTTTCTTTTCTTATTATTATATAAGATTTAATTGTGATAAGTATGTTAATGGATAAAAATCTTGATATATAAAATTAATATAACTAGCTGATTAGAAATTCAAAGATCTTTCTTCTTTTTTTCTTCTTTTCTTCTTCTTCCTTTCTCTTCTTTTTATGAAAATTAATATTGTTGAAATGTTTGGAATAACGTGGTTAAAACAATGACAATATGAGAAATATGGAATAAATATGACTATTAGAATTTAAGGGAAATTACCTAAATATTAAAAATGAACAGGGTATATTATGAATGTTTATCACTTTAAAATTTATTAAGTTGAGATTTGGTAAGTTAGTTGATTTGGATTTTTCTTTCTTTTTGTATATTCTATTTTTTCTTTACTATTTTTTGTCTTTTCTTTTCTATTTTTTGATGTTTAAATATAAGAGATGGATGAATTGATAGTGGTAAGATAAATTTTTTGATTTGATTTAATTAAATATTTGCATTGAGATAGGAAATAAAGAATTAGAAATAATGAAAATGAATTTAAATGTCAGAAAAAAGGGGTATATTATGATTGTATATTATGCTTGTGTACTACTTTTATATATGAGATTTGTTTAAATGTAAAATTTAAGATTTCTTTTTTATTATTATTATTATTTTAAGAGTTGAAAAATTATAGAGTGGATATAATTAGTAAGAATGTTGATGATTAATATGAGAAATTAAAAGAATAATTGGGCATTTAGTTTTCTGATAGAGCAAAGGAAAAAAATAGAAGTGATGAATAAAGAGACTAAAGAATTGAAGGAAGCAATATGGCTTAAAACTAAGAAGCAGAAGATAGTAACTATTTTGGAAAGTTAAGCAAATAGTGGTTAATTTGGAAGGAAATTTGAAATTAACTGGTGAATATCCCAGATGACAAAACTAGAAATTAGATTTTTTTTTATTTTTTTTATTTTTGGGGGGAGTTAAGATGGAAATAGCAGCATGTACCTAGAAGAGAGTACTATATAAAAAGAATAATAATACTGACTATATTGAACAAATATGTATTTTTATTGTAATATTTTAAGGTACATGTGTATTGAATTGTATATGAAGTGGGGAAAATAAAAAAATTTGTATATATATATATATATATAAAAGCAAACTTTGATCTCATAAACACTGACCTCTCATCTCTTTATTGGCAAACCCTATTCACGGACTGCAACACTGCTGAAGACCACTACAACATTTTCTTACGTCAAGTCCAAAAAGTCACGAAACTATACGTACCACTAATCATTCCCAAAAACAGGAATAACAAACTACCCACAACAATAAGGAAGCTCCAAGTAAAAAAAATCTCTCTGGCGTAAAAACAAAACGGGCCCATAACCAACTACAAAAGCCAATACAAAAACTTATGCAAACAAATAAATACTGAATGCACAAATTATCATATCAATCAAGAGGAAAACCTCCTATGCACTAATTCCAACCGGGCATTCTACAAGTTCATTAACAACGAACTCAAAGTGACGAGAACTATCCCACCCCTAAAAGGCTCCAACAATAAAGACTGTAATGATGAATCTGACAAAGCCAACCTCTTCAACGCATTCTTCGGCTCAGTCTTTATCAACAGCAACAACTCGTGTCCTATATTCCCTAGTCGAACCACAAATAATTACAATGATCTAATTCAAACTGACTTTATAGAAGACAATGTTAGAAAGGCTCTACGCAACCTAAAACCATCCGTATCCATAGGACCAGATGGACTATGTGCTTACTTCTTAAAAAAACTTTCCACCATCCTATCACAACCTCTAAGCATTATTTTTAACATATCTTCCAGAAACAGCACCCTACCCAACCTATGGTCACTAGCCACGGTTATCCCTGTCTTCAAAAAGGGAGACCCCAACCTAGTCGAAAATTATAGACCAATCTCTTTATGTTGCGCCACCTGCAGAGTCATGGAATCAATCATCAACCAATACATTACCCTCCACTTAGAGACAAACAACTTACTCTCTCACAAACAATTTGGTTTCAGAAAAAAGTTATCCTGCAATCTACAACTTCTACATTATAAAAACATATGGACTACACAACTCGACCAGGGCAAAGCTATAGACGCAATCTACATAGACTTTTGTAAAGCCTTTGACTCCGTAGTACATGACAAACTACTCCTAAAACTAAAATCTTATGGCATCTCTGGCCCCCTACACAAATGGATAACTGCATTCCTGTCAAACAGACAGGCGGTGCAGTGGTTAAAGTGCAGCACTGCAGGCTACTCAGCTGACTGCTAGTTCAGCAGTTCAGCTGTTCAAATCTCACCAGGGGCTCAAAGTTGACTCAGCCTTCCATCCTTCTGAGGTCGGTAAAATGAGGACCCAGATTGTTGGGGGCAATATGCTGAACTCTGTAAACTGCTTAGAGAGGGCTGTAAAGCACTATGAAGCGGTATATAAGTCTAAGTGCTATTGTTAATTGGTCAAAATAGGATCAGCTCTATCAAACCCTGTACCTGTTAACAGCGGTGTTCCCCAAGGCAGCGTTTTAGGACCTACTCTCTTCATTCTTTGCATAAATGACATTTGTGATAATATACAAAGCAACTGCATCCTCTTTGCAGATGATGTAAAACTATTCGACACCACAGACAATACTATAACCCTTCAAAAAGACCTTGACTATGTATCTGAATGGTCAAACAAGTGGCAACTACCAATCTCCATCAACAAATGCTCAGTTTTACACATTGGCAAAAATAATCAAAACACAAAATACAAACTTGATGATCATGACCTTGACGATGATCCTCACTCAGTAAAGGACTTTGGAGTACTCATCTCCAATGATCTAAGTGCCAGAGTCCACTGCAACAACATAGCTAAGAAGGCATTAAGAGTGGTTAACCTAATCTTGCGCAGCTTCTTCTCTGGCAACATTGTACTCTTAACCAGAGCATACAAAACATTTGCTAGACCGATTCTTGAATACAGCTCATCCGTCTGGAACCCACACTACATATCAGACATTAACATAATTGAGAATGTCCAGATACTTCACAAGAAGAGTATTACATTCATGTTGTACGCTGCCCTGAGTCCTACGGGATTGGGCGGCCTATAAGAACTTTTAATTAAATTAAATTAAATTAAATTACATTCCTCTGTTCACAACACAATACCTTATGAAACCAGACTTGAAATTCTGCGACTTGAAAATTTAGAACTACGCCGCCTTCGATCTGACCTAAGTGTAGCTCACAAAATTATCTGCCACAACGTCCTACCTGTTAACGACTACTTCAGCTTCAACCGCAATAATACACGAGCTCACAATAGATACAAACTTAATGTAAACCGCTCCAAACTTGATTGCAAAAAATTCGACTTCAACAACAGAGTGGTCAAAGTCTGGAACACTTTACCTGACTCAGTAGTTTCTTCCCCAAACCCCAAAAACTTCAACCTTAGACTATCTACCATCGACCTCACACCATTCCTAAGAGGTCGGTAAGGGGCGTGCATAAGCGCACAATCATGCCTACCATTCCTGCCCAAATGTACCCATATATTCATACCTCTTTTAATCTTATTCATGCTTGTACTATTACATATATATTCAATCATGTTTTTACTGTTTATACTTTGCTTATAATCATATATGCTTGACAAATAAACATATACAAATACAAATACTAACAGAAAAAAATCTAAAAACAAAGCAAGAACTGGAAAAACAAGAAATAAAGATGGATTGGTTTACACATCTGCAAATACAATCAAGATACAAAAAAGATAAACAAGAAGGATTTATGATGGAATCCTTTAAATTAGATGAGATTTTAACAGATAAAGATGAAAAAATGATTAAGAGATTATATGACTTTTTGTTAGAAACGGAGTTAGAAGAAAAAATTGTAAAGGAAACAATGATAATTTGGATGAGAAATTTTGGTTATACAATAGAATTGGATAAATGGCAACAAATATGGGAAAGAAATTATAAGCTAACCAAATCAACAGCATATAAAGGGAATATTTACAAGATGTTTTATAGATGGCACATGTCACCAGAAAGACTATCAAAAATATACAAAGATAAACATTGAAATGTTGGAAATGTCAACAGATACCAGGCTCTTATTACCACATGTGGTGGACATGCACTGAAGCGAGAAAATTTTGGATTAAGATACAGACTTGGTTAGGAAAAATGATGGAAAAACCAGAATTGAAACCGGAAATTTTCCTATTGGGAATTGTGCCAGAAAATTATAAGATAGAAGAAATATACTTGATGATACATATAATAACAGCAGCGAGGATTGTATTTGCACAAAATTGGAAAGCAGGAAAGATTCCAGAGGAAGAACAGATAATAAAGAAGATTTTGGACTGTGCTGAAATGGATAGATTAACATTAAGATTAAATGATAAAGAAGACTCTTTGTATTACAACACGGGGGAAGTTTTATAAATGGTTTGAAATTGAATGTACATGAAGAAGATTAAATGAGAAATGATTTAACGTAGATGTAACACTTATAAAGAAAGTAGGGCAGTGATGGCAAACCTTTTTTTCCTCAGCTGCCGAAAGCGCGTGCATGCGCGCTATTGCGCACGTGCAAGTGCCCACACCCATAATTCAATGCTTGGGGAGGGCGAAAACGGCCTCCCCCACCCCCCGGAAGCCCTCTGGAGGCCGGAAATGGCCCATTTCCCAACTTCCGGTGGGCCCAGTAGGCTTCCCTGGAGCCTGGGGAGGGCAAAAACGCCATCTCCCACCCCCAGAGGCCCTCCGGAAGCTGAAAACACCCTCCCAGAGCCTCCGTGTGAGCTAAAAATCAGCTAGCCCGCGTGCACATGCGCGTTGCAGCTAAGCTAGAGCAATGGCTTGCGTGCCGGCAGATATGGCTCCACGTGCCACCTGTGGCACGCGTGCCATAGGTTCGCCATCACTGAAGTAGGGGGTTGGGAGGGAAAGGGGGGAAGAAGGGGAGGGAAGGAAAGGGGGAGGGGGGAAAGGGGAAAAACCAAAACTGGTAGTATATTGATTGACAAACACATAAAAAGGGGAAAATTAAATGGAGAGTTCAGAAAAGGAATAAAATGGGAAAATATGAGACTAAGTAAAATAAAAATAAAAATTCAGGGTTGTTGAAAATTAGATTATAGATGAGAAAATACAGCATAGAAGGAGTGGTTAAGTAGAGGGATAAGGAAGAGGAGAAGGTAAGAGAGGGGTAGAGAAGTAGGAGAGAGGGTAGAAGGAGTTGTAGAGGAGAGAAGAGAAGAGGAGAGAGAATAAGGAAATGTAGAGGAGGTGAAGAAGGAAGTTGGAAGGGCGGGGCTGTTAAAATTGAAATAGGGAAGAAACAACTCTGAATTAAATAAAGCATTAAGGAAAATATGAGAAATGTATATATAAAATAAGAATGGAATGTATAGAAAAATGAAATGAGAAATCTATAAATATGTGTATTGTCTGTGTGGAAATAATAAAAAAAATTTGAGGAAAAAAAAGATGATTAGGAACTGGAGGCTAAAACATATGAAGAATGGTTGCAGGAACTGGGTATGTCTAGTTTAATGAAAAGAAGGACTAGGGGAGACATGATAGCAGTGTTCCAATATCTCAGCGGTTGCCACAAAGAAGAGGGAGTCAAACTATTCTCCAAAGCACCTGAGGGTAGAACAAGAAGCAATGGGTGGAAACTAATAAAGGAGAGAAGCAACTTAGAACTAAGGAGAAATTTCCTGACAGTTAGAACAATTAATCAGTGGAACAGCTTGCATCCAGAAGTTGTGAAGTTTTTAAGAAGTTGTTAGATAACCATTTGTCTGAACTGGTGTAGAGTTTTCTGCCTAAGCAGGGGGTTGGACTAGAAGACTTCCAAGGTCCCTTCCAACTCTGTTATTCTATTCTATTCTATTCTATTCTATTCTATTCTATTCTATTCTATTCTATTCTATTCTATTCTATTCTATTCTATTCTATTCTATTCTATTCTATTCTATTCTATTCTATTCTATTGTACCTCAGCGCACAGCATCTGCACATCAGGGCTGTAAGACGTCACCGTCATCTTCACGCAGGATTGTAAGCTGTTGTCTGTGAGGCGTGAGCTGTCAGGCGCGCTTCCATTCAAAGTCCAGGAAAGAAAAACCCCAACTCCATGTTAATAGAGATGAGTACTTTTACTAGACAAGAACTGATAGTGACAAAAGGAAAGCAAGTTCTGAGGCAAAAGGCGTGTAAAATACATATACAAAGAATCACAAAACCCTCCCTCATAACCCCCCTGGGCAATTCATCCAATCCCCATGTGCCAAAATGTCAGGTGGGTGCACCGGCCGTTTGGACTTCCACATCTGGTCCCTCGAAGCTGTTGACCTTGAGCAGGCTATAAACATGTCCATGTAGCCTGGTAGATCATGATGAGAACTTTCCTCCCTAACCTCCTAATCAAACACAAGCAGAGACATCTCCAGCAGGCTTCCCCATCCCCCACCCAAATACCTAACCTTCGACCCCCACCCCCCATTTCTATGGCAGCCGAAGCAGTGTGGAGGCTGACATGAGCGATGTTTATTTTTTTATGTAGTTCATGTTGGAGAAGACCTGCTCACAGACGTATGTAGATCCAAAGATCGACAGGACTCCAAATGCATATTTTTTCATGTTGGGGGATGTGTCGGGGATGGCATTCCATGTATCGAAGATAACTTTGTTTGCTTTGGGAAGGTTTTCAATATCACTCCATTTGTGATTCCGAGCAAGATTGGTCTTCTGATGATGTTGCCCTTCACGATTAGCTGCCAAGACTTTGAACTTGGACACCCATATGTCTTTGTCAGCTATGTCGGCCAGTTCCATCTCAAGATCATGTTGACTTAGACCTGCAAATGCAGTCACATTCAATAGGGATGGATCGATGGTCAGGGGAATGACAGGGAAGAAAAATGTGTTTTTTTCCTCTCTGAAGTCATGGAATCATTTCCCAAATGATGTTTGCACTGCAGCAATTGCAGACTGCAAATACTCTGAATTTATAATATTGTGAGCTTCTTTGTACTGTCTCAAAGAGGGCAAGTGAGACAGTGTACCTCTCTGTAAGTCTCTGGCGATGAATGTCAACTTGTACTCAAATGCCAAAACCGCCTCCAGCATGTGAAGGGCTGTGCCTCCTTTCCCTTGAAGAGCTGTGTTCAGCATATTCAGGTGCGCTGTCATATTCACCATGAAGTGTAGCTTTTCCAGCCACTCTGGCCATTCCAGCTCAGGAAAAGTCAGGCTTTTGCTGGCCAGGAAAGTTTTCACCTCTTCCAGACATGCAGCAAGGCATTTCAACACCTCCCCTTTGGACAGCCACTGAACTTTGTTGTGCAGAAGAAGATCAGAATACGTGCTTTCCACCTCATCCAGTAGCAAACGGAACTGACGGTGATTTAAATCTTTTGCCATTATTGTATTGACAATCTGAATGACAACATTCATTACTTCTCTGCATTCTGGAGGGAATGTTTGGGTGCACAATGCGTCTTGGTGCAGGATGCAGTGAAATGTCAGCAGCTTCCTACCCAGTGACTTCTGCAGTAAAGCCACAAAGCCCTTCTTCACTCCTGTCATACTCGGTGCCTCATCAGTAGCCACTGACACCAGGTGTGTGGTTTTTATTTCTTTGGATCTTAGATAATCCAAGACAGCCTCTCAGATGTCCTCCCCACTGTGTTTGGCCTTGTAGTAGTATCAACTCAATCATTTCTTCCTATGGCCCAGCAGAGGTCACATATTGGCAGAAGAGCACTATTTGTTCAATATCACTTTTGTCTTTGGACCCATCACAGGCGATTGAGTATGCCACAGCTGAATTGATGTCTTTAATTTGCTGTCTGGTGAAGTTTTCTGCCATTTTTATGGTTTGGTCTTTGACAGTCTTCGCAGAGAGAGGCATATCTCTGATTTTCTGCACAATATCCTGCTTGTTTTTAAAGTCCGAGAATAGAATAGAATAGAATAGAATAGAATAGAATAGAATAGAATAGAATAGAATAGAATAGAATAGAATAGAATAGAATAGAATAGAATAGAATAGAATAGAATAGAATTTTTTATTGGCCAAGTGTGATTGGACACACAAGGAATTTGTCTTGGTGCATATTGTCTCAGTGTACATAAAAGAAAAGATATGTTCATCAAGAATCATAAGATACAACACTTAATGATTGTCCGGGTACAAATAAGCAATCAAATCATATTAGGAACCAGTTAATATAAATTGTAAGAATACAAGCAACAAAGTTAGTCATACAGTCCTTAGTGGGAGGAGATGGGTGATAGGAACGATGAGAAGATTAATAGTAGTGCAGACTTAGTAAATAGTTTGATAGTGTTGAGGGAATTATTTGTTTACAGAGTGATGACATTCGGGGAAAAACTGTTCTTGTGTCTAGTTGTTCTGGTGTGCAGTGCTCTATAGCGTCGTTTTAAGGGTAGGAGTTGAAACAGTTTGTGTCCAGGATGTGAGGGGTCTGTAAATATTTTCACAGCCCTCTTTTTGACTCTTGCAGTATATAGGTCCTCAATGGAAGGCAGGTTGGTAGCAATTGTTTTTTCTGCAGTTCTAATTATCCTCTGAAGTCTGTGTCGGTCTTGTTGGGTTGCAGAACCAAACTAGACAGTTATAGAGGTGCAGATGACAGACTCAATAATTCCTCTGTAGAAGTGTATCAGCAGCTCCTTGGGCAGTTTGAGCTTTCTGGGTTGGCACAGAAAGAACATTCTTTGTTGTGCTTTTTTGATGACGTTTTTGATGTTAGTTGTCCATTTTAGATCTTGTGATATGGTAGAACCTAGAAATTTGAAGGTCTCTACTCTTGATACTGTATTGTCTAGTATTGTAAGAGTTGGGAGGGTTTCTCCTAAAGTCTATCACCATTTCTACGGTTTTCAGTGTGTTCAGTTCCAGATTGTTCCAGTCGCACCACAAGGTTAGTTGTTCAACCTCCCGTCTGTATGCAGATTCATCATTGTCTCGATTGAGACCGATCACTATTGTGTCATCTGCGAACTTAAGTAGTTTAACAGATGGATAATTAGAGATGCAGTCATTGGTATATAGAGAGAAGAGGAGAGAGCACACAGCCTTGGGGTGGGCTGTGCTAATTGAACAGGTATCTGATGTGATTCTGCTTAGCTTTACCTGCTGCTTCCTGTTTGTTAGAAAGCTTATGATCCACTTACAAGTGTGTTCAGGTACCGCTAGCTGGTTCAGCTTAGTTAGAAGAGTGTCTGGAATGATGGTATTGAATGCTGAACTAAAGTCTACAAAGAGGACCCTTGCGTAGGTATTTGGAGATTCAAGATGTTGTAGGATGAAGTGCAGAGCCATATTAACAGCATCATCTGTTGATCTGTTTGCTCGGTATGCAAATTGCAGGGGGTCTAACAGTGGATCCGTGATGATTTTCAAGTGGGACAGCACTAGCCTTTCAAAGGTTTTCATAACTACAGCTGTTAGAGCAACTGGTCTGTAGTTGTTCAGTTCCTTGATGGTTCAGTTCCTTCGGCACTGGGATGATAGTAGAGCATTTGAAGCAAGAAGGAACGTAGCACATCTCTAGCGATTTATTGAAGATTTGGGTGAAGATGGAGGCCAATTGGTCAGCATAGACTTTTAAGCAAGAGGGAGTTATCTTGTCTAGGCCTGGAGCTTTTCCTGGCTTTTGTCTGTGAAATAGGTCTTGCACTTCCTTTTCTGTGATCACTAGAGGTTGTGAATCCAATGGTATGGGGTTAGTTGTAGGAGGCTTGGCTGTTGTTAGTGTGTCTGAGATGGGGGTTGTGGAGATAGGTGGCTGTAGTTTCCTTTCAAACCTGCAGTAAAACACATTCAGGTCATCTGCCATAGATGTTCTGAAATCTTAAGAAAATATTCTTTCATATTTATTTATTTATTTATTTATTTATTTATTTATTTATTTATTTATTTATTTATTTATTTATTTATTTATTTATTTATTTATTTATTTATTTATTTATTTATTTATTTATTTATTTGTCAACAAGTGCAAGGAAAGAGGACACTTGAAAAAATGGCACAAATAAATGGATATAAAGAAGCAAAACATAGCCATAAACACATAAAATGAGTACATACAAATGGGTACAGTAGGACAGGGACGGTAGGCACGCTGGTGCGCTTATGCACGCCCCCTTAGGGACCTCTTAAGAAACGTGTAAGGTCCACAGTAGACAGTTTAAGGTAAAAGGTATGGGGGGTTAGAGAAACAAACAACAGGATCAGGTAGTGTTCCAGACATTTACTACTTTATTGCAGAAGTTGTATTTTCTGCAATCAAGATTAGAGCGGATTACATTTAGTTTGTATCTATTGATAGCCCTAGTGTTATGGCAGTTGAAATTAAAGTAGTCGTTAGCAGGTAGGACGTTAAGGTAGATGATCTTGTGTACTAAGCTAAGGTTGGAACATAGACGGCGTAGTTCAAGGTTATCCAGGCCTAAAATTTCAAGTCTAGTGGAATAAGAAATTTTACTGCGAGCAGAGGAGTTGAGTACTCTTTTTGTAAAATACCTCTGGACCCTCCTTAATGTATTAATGTCCGAAATACAGTGTGGGTTCCAGGCAGGTGAGCAGTATTCAAGGATAGGTCTGGCAAAGGCTTTGTATGCCCTAGTTAGAAGTATAACGTTACCAGAGAGAAAACTTCGTAAAATAAAATATATTCTCCATCTGTGAACGGCTTCCCGTGCCTGACTATTTCCTGGGCGGCCACAAAGGTAGCATATGTAGTTGAATTTGCTGACTTCATCCACTTCTTGAAATGATTTTTGCTCCAATCAACCATCCGCATCAGTTCCGAAATAGCTTTTTTCCTCTCATCTCCTTCTGGATATTTTTCAGCAAAGGCTGAGTGTTTATTTTGGAAATGTCTTGCAACATTCCACTTTTTATTGTTTGCAATTTTCTCACCACATATTAAACATACAGGCAAACCAGTCTCATCAGCAGTGAAAGCAAATGACTGTTCCCACACACCATTAAATGTTCTGTTTTCTTCCGACACTTTTCTTTTCTTGAATTTATCCATGGTTGTCATGGTTGGTCTACAGGGGTGGAAAAAAACCTCAATAAATCACGTGCCGGCGGGTGTTGCAGATTGGCAGTTGTGACCAGTGGTGGGATTTACAACCAGTGATCTCTCTCCCCCCTCTCTATGTATCTCTCCCTCTCCCCATCTCCCTCTCTGTTTATCTCCCTCTCTCTCTGATTCTGAGGCGTTGGGCAGGCCATGAGCCAAAGGCCTCATGGAGTTGGTCAGGCCATGAGCCAATGGCCTCATGGAGTTGGGCAGGCCATGAGCCAAAAGCCATGAGGCGCTCTCGCGAAGGTGGAATGCTTGTTGCCGCAAAAAGGCAAGCACAGATCTGCTTCACAAGAGCTCTGACCATCTCACTACCATATCCACACCTCCCTTGCTGCCTTTCTGCTGGTTGTAGCAGGGGCTGGGCCAAGCCAAATCGGGGGCTGCCCTTCGCCCAAGCCTGGCGGTATCGAGGGGTTGCCTTTCACCCAAGCCCGGCAGTATCCAGGGCTGACCCGAAGGCAAGGCAAGCCCAGCAGTAACAGGGGATGGGCCAAGCCATATCGGGGGGCTGCCCTTCGCCCAAGCCTGGCGGAATTGTTGTTGCCCCAAAAAGGCAAGCATAGGTCCAGTTCGCGAGCGCTCCGGCCATCTCACCACCGTATCCACACCTCCCCTGCTGCCCTTCTGCTGGTGGTAACAGGGGATGGGCCAAGCCGTATTGGGGGCTGCCCTTCGGCCAAGCCTGGCGGTATTGGGGGCTACCCCAAAGGCAAATGCGCGGGTCCCCCCACCCTTTGGCTGAGCACAGAGCGCAGAGCAAATCTCTTACTTACCTTCTCACCGAGTAGTGACTTCCTGGGTAGCGAGTCAGATCTCCAGTGAGGCAAGGATTGCAGTTCTCTTCTCTTTTTGAGCAAGGCAAGGAGTGACTGGGAGTCTCTTCTCTTCTTTCTTCTCTTATCTGGTGAAGCGAGGAGGGGCGGGGGACAGACGGGGCCAACCACGTGAGGATTCTCTTCTCTTCTCAAGCTACATGAGGAGTGACTGGGGTGATGGGCGGGGCCAACCATGTGAGCAGTGGCTGGGAGGGGAGTGAGTCTCTTTTCTTCTCAAGCCGTGCGAGGAGTAACCAGGGGTGAACAGGTGGATGAAATCAGCCGGTACTACCGCAGAAAAATTTAACAACCATTGGGTGCAACAGGGAGCCACAGGAGAGGGGCAAAAGAGCCGCATGCGGCTCCGGAGCTGCAGGTTGCCGACCCCCACCTTAAACCAATGTCAGCAGGATTCTATGACAAAAGCAATCGATAAGATGACTGAGAAGTATTTATATACTACTTGTAGAGTATTTAATATTGTTTACAGTCTTGCACAAAGATGTAAACCATTTTCAGATATAGAAGATGAGATAGAATTGCAAATTAAAAATGGATTAGATATGGGAATAGGATTACATTCACATAAAACTGCAGTGAAAATAGTAGATATCATTGCAAAAGAAATTAAAAAAGAAATATTTACTAAAATTATTGAAAACAATCTGAAAATATGTTTGATTATTTATGAAGCCTCAACGATATCTTGCAAACCAGTTGTTATACTTTTCTTAAAAGTTGAGGATTCAGTTACCTCACCAACAATTTTTGGTGAGCTAGTTGAATTAGAAAAACAAGATGCAGAGACAATATGTTCTTCTGGAAAGTTCTGGAAAGTTTTCGTAAGGTTGGGTTTACCCAGAATTACCTACAAAAAAATTTAATAGCATTTTGCTCTGATGGTGCCAGCGTTATCCTAGAGAGAAAATCTGGAGTGAGCATAAAATAGCAAAACAGTTTCCAAACATAATAATATGGCACTGATTAAACCATAGCCTCCAACTTGTTTTAGATCAGTGGTTCCCAAAGTGGGTGGTACCACCCCCCCGGGGGCAGTGGGAACCCTAGGGGGGCGGTGAGAGGCAAGGGTGGCAACAGGGTGGTGGTGAGAGGGGCCAGGGGGGCGGTAAGTGGTTCGCCATGCTTTTGCACTTGAAGCTCCCCCGCATTCCCCGCTCTTGTGTGCAGGGCAGCCCATTCTGAAAGAAAACGCGAGACGTTTTCTTTCAGAATGGGCTGCCCTGCACACATGAGTGTGGAATGCGATGGAGTTACAAGTGCTAGGTATGATACCTGTCTCACGGCCCGCCCAGCCCCCGCCCAGGCTCCACTCCGCTCGGCCCCACCCCGCATGACTGGTCATCCCAAACTGCGTCCTATCTAGCACTTGAAGCTCCCTCACGTTCCTCGTTCTTGTGTGCAGGGCAGCCCATTCTGAAAGAAAACGCGAGATGTTTTCTTTCAGAATGGGCTGCCTTGCACACAAGAGCGTGGAATGTGATGGAGTTACAAGTGCTAGGTACTGAGCGCGGCACAGCAACGAGGGAAGCTGACCGCTCCCGAAGCTGCTCGGGCGAGCGCTCGCAGACCCGCAGGAAGGCCCTGCTGTGGAACCTGCGCGTGCGCGGACTTTCCCGCCCAGCGTCCCTGTCGCCTAGCAACCCGGCGCGCGCAATTCAGCGAGCTACCCTTCGGCATGGAGCACCCGTGGATCTCATCCCAGCTGTCCCCCGACATCGACCCCACCAAGGCGCCTGTGGCCTTTGGCCACCGAGGCCTCCCCAAGCTCAATGAAAAGCTGCAGCACCCCAAGCTGCTGATGTGGCAGCCAGCCTTGATGGCACTCTGCGACCTGGTGCATGACCTGGAGAACGCTTACCAAGCCATCAGCCTGGGTGAGCGGCGGCATCCTGGCCATGGCTGGCAGGAGGGATGGGAAGGGAGGGAAGAATTTAAGTAAAAGGAAAGAGAAAGAACGATGGTAGAAAGGAAGGAAGACAGACAGAAAAAGAAAGGAGGGAGGGAAGAAGGAAAGAAAGAAAGAAAGAGGGAGGGAGGAAGACAGAAAGAAAGATGGTAGGTAGGAAGGAAGACAGACAAAAAGAAAGGGAGGGAAGGGAAGGGAGGGAAGAAGGAAAGAAAAAGGAAAGAAAGAAAGAGCGAGGGAGGGAGGGAGGGAGGGAGGAAGAGAAAGAAAGATGGTAGGTAGGAAGGAAGATAGACAGAAAAAGAAAGGAGGGAGGGAAGAAGGAAAGAAAAAGGAAAGAAAGAAAAAGAAAGAGAAAGAAAGAAAGAAAGATGGTAGGAAGGAAGACAGACAGAAAAAGAAAGGAGGGAGGGAAGAAGGAAAGAAAGAAAAAGAAAGAAAGATGATAGAAAGGAAGGAAGACAGACAGAAAAAGAAAGGAGGGAGGGAAGAAGGAAAGAAAGAAAGATGGAGGGAGGACGACAGACAGAAAGAAAGATGGTAGGAAGGAAGACAGACAGAAAAAGAAAGGCGGGAGGGGAGGGAAGGGAGGGAAGAAGGAAAGAAAAAGGAAAGAATGAAAGAGGGAGGGAGGGAGGAAGACAGACAGAAAGAAAGAAATATGGTAGGAAAGAAGGAAGATAGACAGAAAAAGGAAGGAGGGAGGGAAGAAGGAAAGAAAAAGAAAATAAAGAAACAGAAAGAAAGAAAGAAAGATGGTAGGAAGGAAGGAAGGAAGGAAGGAAGGAAGATGGTAGAAAGGAATGAAGGAGGATAAACAGAAAAAGAAAGGAGGGAGGTAAGAAGGAAAGAAAAAGGAAAGAAAGAAAAAGAAAGGAAGAGGGAGGGAGGGAGGGAGGGAGGAAGACAGACAGTAAGAAAGAAAGAAAGATGGTAGGAAGGAAGGAAGACAGACAGAAAAAGAAAGGAGGGAGGGAAGGGAAGGGAGGAAAGAAGGAAAGAAAAAGGAAAGAAAGAGGGAGGGAGGAAGAAAGAAAGATGGTAGGAAGGAAGACAGAAAAAGAAAAAGATGGTAGGTAAGTAGGAAGGAAGACAGACAGTCAGATAGAAAGAAGAGATGGTAGGAAGGAAGGAAGGAAGGAAGACAGACAGAAAGAAAGAAAGGAAAGAAAGAAAGAAAGGAAGGAAAAGAAAGATTGTAGGAAGAAAGACAGAAAGAAAAAGAAGGAAGGAAGGAAGGGGGAAGGTAGAGAAGAAAGAATGAATGAAAGAAAGACTTATGACCACAATTGAGCCTAACATTTTGGTTGCTAAGCAAGAGTGTTGTTAAGTGAGTTTCACCACACTTTACAAGTTGGCCACGCCCACCCGGTCACCTGACCACTAAGCCATGCCCACCTGAGGGGGTAGGGTAGGGTGCGGTGAGGATGAGTTTGTAGCACCAAGGGGGCGGTGGACTGAAAAAGTTTGGGAACCACTGTTTTAGATGATTCAATAAAAGAAATAAAGCAAGTAAATAATTTTAAAATATTTATTGATAAGATATATACTATTTTTCATCAATCCAATAAGAACCAAATTGAACTTACCAAAATATCTGAACAACTAGGAATTGAAATCATAAAGATTGGTAGAGTTTTGGGACCAAGTTGGGCTGCCTTTAGTTTAATGTCAACCCTAGCTGTATGGCGTGCTTATCCAATGCTACATCAGTATTCTCCATAGTGGGTGGAATTATCAGACAGGATGGGTAATGACCTCACCCAATCAGATAGGACTGAGTCTGTTAATTAAAATATTGGGGGCCCTCTTGCCTCTTTGCCCCAGTTACTGACTCAATCCTCAGTCTGGACAGACGTGGTCATTGTCCATCCTAGGCCTGATATTCATAATCTACTATTCTACTTCTCTTCATCCACACAGTGAGTTCTCATCCAGATAATTTATCATCCTTGCTGCCTCTGGCTCTACAACAGGAGCAATAAGGGACCTTGGTTTCTGCTCTGGTCCTGAGGGACTGAGGGAGAAATTTGGGGTTCCATCCCCCTGCATGTTTCCCCTCATTATAATGGCAACTCAGGAGACTGTGCTCCACCTGCCCCCTGCAATTTCGATTTGCCAGCTGCCCAGGCATTGGGGGGGGCAGTTCAAGCTGCTGTGGGAGCATTTTAAAATCTTTTACTGCTCCAGTAAACTCCTACCTGACTGCCAAGCCATTTCTTTAAGAGCCTGAAGCCCTGGGAAGACGATCCAGCCAGCTGTGAAGGGGATCGTTCCCACCTCAGTCTGGACAGACATGGTCATCGTCCATCCTAGGCCTAATAAGTTTTTAGCTATCATCTTCACTCTTCTAATGGTGAGTTCTCTCCTACAGTTGATCTGGCAAGTTCCTTTGCTGGCTCTGACTGGAAGGCAGGGACACATATGTTGCAGAACAGGAAGTGATACCAGCCAGAGAGGAGTAAGATAAGCCTTTTATTATCTGTACAGATAAGGTTCAGACATTTTGAAATTCTGAACTGAACGATTTTCTATCAGAAAAAGCAAGATATTTAAAGTCTTTTTCCACAGTTACAAAAGATATAAGGGGTTGGCTTTACATTATAGATCAGCCTTTTACCGTAATAAGGAGTTACACCTCTTTCCTTTTGACACGTATGCATGTTTCTCCATAAGTTTTATGTTAACACCTTTAAAATGATGCCTAGGTTAAAAGTACATCCTGGTTTTCATTCTCACAGAATTTTAATCATCTGGATTGGTCTTAATTCCATATCTCCACTAAAACCTCTCTTGCAATTCTTTAACATCCATCAAAGAGGTGTCTCATAGACATTCTCTCAACCACCCATTTCTCTCTAACACACTGCCATCTGATCTGAAGCACTGAAAAGTTCCAACAGTCACTTTCAGAAACTTCAAATGGCTTAATCATCCCACACAATTCTACAGCCTTTTTTTAGGATACACAGATCCTTGGGCTTTTTAGGGGGGAGATCAGGCCCCCTTTTCCACTCCTAAATGAGTGGGTCCTATAATGTTTACAAATACTTGCCTGCAGGCATCTTCCTTCCCTCAGCCGGCTTTGTTTAATGACTTATCTTAACTCCTGATCAGGTTCTTGGATTTGGTCAGTTGTCCACGGCACCTTTGCGATGTCATCAGTTTCCTTCCAGATAATACATCTGTTGGTGCCTTGAAGGGTCAACGTGATGACCTCGCCTAGGTCCGTCGGCCCATTCCGATCCTCAGGGGAAAATCCCACTGGGATCTATTTCCTGTCCCTTCATGGTTGCCATAATTGTTGCAGAACAGAAGTAATACCAGCCAGAGAGGAGTAAGATAAGCCTTTTATTATCTGTACAGATAAGGTTCAGACATTTTGAAATTCTGAACTGAATGATTTTCTATCAGAAAAAGCAAGATATTTAAAGTCTTTTTCCACAGTTACAAAAGACATAAGGGGTTGGCTTTATATTATAGATCAGCCTTTTACCGTAATAAGGAGTTACACTTCTTTCCTTTTGACACGTATGCATGTTTCTCCATAAGTTTTATGTTAACACCTTCAAATTTCTCCATGTTTCCTGTGTCTGTTTGTGGTCAGCCTGTGGCCGGCCGAATCTTAGGAAAGCCTAGCAACTCCCTCTTTGTGTTTTTCCAGAGCAAAGGACTTTTTACTTCTTTAATTGTCAGTGCTAGAAAAAGCCCCTTACAGGTCATCTAGTCCCCGTTTATAGCCTATTGTTTCACTTAATGACTTTGCTTTATTTTACATCCTGCTTCACATAAAGGGCCTTGGCCCTGTCCCCATCCTGAGGGACTAAGGGTGGAACGTTGGGGGCCCATCCCCTATCTGTCCCCCTCTAACCTACGGCTGATTTCTCAGGAGATTGTACACTCCACTTGCCCCCTGCAAATTCGATCATTGCCATTGCCCTGGCGTGGGGGGGCAGTTTAAGACGCCGTGGGAGCTGCTAAATATCTTAATTTGCTCCAGCGCATGCAGTCCAGGCCTCCATAGTCTCTTACCTGATTGCCACAGCCGTTTCTAATTGCCTGAAGCTCCAGCTGCCGTCCTCGCTCGCTGTGAGATGCTGGTCCCCTCCGTTGCTGCTGCTGGCTTCTCCTTCGCACACTGCATCCATCCGAAGCCAGGCTAGCAAGTGCCAACGTTGCTGCTCGATCTGAGGGCCTGCGCTTGCCTGCTGCAGCCGAGAGAGTGAGGAGAGAGCTGGGGGAGATTCTTCAGAAGATGCCTGGCCTAAGGTAGGCTCTGAAGTGTCCTGGGTCCTGGGCCTGCTCCTAGTGACTGGCAACATGCTTGGCCTCCATTTTGAGCCTGCCAACAGCTCTGTAGGCCATTTTCTGCTGCAGTTTAGCCCCAGTGCCATAAGCCTCCTCCTGCCTCGTTGCTCCTCCCCCTGTCAGTCTTGCCTTTGGGACAGAAGCCTTGAGCTTACAATTCCTGAACTTTGGCTTGCCCTTATAATAACATGGCTGAGCCCCCTTCTAAAAAGAGGGCTAAAACCAGGGCCCATCCTGCTGAGGATCCTCATGCCATTCATTCTGAGGCATCTCATAAGCAGGACAGGAGAAGGCATAAACAAAGGCAGACCAGCAATTGTGCCAGTGGATGCGAGTGGCCATTTTAGCCTCCCTCATACTCCGGTGGCCAGTTTGTATTCTCCCTCAGCCTCATTGACATTTCAGAGCTGCTCCGTGCCTGCAACTTCGCTGCCCCTGCCAGGTTCCAATTTTCAGCAATAGTTTTGTCTTTTTATGGCACAAACATTTATTTAGATACCCAGGCACAACAGCAACTTTCCTTTTGTCCAGTTGGTGAGGGGTTGCCAAAAATCTGCCCATAATTTTATTTTATTTATTTATTTATTTAAATGGATTTCTATGCCTCCCAACTCCCAGGGGACTCTGGGCGGCTCACAACATATTGGAATCCATTACAAAATATAAAATACAGTAATTAAAAAACATACAAAAGTTAAAAAGAGTATCTCATATTCACAATCAAGGGGGGAGACCCATATCTAATCTAGTTGGTCTCACTTTCACCCCGCCTGCCGGAAGAGCCAAGTTTTTATTGCTTTCCGGAAGGCCAGCAGGGTGGGGATGGTCCTGATCTCCGGGGGAAGCTGGTTCCACAGGGAGGGAGCTCCCACAGAGAAGGCCCTCCCCCTCGGCCCTGCCAACCGACATTGTTTGGTCGATGGGACCTGGAGGAGGCCGACTCTGTGGGCCCTGACTGGTCATAGGGAGGTATGCAGCAGGATGCAGTCCCGAAGGTAACCTGGCCCTGAGCCATGTAGGGCTTTAAAGGTAACGACCAACACCTTAAATTGGATCTGGAGACTAATGGGCAGCCAATGCAGCTGGCGGAGGATCGGTGTTATGTGGGTGCATCTGGGTACACCCACCACAGCTCGCGCAGCTGCATTTTGCACCAATTGCAGTCACCGGACACTCTTCAAGGATAGCCCCATGTAGGGCGCATTGCAGTAATCCAGCCGTGAGGTGATAAGGGCATGAGTGACTGTGAGAAGTGCCTCCTTCTCCAAGTAGGGTCGCAATTGGTGCACAAGACGTACTTGTGCAAAGGTCCCCCTAGCCACAGCTGAAAGATGTTGCTCCAATTTTAGCTGTGGGTCTAGGAGGACACCCAAATTGTGGACCCGTTCTGAGGGAGCTAATTTCTCCCCCCCAAGAACCAAGGAGGGACAATTGGTCACGTCCTTAGGAGGCAATATCCACAGCCACTCAGTCTTGTCAGGGTTAAGTTTTAGCCGGTTCTTCCCCATCCAGACCCTAACATCGTCCAGGCAGCGGCCCATTGCGTCTACGGCTTCCCCGAATTGAGACGGGGTAGAGATGTACAACTGGGTATCATCAGCATATTGCTGATACCTCACCCCGTGTCGTCGGATGATCTCACAAAAAGAGTTGTGATTTGCACAAAAACCAGATTCTTTCCGCACTTGATCCTAAATTTCATGCTCATGTGAACTTCCTATTAGTGCCTGAACGTGTGGTTTCTGTTTCCAGTTGTCCCACCACCAATAAGTGAGGCTCAGATGTGCAGGCACTAAGCGAGGCACCATTTCACTTAGTGACGGTAGCCCCCAGTAATTCTGGACTCTGGAAAACAGGGTTTTCTGACAGTGGGGTCAATTCCTCCGGTCCCCAGAGCCATCTGAAGTGCCATAGCTAGGTCCTGTCTTGAGCCTCAGGCCCGTAACTACTATCCTGTCTTGCGCCTCAGGTCTGTAACTACCATTGGAGAGCCTTGAGCGGCCATATTGTACTGTGCCTTATTCTAGCACTACTCTACATGTATTGGCCTAGCGCCCTCCAGCCTTGCAGTGTAAATTAAGGCTCAGCTGGCAAGCTTCTCAGACTCGTTAACATCTCTCACACGTATTTACACCAGGGGTGGCATTGTATCATTACGCCTTCACGTGCTTGGACACGCCTCTGCAGTGGACCATTGGATTTGGCCATTGGTACATTCATTATGCCTTGGGACTCACTTAGTGACCTGCTCTAAAACGCAGGTTAGAGCAGGATGGCAGATGCCTCCCACACTTCAGAACACGCAGAGGCCTCTGTCCCTAGAAAGGGCCATGACAAGGCAACAGAGAGCAAAAAGTCTCCCAGCCCGAAAAGACAAGTCTCAACCGGCTCAGGGCCACAGGCAGTGTGAGAACACAAGCATCCTGGTACTCATCACTATGTTTCTAATCCCTCCGTGCAGGAGCATTCAGTGATTTCTTCACAGGCCTTATCGCCAGAAGTCTCTCTTCCCATGGATCCCAAGGGGCGCAGATAGTGGGCCGGCTCTGCAGATCCATTGGCCTGCCAGGCTACCATGAGGCCTCAACCAGATCACTCAGCTGCCTCTGATCAGGAGGAAGCACCAGCGACCGCTGCAAGGTACTATGTTTCCGACATTTGCAATTACCTGGAGGGGTCCAAGCCCTTATTCTAAGGTTATCTCCAAGGGCAGAGCTGCAGGTCTCAGACAACAATGTTCTGCATCCTTGGTGTCAGTATCATTGTCCTACCATTCCAGGCGTTCTCCAGTGGTTAGCCTCACCCCTCCCAGGGGATCTGCATCCCTCTCCAGGGACGAGGAGGCCCTTCTCACAAGAGAAGAGATGTTGAGGGCTACCGACCTCTCTGATGATGAGGGAGTCTCCCCTGACATGTCTGCCTTTCCTGGCTTATTCCCTCCCAGAATTTTTCTTTTCCTTTTTTTAAGGTCCCCTCCTCACCAAGCAAAGGCTACTACCTGCCTTTCAGAGGATGCATCCCCTCCTGACCCTGAGTCCTCATCTCAGCGCCACAGTCAGGCGTTTTTCTCTCCCTTCCCCTGAGGTTTTTTCCTATCCTGCCAGGTCTCCCAACACCCAGCTAAGCGTAATCTTATGGCCCAAGCCATTCAGCTCCAGCTTGCCATCAAGGCCACTCAGCAGGTGCCTAAAGACCAGATCGGGCTCGGGTACTGCTCCATCTTGTTCATGGTGCCCTAAACCTCGGGGGGGGGGTGAAGGGCAATCCCGGACTTAAAGTGGCTGAACCCTTGCATCAAATTCTGCAGAATTAGGATGCAATCCCTCTCCATCATCCGGGTGGGGGGTTGCCAAGGGGCCTACATGGCCGCAAATAGACCTCATTGACGTCTACCTGCATATCCCCATTCCTCAAAATCGTAGGCAGTCTCTATGATTCTGCTATGCAGGTAGGCACTTTCAGTACTGGGCCCTCCCCTTAGCCTCTCTTCCGCCCCTCGTGTTTTCATGAACGTCCTGGCAGACGTGGAGCCCCCAGGAGGCCACATGTGCCATCAATTGGCTTGAACTGCGAGCCATCTTCCTGGCCCTCAAGGCCTTAGCACAACACCTGTCGGGCCACCATGTACTCGTCCTCACAGGCAATACGGTGGCCAAAGCGCATGTGAACAGGCAGGGGGGCACCCATTCGAGGAGGCTGATGGAGGAGGCCAACAGGCTGTGTCATTGGGCGGAGCATCACCTGCTCTCCCTGACGGCCGACCACATTGCCGGAGTGGACAATTCACAGGCGGACTGGCTCAGCCGGACTACTATTGACCCGGCAGAGTGGCAGCTGCACCCGGACTTGTTCCAGGCTCTGATCTCCAGATTCGGACTGCCGGCTGTCGACCTCTTTGCCGGGCAATGCACAGCTGGGCAGGTTCTACTCCTGGTACCAAACAGCGGGGGCAGAGGCGGTCAACGCCCTGAGGGTCAGGTGGCTCAGACTCCTCCTCTATGCCTGCCCTCCCTTTTCCATCATCAGCAGGATGCTGCAGAAAGTCCTTCAGGAGGGGGCAGAGGTGATACTGGTGGCTCCCCATTGGCCCAGACAGCCCTGGTTCGCCGATCTCCAGCAGCTTTTGGTGGCCCCTCCCTGGACCATCCCGGTCTGGCAGGACTCCCTCTCACAGGGCCAGATCCACCATCCGGACCCGGCCTGGTTGAAATTGACTGCTTGGCAGTTGAGCAGAGCTCCTTAGTTCGTCAGCCATACTGTCAGACGGTCATTTCAACCATGCTGGCCTCCAGGAGGCCTTCTGTTGTGACTTGCCTGCGTCCCGCGCAGATGATGGAGGACCCGGAGGACGTGGAGCCACTCATGTCGCAGCAGTACCACCCCATGTACCTGGCACCTGAGTCTGCCAGCGATGAAGACTCAGTGCCAGAGGAGGAAGACCAGCCAGGACCTTCTGCACCTGCTCAGCAAAGTGAATCGTCAGAGGAAGAGGAGCCTCTGCTGGATGCTAGGGCTCGTAGAGCAGCTAGCAGACAGGATTGGCTTAGCAAACGGAGGTCTCCTCGGAGGTAGCACTGAGGGCTAATTGGGCCACGCCCTCAGTGCCTATTTAAGTCCGACGCAATTAGAGATCCGTGCTGAAAACAACACCAGTGTTTCTCGAGCACCATTGGAGTTCCTTGTAATCAGAGTTCTTGCATTTGGAAGCTAACATCATCTGTCTGGGATGCCAGCCAGCTCAAGTGAGTTGAAGATAACGAAACTAATTGCCTCTGTATTTGAACTTAACCCACAAAGAGCCCAAGGACATTTGAGACTCTGTTCTTTGTATCTTTTCTGGACATTATACCTGTTGTGCCTTTACTAAAAAGCTTTATTAGTAAAGAGATACTTTTATTTGATTATTACAAATGGTTGTGTGTGTCTTTCTGGTCAGGTTGCGGTGCTGGGACACAACAGCCTTCCACAGAACGTATCTACTCCGCCACCTGGTGGGCGTTCTGCTCGTGGTGCACTGCACTGGGTGTTCCCCCACCTGTGTACCTATCCCTAAAATCCTGGAATTCTTCCAAGATGGGCTGGCTAAAGGGCTGTCACCCAACACCATCCACAGGCAGCTGGCGGCCTTGTCTTCGGTCCTGGCCTGCGGAGAGGCGTCTTCCCTGGTGCAACTTCCATATGTCCACCGCTTCATCAGAGGAGCCTGTAATCTATGCCCCCCCCCAGCGGTTCATAGATTTCCCACCTGGGACCTGGCCAAGGTCCTGGAGACCCTCCGCAGGGTCTCTCTCCATCACCTGATGTACAAGGTGGTCTTCCTGGTCGCCATCACCTCGGCCAGGAGGATCTCCGAACTGTCAGCTCTGTCCATGAGGAGCGACCTGTGCGTGGTCCATCAGGACAGGGTGGTCCTTCTACTGGACCCTACCTTCATCCCGAAGGTCAACTCCTGGTACCACCGGACTCAGGAGTTAATCCTCCCTAGCTTCTTTCCTGAACCCTCCAATGGGTCGGAGCGCAAGTGGCACACGCTAGATGTCCATAGAGCCATTCGCACCTACATCAAACACACAGCAGCACTTCGGCTCTCGGAGTCGCTGTTCGTGTCCTTTCTTCCCAGTTCCGCTGGGCGGAAGGTGTCGGCATCTACAGTGGGTCGCTGGCTCCACGCTGTCATCGCGGCTGCCTATGACTTGTCCTTGTCCTCCTGGCTGACCAGAATAACTGCCCACTCCACTAGGAGTGCAGCCACGTCGGTTGCCTGGCGAACCCAGGCTTCCCTGGAGGAGGTGTGCCGGGCAGTGGCATGGGCTTCTCCCTTGTGGTTCGTGCGGCATTATAGAATTGATGAGTTCACCTCTGCAGAGGCTTCCTTTGGCCGCAGAGTTCTGCAATCTGTGTCTCATGCCCAGTTGAGGTGTTCCTGTTATTCCCTCCCTAGGACACATGGCTTGGGTATGTCCCATCCTGGCTGATAGTTCCACCCACTATGGAGAAGGGGTGTTGTACTTACCTGATACGCTCCTTCTCGTAGGGTGGAACTATCAGCCAGTCCCTCCCTAGTTATTGGTTCACTTTGATGTTGAGTGTATATTGGGAATGTGGGGACACTTCTTGCCTATAGCTGGTTTTTACATACTATTTTTTCTTGCAACTTCTGTTCTACTTTACAAATTAAAAAAAGAAAAAGACTTTTGCCTAGGTATGGACAGTACTGATTCCTCATTGCCATGTCCAGTCTGCTTGCTTCCTTTGGTCTTCATCGTAACTGGGGCAGAGAGGCAAGAGTGCCCCCAATATTTTAATTAGCAGACTCAGTCCTATCTGAGTCGAGGTCATTACCCATCCTGGCTGATAGTTCCACCCTATGAGAAGGAGCGTATCAGGTAAGTACAACGCCCCTTTTCATGCAAATGAAAAATACTCAGGTATGGCTGCCCATCTTGAAAATACTGATTTTATGACTGATTTGGCATTGATGATTGACATTCTAAATGAAATCTCTCTTCTATCAAATGCATTGCAAGTAAGAAATGTAGACATAAAAAAGCTGAAAAACTTGTAATAAGATCTGTTAAAGCATTTGAAATGCTTAGAAAAGAAAAGTGTTTATATGAAAAAAAAAGTTGATGGATTAATTATTTCAGAAACCTTCAAAAGTATAAAATTTGTAGAAAATCATCGATTTGTTGGACTTCCTTGGGAAAGACTTTTGAAAAGCATCATAACAAATTTGAAGAAAAAACTAATGGATTGTGAACATTTAAAAACAGGTAGCCAATTTCAAGACAGGAACAAACTACAATTTCTCAATTTTTTGGAGCCAGATTACTGGAATATTGGCGAAGTAGTAGTTCCATGGAAAGCAGCTGAAGAACAATTGCTTGAATTTAGTGACATTTTTAATTATGAAATTAATATTAACAATTATTGGGACTTTGTAGAAAATGTTTTAAAAGATTCCAAGAACTATGCAATTCCTGACAGTATTCAAAAAGCTAAAAATAGTGTTAGAAAAAAGGTTCAGCAGAAGCAGAAAGGGGTTTTTCAAAAATGAACGTCATATGTTCCGAGAAGAGAAATCGCTTGACCGTTTGTAATATAGCAAACATAATGACCTTTAATTGGCCTACCTAAGAACTGGGACCCTATCCCTATAGTAAAAAAAATGGTCACGAGTAAATCATACAACTGATGATGCTCGAATAAAAGTGAATAAAAGTGAAAGTGAGGAGGACGCCAATCAAGCTGCGATTTGGAGATACCTAACAAGTTATTTTTTGTCAGGTATTATTTAATAATTTTTATTCATATTGTAAAACTCTTGTGTAGTTTTGTAGAAATAGCTTTTATTCATATTGTAAAACTCTTGTGTAGTTTTGAATAGTTTTTCATTCATATTGTAAAACTCTTGTGTAGTTTTGAATAAATAGCTTTTCATATTGTAAAACTTGTATAGTTTTGTATAGTTTTTCATTCATATTGTAAAACTTTTGTAACAAAATCTAGTTTTGTGTACCTCTTATTCTTATTTATTAAATGCATAAAATAAACTACCTTTTGGGATTATTATTATTATTATTATTATTATTATTATTATTATTATTATTATTATTATTATTATTATTATTATTATTATCATCATCATCATCATCATCATCATCATCATCATCATCATCATTATTATTATTATTTTGTCAAACATGTACAAGGTAACAGGTATACTATAAACATAAATATGAACATAGTAAATAGGTTCGGGGGAAAAATAGAGACAGTAAGACAGGAATGGTAGGCACGCTGGTGCGCTTATGCATGCCCCTTACAGACCTCTTAGGAATGGGGTGAGGTCAACAGTAGACAGTCTAAGGTTAAAGTTATGGGGGTTTGGGGATGTAACAACAGAGTCAGGTAGTGCATTCCAGGCATTGACCACTCTGTTACTGAAGTTGTATTTTCTGCAATCAAGTTTGGAGCGGTTTACCTTGAGTTTGTATCTATTGTGTGCTTGTGTATTATTGGGGTTGAAGCTGAAGTAGTCATTAACAGGTGATACGTTGTAGCAGATAAGTTTGTGTGCTATGTTTAGGTCGGACCGTAGGCGGCGTAGTTCTAGGTTGTCCAAGCCTAAGATTTCAAGCCTGATGGTGTAAGGTATTTTATTGCGAGCAGAGGATCAGAGTACTCTTCTTGTGAAATACCTCTGGACTCACTCAATTATGTTAATGTCCGATATACAGTGTGGATTCCAGGCAGACGAGCTGTATTCGAGAATTGGTCTATCAAAGGTTTTGTATGCCCTAGTTTGCAGTACAATATTACCGGAAAAGAAACTTCGCAAGATTAGGTTGACAATTCTTAATGCCTTTTTGGCAATGCTGTTACAATGAGCTCTGGCGCTTAGGTCATTTAAGATGAATATATCTTTTTTTATACTTAAAACAGTAATTAGGGCAAAGAAATGATGTCAAGTTGGCCACGCCTCCCAGTCACATGATCACCTAGCCACACCCACCCAGTCACATGACCACTGAGCCACGCCCACCAAGTCACATGACCACCTAGCCATGCCCACCCGGTCACATGACCACCTAGCCACACCCACCTAGTCACGCCCACCTAGCCACACACACAGAACCTGTTGTTAAATTATTTAAATCCCATCATTGAGGGGAGACATGATAGCAGTGTTCCAATATCTCAGGGGCTGCCACAAACAAGAGGGAGTGAAGCTATTCTCCAAAGCACCTGAGGGTAGGACAAGAAGCAATGGGTGGAAACTAAACAAGGAGAGAAGCAACTTAGAACTAAGGAGAAATTTCCTGATAGTTAGAACAATTAATCAGTGGAAAAACTTGCCTCCAGAAGTTGTGAATGCTCCAACACTGGAAGTTTTTAGGAAGATATTGGATAACCATTTGTCTGAAGTGGTGTAGGGTTTCCTGCCTAAGCAGGGGGTTGGACTAGAAGACCTCCAAGGTCCCTTTCAACTCTGTTATTATATTAACTAATTTCTGACAGTATACAATCATATAAGCAGAAGCCAATATCAAAGCTTAATTCCTAATAAATGATTTCTAGCAGTATATCATATCAGAAACAAACAGCAAATATTGGTTTGATCACTATGCTCCTTCACTTTATAAATCCAAGATAGGAAGACTTACCAAGTCACTCTTCTGATTTATTATTTGTATGTCCCTCTTTAAATATTAAGACATCAGTTGATTTCATTTGTAAATAGCTCCATTGTATTAATGGGTCTTTACTCCTGTATTTATAATTATTAGTTCTCTCTAGTTTCCTCAGGTCTTCTCTTATCATCTGTTTATTTGTCAATCAATAAAAGTTTCCCATGAGAAGATTTGTTACAGTTTTCAAAATCTTAATACGTTTGTAAATGTACTTTTAGTATTATATTACAAATTACATTTGTAATTTGTAAAAATTTGAACATCCCACAGGAAATATTCTTTCAAGTTCATTTAGCTTCTTAACTTTTCAAAATTAACATTCTAGTCCTTCCTTACCTGTTTTCCAAAAAGTTAAAGTTTTTCTGTTTAAATATTAAACATATATAGCCTCTGAGACACCAAACCACAGCTTAAGGAGGCTGACCTTCCCCCAGTTCCCAGAGCTCTCAAATTTGTTGGAGATTGCTATTTTACAATATATGTGTAGGTATATTCTGTATGGAGCAAAGAGTGTATGACGTCAAGAGCACTCCTGGAAAATTTCATCCAGTGACCTCGACCTGGTCAATTGCTGGCAGACTCCGATCCCAGCCTGACCTGAACGCCATCAGCAAAGAGGCTTGCATTGAGGGCTGTGAGATAGTGCCCTCTAGGTGAGTAGAAATCCCTTATTTTGGAGGGTTGAGGGGAGTGTTGCCTTGTGTGTGTGCGTGACTGAGATGTGGGAAATACCTACTAGTTTGCCTACATTTTGAAAGGAGTGTGACTGTTGGAATAATTGTGAAGCCCAGGGATGGGTTCCTCCCGGTTCGGACTGGTACGTGCACACCGGTAGTGGCCTGCTGATGACATCATGATGATGTCACCGACCCGGTACAGTCGATGCCAGTCCCTGGGCACCGCCATTTTTTCCCAAATTTTTTCTGAACATTTTTCAATTTTGGGGGGGATTTCTTTATTTTTTCTTCTGCTGCGCATGCGCAGAAGCTGAGTTTCCAGCACTGCGCATGCATCGCCATTTTGTTTTGGGCGGGTTTTTTTTTTAATTTTTTCATGATTTTTTGCACTGCACAAAAACTTCTTCCGGGCCAGGAGCAGAAGCCTTCCGCCCTCCACCTGGGTCGTTTGGAGAAGGGAAGTGTTTTTGGGAGGCAGCCACCTAGAGGTAAGAAAATGAATCACTGAGGGAAGGAGCCCCCGAAGCTGCCGGCATTGCAGCCCTCCCCCTCCCCGCAGCTTGGAACTCCAAGGGGAACAGGTCCTTGGCTGTTGCAAAGAAGTGGCAGCTCTAGGTGACTTAAAGAGACTGTGGCTGCCACTTTTGGAAGTGCAAAGCCACCAGGGAGCCTGTGAGGTCCAGCCTCCTGTGCCCCCCAAGCACCCATGTGGGGACCCCTTCCAAAGCCCATGTCCTCCTCCTCACACAAAACAACCTGGCTTGCCAGCTGCTCTTCCTCCTCTTGCTGCCACTGCCAAGAGGGGCGGCAGCCGGGCCAGTCGCCACACTTTTTGCCCTCTTTTCAGGCCGAAAAGCCGCCGGACACTTTGGGGAGAAGGATCGCTGCCGAGCGCTCTCTCTCCTGGCACAACTTGTGGATTCTTCCCCACCCCTTTCCAATCCATCCATGCCCCAACCTGAAATTTAGCTGCCCAGGGGCTCCGTGTAGGGAGCAACCCAAAGCTCGGAAACTGCGAATATGATTTGAAAGCTCGGGTGTGAAAAGGGGGAGAGCGCAACTACCAAGGTGGGGAGGAGACTTCAGAAGCGGGCAGCCCTTGGTGGAGACGGAAAGGGGCAGGGAAGAATCCGCTCAGCAAGTTGCGTCAGGAGAGAGAGCACTTGGCAGCAATCTCTCTCCCCATAGTGTCTGGCAGCTTTTCGGACTGAAAAAAGGGCAAAAAACATGGCAACTGACCCGGCCGCCACCCCTCTTGGCAGCGGCAGGAGGAGGAGGAGCAGCTGGCAAGCCAGGTCACTTTGCGTGAGGAGGAGGACACGGTCTTTAGAAGGGGTCCCCACACGGGTGCTCGGGGGGTGCAGGAGGCCGTACCTTGCAGGCTCCCTGGCGGCTTTGCTCTTCCAAAAGCAGCCGCCGCAGTCTCTTTAAATCACCCTGGGCGCTCAGTGCCACCGCAGCCCCAGAGCAGCAGCGGGTGGCCCTTGATTTAAAGAGACCACGGCTGCCACTTTTGGAAGCACAAAGCCACCAGGGAGTCTGCGAGGTCCGGCCTCCTGTGCCCCCTGGGTGCCTGTGTGGGGACCCCTTCCAAATCCTGCATCCTCCTCCTTACGCAAAGCAACTTGGCTCGCCGACTGCGGATGGGCGGCCGTTCCTGCTGCTGCCACCACCCCCTCTACTGCCAAAAATGCCTTGTTGGGAGGCATTTCCTGCTCCTGCGGGAAGCCTCAGAGGATGAAACCGGGAATGGGACAGAGCCCAAAAGAGGCTTCCCCCTTGGATGGATCCCCCGGGCCAGGAGCAGAAGCCGCCCACAAATAAATGGTTCCTCTTGGAAAGGGAGAGAGAGAGAGAGAAAAGAAAGAGGGACAGAGACAAGAAAAAAGAGAAAAAGAAAGTGAAAGAGAGGAAGAGAAAGAAAGAAGGAAGGGAAGGGAAGGGAAGGAAAGGAAAGGAAAGGAAAGGAAAGGAGAATGGAAAGGAAAGGAAGGAAAGGAAAGGAAAGGAAAGGAAAGGAAAGGAAAGGAAAGGAAAGGAAAGGAAAGGAAAGGAAAGGAAAGGAAAGGAAAGGAAAGGAATGAAGGAGGAAAGGAAAGGAATGGAACAGGGGAAAGGAAAGGGAAGTTAAGGGAAGGGAAGGGGGAGGGAGGGAGGAAGAGGAAAGAAAGGGGGAGGGGAGGGGAGGGAAGGGAAGGGAAGGAAAGAAGGGAGGAGTGGAGAGGAGAGGGGAGGAAATGGAAGGAAAGGAGGAAAGGAATGGAACAGGGGAAAGGAAAGGAAAGGAAAGGAAAGGAAAGGAAAGGAAAGGAAAGGAAAGGAAAGGAAAGGAAAGGAAAGGAAAGGAAAGGAAAGGAAAGGAAAGGAAAGGAAAGGAAAGGAAAGGAAAGGAAAGAAAAGAAAAGAAAAGAAAAGAAAAGAAGGTAAGGAATGGGGGAGGGGAGGGGAGGGACTACAGCTACAGCTCTGGAATATGGGACTGACTTTCCCACCAACATCAGCAAGCCACTGTCAGTCTGCCCATCTTCGTTTTCCTTCACTCAGATTGACCAAGCTTCTTGAGAGAAGGAACACAAAAGAGGTTTCCAGGCTGTGTGCCTGGACCAGGCACTTTCAGACCTCCCACTCGGAGGCCTCGCGGAAGCAGACAGGTAGGCCTGAAAGGCGGGATTTAAAATTATGAATTTGGTGATCCCTGAGGTCCAAAAGTTGGAGACCCCTGGTCTATCACATTCTTGGGCAAAGCGTGTGAGCCATTTCCTCGTTTCAATGGTCCATGAAAGTATATCTATAGTATGTAGATAATGAAGTTGAAAAAAGGTGAACAACATTTTTACAGATCTATGGATACCTTGAGGCTGGTTGTGACAAGGAATGGCTGGGAGGGGAGGGGCCAGGTGAGGCACCCCTTGACGTGAGTGACATTGAGTTGGCCATACCCACCCAGTCATATGACCGTCAAGCCACTCCCACCCAGTCACATGGCTGGCAAACCACTCCCACCCAGTCACATGGCTGGCAAGCCACTCCCACACGGTCATATGGCCATCAAGCCACGCCCACAAAATAAGCCATGCCCACAGAGTGGCAGTAAAAAACATTTGGAACCCACCTCTGGCGAAGCCCCATAGCAAAGAAAGGTCCGAGAAATCCCAGTGTGAAGGGTGGGTTTTGGCCAGGATTCCAGATTCAAGGATGAGCTTCTGATCACACTCCGTACCTAAGGAAAGGTCCAAGAAATCCCTTGGCTGGGGAGGGTCTGATCAGGCTCTCTACTGAAGAAGCCCAGTCCGAGAAATCCCTTAGGAATCATGGGCAACAAGGCTAGTAGTCTGTCTAGAACCAATGATCTAGCAAAAAGAATAGGGCCGTGTTCTCCAATTGGGCTGCATGTTATCCCACTGGGACATGTTAAAAGCAGTATGTATGAACGAAGGTCTCTATAGATCTTGATCTTTAAAATAGGCCAGTGTCTGCTGGGAGATTTAAGGTAGAAAGAGAAGAGAGAGGTAGTAACAATCCAGTGCTTAAGGAGATAGAACAATGGGGAAAATACTTAAAGATTGGAAAGCCACTCCATACAGTAAAATAATTCAGAAGTTGAGTCTAGCTAACGAAGATTTGGTTAATTTATGCTGTCATGTGTGGTAGGAAGACCCAGGAGTAGAAGAAAAGAAATACTGCAGTGTTATAAAGATCTCTAGAATTTACTATTCTCAAAAGAACCAGAAAACTCTGAAAGAAAAGGTTTATTGTTCTTCCTACCCAGGGTGTAGCAGGTAATAAATGAGTAAAGCCTGTCTAAATGGGAAGACTTAGATAATTTGACCTGATCAATTTGATGTGATTTCTGTTAAAAAATTCTTGGATATGCATCTATAATAATAGCATGTAGAATTGAATTTGATTGAATTGATTGTGATATGTTTGACCAGCCAGCAAAATAAGTAAGCTTCTCAGCTTGGGTTTGAAGCTGTGGGAAACGGGAAGTAGTTAGGGCCCACAGTCACATTTTTGATTGAAACTACTCTCTGAGTTTTCAAGAATGAGCTACAGGTTGCCCACGGAAAGAAAAAGTGAAGATTTAAAGGGACAAAACCTCCACAGGTCTGGAAATGTTTAAGTGTGTGTGTGTGTGTGTGTGTGTGTGTGTGTGTGTGTGTGTGTGTGTGTGTGTGTGCGCGCGCACGCACACGTGTGTGTGTGTGTGTGTGTGTGTGTGTGTGTGTGTGTGTGTGTGTATGTGTAATCATTTCCAAACCTGGATGGAGGATGAAACCCTCTAATAATAGTACACAAAATTATTGCTCTGTCCCCACGAAGCACACAACCACACAAGCAATTTGTACACACTTATTTAATGAAACAAAGGCTACTAATAAAACGTCTTAGTAGTAAACAAGATGCACACATCAATTTACAAACAAACTGTTATCAGCAAGCAACCAGCTATCAATTAAGCTTCATTAATAGCTGGTATCAGTTCAAAGAGTTCGAAGACAATGACAAGCAATTGAGTCTGTTTATCTTATGGAGTTTCCAAGAGTTGGCAAAGTTCCTAGAAATTAGTCCTTGATAATCCAAGCCAACACAGAGAATTCCAAAACAAGAGTCATGGAGCAAGTCAGAGGTGGGTTCCTGCCGGTGCGGTTAATAGCTGTTGTTCGGCGCAGAGCTGAAGATACTGCTGCCTTTCGCGGTGCGGGGGCTTTCCCCGGGCGCTGCCGCCGCCCGCATGGACACCACCATTTGCATTCTTTTGCCCTCTGCGCATGCGCAAAGCGTTCTGCATGCGCAGAGGGCAAAAGAACGCAATTGGCGGCGTCCATGCAGGCGGGGAAAACGCCCGGGGAAAGCTCCCGCGCCGCGAACGGCAGCAGCGTCTTCGGCTCTGCACCGAACAACAGCTATTAACCGCACCGGCAAAAACAGGCAGGAACCCACCTCTGGAGCAAGCTATGATCAGACAGGTCTCTTTTTCAAACATTGTTCTCTGCAGCCTGTTAGCTGCAACTGATGACCTTAAATAGACTAGAGGAGTGGCCAATTAGCCCCAAGTCTTACTCTCGAGTAGACCTCCTCCTGAGTAAACCTTCCTGCCTCTTGGCAGCCCTGCGTGCTCTTGCATTCAGGAAAGGAGTAGCCCCTCCTTTCTCAGCACTGCCAAGAGGTACTGAAGGTTCCAAAGGCCCAGGCTGCACAAGCTGCGGGCAGGCCACAACACTATCCCCCACCCCAAGGCCCTCCCCCCAGGTCTGTCAGTCGGGATGCGACTGAGACGGGAAGGCTAGGATGTTCTGGGATCAGAGTATGTGGGGCTCATGCTTCCGCAGCCAGGTGAGCCCCAAGACTAAGGGAAAACAGAGTCCAGTAGTTACATAAAATTGAATGGTCTCCTCATGCCTACCGATGGGCAAGCGCACGGGGTGTGTGGCGGCCTTAATCGGGCTGGACAAAAGCACCCGACCATCGATGGTTTCAAACCGCATGGGAGGCTCCACAGGAGACACAGGGATGCTGAACTGATGGACGAACGCCTCATCAATAAAGTTGGTCGTCGCCCCAGAGTCCACCAAAGCAGTGGCAGGAAGTCCTTGGGGGTGGTTGGTGATGAAAACCTTGGCTCCCAAGTAGATGATTGGGGGTCCCGAAATCGACGGCTGCTGAAATTGACCCGATGGTGTGGCCTGTCCAACCCATAGTCTCCCCTAGATCGGGCGCTGGCCGTTTTGCAACAGGGCAGACTGTAACTGTGATGCTGGCGCAGGAGCTGACACCCCTGGTTGCTTTGACAGGGCAAGAGGCTATGCAATGTCCAGGCTCCCCACAGCAGAGGCACAACCCCCCTGTCCGTCATGTTTCTTTTTTGACCCTGGACAAGCAGGGCCTGGTTGCACCGATATCCATGGCTCCTCCCCTGAAGCCGGAGTTTCAGGTAACACAGTGTCCACTTGTGGTTTCTGGGAGGCACGACGAGAGGCCCGTTTCTGAAGTCTAGCATCAATGCGGAGACACAAATGCACCAACTCGTTAACTGTGGGAGGCAGGTCAACATGTGCTAGCTCATCCAGCAATGCCTCCGATAAGCCATCCTGGAACACGTCCATTAGAGCCGCCTCGTTCCAGGCTGAGTCCTGACTGAGCATCCTGAACTTACTTATATATGTCTGGAGAGTTTGTCTGCCTTGCTTCAAGTCTTTCAACCATCTGGTGGCAGTTTGGTCTTTTATCGGGTCCTCAAACATGTCCGTTATCAACACACAAAATCCCTGGAAATTGTCCAACAATGGACTGCTGTGGACCAACAAAGGCGTGACCCACCGAGCTACTGAACTGGAAAGCAGATTAATAATAAACCCCACCTTATCTCTGTCGTAGGGAAAATCTTCACCTTGCAAGCTGATAAATAATTTACATTATTTATTTATTTATTTATTATTCACACTTGTATGCCGCCCACTCTACAGGGACTCTGGGCAGCTCACAACAATAAATCTACATGGCAAAAGGGCATTAATAAATTTATCTGGGCAGGGAAGAAACCGAGAGTAAATCAGAAAATAATGCAAGACTCTCGAGAGAGGGGAGGATTAAAAATGCCTAATCTAAGATTGTATTATGAAGCAGCTACCCTCTCAGCAATTACCGATTGGATCAATTTGATGGAAGATAGGATATTAAATATAGAAGGGTATGGCTTGATTTATGGATGGCATGCCTATTTAGTGTATAACAAAAAAGTAGATAAAGCTTTCAAGAGTCATATATTCAGAAATGCTTTATTACATGTCTGGAAAAAGTACCAATGTATCAAAATTAAATGATAAGTTACCTATATGAACAGTGACCAGACACGTGATAGAGAATATAAATTTAGAGCAAAAGCTAGATAAGATTATATATAAAGAGCTTCTTTGTGAAGAAGGAATTAGATTACAATTAAAACCAATGGAGCAATTAAGAGAAGAAGGAATAATTAAGACTTGGTTCCAATATGGGCAATTGCAGGCCAGATGGAAAGACAATTTAAAAACTGGTATCTTGCAGCAAGATGATAATTTGATAATTCAAACAAAGAATAAAGGACCTATGCATATAAAGAGATTATACTAGATTATACTAGACTCAGAAACAGAGCTAGTTAAGGATTGTATGATAAAATGGGCGTAAAATATTGGACAACCTATAATGATGGAAACATGGGAGAACATATGGGTTAGAAATGTAAAATTTACACAAGCTCAAAATTTAAGAGAAAACTTTTACAAAATGTTTTATAGATGGCACTTAGATCCAAAAAAACTAGCTCGTATGTATCCAAATTTACAACCTAAATGTTGGAGATGTGAATGTGTAGATGCTACTTATTTCCATATTTGGTGGACTTGTAAGAAAATTAAGGCTTTTTGGATTAAAATATGGTGGATTATTCAAAATATCTTAAAAGAAAAAAATTAAGTTTACAACACAGTTTTTCTTGCTGGGAATAATTGAGGATTGTACTGTAACAGAGACTAAATTAATTCTGAACTTAATAATGGCTGCCAGGTTGCTGGTAGCACAGTATTGGAAGAAAGAAGATACACCTACTATTGAGGAATGGACAATAAAAGTTGCACATCTGGCAGAAATGGCAAAAATTTCATCATATCTAAAAGATCACTCAAATGAGAGATATATACTGGAATGGAGTAGATGGACTGATTATATTCAAAAAAGTATCAGATTAAGAAGATATATATAGAGTAATAATGATATATATTAAGAATTTTAGAATGGGTTTAATAGGTCTTAAATAATGTGGAATTAAAAAATTAGAGAAATTTTGAATTTATAACTTGTTAGTATATTTTAAGTTTATGTTTATTGAATATTATACCCTGTGCTTTTTCTGGGAAGTCAGGGGGGAGGGGGGAGGTTGGGGGGGAGAAAAAGAGAAAAATGTTGCTACTTTGTACTAATAAAACTTTTTGAATAAAAAAAACAATAAATCTACATGCAAACAATAAATATTGGGAAAAAAACATTAAAACAATGATTATTAAAACATTAAAAACATTAAAAAACAACAATTTAAAAACCCCATACAATTAATTCATTCATGGGGCCAAGAGTGCTCGATGTTATATTAAAATAATTGGCCCCAGGCCTGTCGACAAAGCCAGGTTTTTAGTGCTTTTCTGAAGGCTGGCAGGGTGGGAATAATGCGGATCTTCAGGGGGAGTGTATTCCAGAGAGCTGGTGCTGCCACAGAGAAGGCCCTCGCTCGTGGGCCCGCCAGCCGACATTGTTTGGCTGATGGGACCACCAGCAGACCAACTCTGTGGGCTCTAATCAGTCTTAGGGAGGTATGTTGGAGAAGGCGGTCTCGGAGGTAAACTGGTCCTAAGCCATGTAGGGCTTTAAAGGTAATCACCAACACCTTGAATTGCGCTCGGAGCCCTATGGGCAGCCAGTGCAGTTCGCAAAGGATGGGTGTCACATGGGTGTATCTAGGGACACCCATCACCACATGCGCCGCCGCATTCTGCACTAGCTGTAGTCTCTGAATGTTCTTCAAGGGTAGTCCCATGTAGAGTGCGTTGCAATAGTCAAGACATGCAGTAACAAGGGCGTGAATGACTGTGAGTAGTGCTTCCCGGTCCAAAAAAGGGCACAATTGGTGCACAAGATGAACTTGTGCAAAGGTCCCTCTGGCCACAGTTGTTAGATGTTGGTCAAATTTTAGCTGTGGATCCAGAAGGACCCCCAAGTTGCGAGCCCATTCTGAGGGGATCAATTCCCCCCCCCCAGAACCAAGGAAGGACAGATGTCCAAGTCCTTGGGAGGCAACATCCAAAGCCACTCGGTCTTGTCCGGGTTGATTTTGAGCCTGTTCACCCCCATCCAGACCCTTACAGCATCCAGACACTGGCACATCACATCAACTGCCTCACTAAATTGGCATGGGGTGGATATGTACAGCTGAGTATCATCAGCGTACTGTTGGAACCTCACCCCATGCCTACAGATGATCTCACCCAGTGGTTTCATGTAGATATTAAAAAACATAGGGGAAAGAATCGACCCCTGAGGAACCCCACATACAAGGGGCCTCGGGGTCAACCTCTGTCCCCCAGCCAACATCGACTGCGACTGATCAGAGAGATAGGAGGAGAACCACTACAATACGGTGCCTCCCACTCCCATCTCCCCGAGCCAGCGCAGAAGGATACCATGGTCAATGGTATCGAAAGCCGCTGAGAGATCAAGTAGCACCAAGATGGAGGAGTAACCTCCATCTCGGGCTTGCCAGAGATCATCCATCAGTGTGACCAAGGCAGTTTCTGTGCTATGACCAGGCCTGAAACCCGACTGAAAAGGGTCAAGATACTCCGTTTCATCCAACAGCCATTGGAGTTGCAGCGCCACTACTTTCTCCACCACCTTCCCCATGAAGGGGAGGTTGGAGACTGGTCGATAATTTTTAAGGTCAGTTGGGTCCAGGGATGGCTTCTTAAGGAGGGGCCTCACCACCACAACCTTTAAAGGCTGGGGGAAGAACCCCTCTCTTAAAGAAGTGTTGATTAACTCCTGGAACCAACCTCGTGTCACCTCCCTACTTGCAGAAACAAGCCAGTAGGGGCACGGATCCAGCATACAAGTGGCGGAGCTCACCGCTCCAATGGCTTGTCCACTTCCTCAGGGGTCACCAGATCAAACTCTTCCCATAAAATGGGACGAAGATCTGCCCCTGTCATCTCGGCTTGCTTCGCTCAATCCAGGTCTCTCCGAATCTGAGTGACTTTATCTATCAGAAACTGAACAAATTCCTCAGCTCTACCTTGAAGGGGTTCCTCAGTCCCCTCCCCCTTGAGAAGGGACCTGGTCACCCTAAAAAGGGAGGCTGGGCGAGAGTGTAGATGCAATAAGAGCGGAAAAATACGAACATTTTGCCGCCCTTATTGCCACTAGATAAGTCCTAATAAAGGCTCTTAGTAGTGTTCGATCGGATTCAAATTTACTGGCCTTCCATCATTGCTCTAGGCATCTCTTCTGGCATTTCATCTCCCAGAGTTCCTCGGTAAACCAAGGTGCTCTCCGGGATCCACTTTGCGGAGAGCCACAAAGGCACAATTCTATCCAAAGCCCCAGATGCTGCCCTATACCAGGCAGCCACTATGGCTACGGAAGAATTGTGTACCAAGGATTCAGGTAAATCCCCAAGCTCCCTCTGAAACCCTTCCGGGTCCATTAGATGCCTGGGGTGGAACCACCTAATCGGTTCCGCCTCCCTGCGGTGATGGAGTGGGGTGGAAAAGTCCAACCTCAATAGGGAATGATCTGACCATGACAAGGGAGAGATGACTAAACCCCTTAGTTCCAGATCATTAATTCACTGCCCAGAGAGAAATACTAAGTCGAGTGTGTGACCCCCCCCCCTATGAGTTGGACCTTGAATTACCTGGGACAGGTCCATGGTTGTCATGGAAGCCATGAACTCCCGCTCCGCATCAGAGGAATCGCCCAGCGATGGCAGATTAAAGTCCCCCAGCACCATAAGTCTGGGGAACTCCACTGCCAGGCCGGCTACTGCCTCCAGCAGAGCGGGCAGGGCCATTGACACACAGCTGGGAGGCATGTACATGAGCAATAGGCCCACCTGAACCCCTAGGTCCAACTTCACAAGGAGAGCCTCACACCCAACAATCTCCGGGGCAGGAATCCTACGAGGTGACAGACCCTTCTGGATGATAACTGCCACTCCACCACCCCTTCCCTGGGGTCGTGGCTGATGCTGCACCTGAAACCTGTCTGGGCACATTTCCGAGAGGAGAACACCCTCCTCAGGGCCCAGCCAGGTCTCAGTTATACATGCCACGTTGGCTCCCTCCTCTAGGATGAGATCCCGAATGAGGGGAACCTTATTGACAATTGACCTGGCATTTAGCAGCAGCAGCTTGAGCCCAGGGCCCTGACAACCCTGGTCCCCAGGCCTCCGAGTTGACTTTGAGGGGTTAGAACATGGAATCGCTTTAAGGTAGCGAGTCTTAGTTCTCCGAGTGCGGCCCACCCCTCGGTTCCTCCCCATATCTCCCCCTCCCCATAATAACCGATATATTCCGGCTCTCCCCCTCTCCAGAGATCCCCTCCCCTCCCCTGCCAGCTCCCATAATTTCCGACTGGCCCACTTGTTCATACATGCTATGTCGGTATCAGGGTCTGGCCCCAACCTGCATCTGTTTTCCACACTCAGCAGGTGAGAAGCTGAGGTCTGAACTGGAACATGAGCTATTTTAACCATTTTATTAGTGATCTCTTGAATAACATGTCCACTATCATCTATTTCAACACAACAATTAGAAAGATTAAACTTTCCACAAACACCTCCTTCTTTGGCTAAAAGGTAATCTAAAGCTAAGCGATTTTGCATAATATATGTACGGGATTTAACTCCCTCTACAGCTAACTTAGTTAGACCTAATACAGTTTCATTAGTAATTATTTCAATTACAGCTTGTAATCTGATTAGACGATTCAGCATATATATAGGGGTTCTATAACCATAGGTACCATCTTCAGCCCAGGTAGCGGGACCATACACCTGAATAATTCTTTCCGGGGGCCATTCATCATCTTTCCAGGTACCTATTTTCAGACCTTCAATTACTGATGTATCTATGGCCCGTTTAGTACGAATGTTTCCCACTTCATCATATACAGGGATTCCTAATACCTGTCGTTGGCGAAGAGGCAAGAGGAAAAACCCTGGCTTGATAAAGCCCAAAACATAGGAACCGCACCAATGGGATGGTAGTTGGCTATATGCATATTTTCCACAAATCCAATACATACCATCTGGTGCTAACCATTTATGGGAATAGTTCTGGGGATCCAAAATATAATGTTTTAATATGTTTACTGATTCTAGGGCTTTTGCTTCCTGGGGTGCTTCCTGACCCTTACCTGACCACCATTGACCATTATTCCAGGCGGATAGACATCTGAGAGCTCCTACCTGTTGGCATCCAGTGGTATGGTTCCGGGTATAACATACAGACCCAACTAAATTGGAAGTTAAAGCCCAATTTCCATCTTTCCCCATTGTAGCAGTAAGGTTACCTACTTTTTCCATTTCAAGTACTGTAGTATAATTCAGTTCCTGAGCTTCCCAAGGCCATTTTTCCCCCATATTAGTTCCTCCACATACAAAACAGTTGCTTACATTTAAGATATTTGCTACATTTCCCGCTAATTCTACAAATGTGTTTACCACTTTAGAAGGTAGTTCTTGAAGGTTAAGTTTCTCTATCTCCTGATAATAAGACCAAAACAGACTCTTCTTACGTCCGACTGAGGTTGTTCTTGTGGTCACTTCTAATTCTAGCAGCGTCCCGGGATCAGATCCCTTCCCGTCTATTTGAAGTCCCATAACTATGGGCCTAAAAGTGCTTGTTGGGGTGAGGGATAAAATTATAGGATTACATTCACCTTTGTTACAGTTACTGTTAGCGGTTCCTTTTGTTAGAAATATTTGAAGGGGCCCCATAGACCCTTTCATCCAAGTTGCAAAAGCAACACAAGCCCAATAGGGACAATAATTATAGTCCCTGTTTTGGCATTCAGCACTACGAGGACCATTTCTTTCCAAACACATGTATTTATCATTGAACATATATGTGCGCTCCCAAGCTAAACCCCCACAACCTCCTCTGGGAAAGCAAGCTTTATTTATAACTGCGCAGGCATCAAACTTTAAGGCAACCTGCTGGTTTAGGGTTGGAGTTACTACTCTAGTAATTTCCTCTTTTCTCCCACAAGCTTTGTGTCTGAGAACAACTTGATAGTCTGTTATTTTGGTAGCCTGCTTCGGATCATAACATTGGATTCCTTGGGAACCATTACAGCGTTTATATGATGTACCATTGAGTGTACAATCGATAAGGTCAAATTGTGTACAGGAAGGAGAGACTGAAGTATGATAAACCAAAGTATGAGTGATCATGTTCCCTGTCATAGTAACATGAATGCAATGCTGACATTGTTTGTGATCAATACCCTCCCCCAGGATCCGTTTTCGTCTTATCCGCTTAAGGGATGGGGTTGTAGAAGGGTTAATATATGTGTTGTTTAAAGGAACACAAGAAGATGCATAAGGTAAGTTATTAGTTTCACAACCAGTTCTGAGCTTACCTTTTCTACGTCTTGGCCTTGATTCTTTTATTGTTTGACCAAATTCTGGGGTTATTTCGGGGATGGAGCGGATAATACAAATCCCCTCCCAACCAGGTTTTAATTGGTTTATATGAGTTACACGGTCCCAACCCCAAAACAAAGGAGTTCCACAATCTAACTTGATAGGGGGTGTTTGACCTCTATATGGGGCTTGGGCACACATGCCTTTTCGCAATATGTATCCCACAAATTGACATACTTCTGGGTTCACTGATTGTCTTGTAAGGCACGCCTCCTTAACAATCTTATCAAAAGTTTGAGGGAATTGACAGGGATGAGGCAATATTCCTATCCAGCAGTTGGGTTGTAATGTAAGAGGAGGATGGCCTTCACATTCCCCTCCTCGCCCCACAGTATAAGATTGGCTAATGTGAGGCCTGTCACCTGGGAGACTCCATTGTCCTAAATTGCTAATGCACACACTATTTCCAAGCACTTGACTACTACCTATACAAAGTATCAAAAATATGGTCTTTTGAAGAGCGTCCATCTTCATCCCTTCTTGACCCGTGCGTAAAGAGCCAGCTTCCAGGAGTGGCCCAGCAGGGGTTTATCTTCATCACTGTGCGAAGAAAACCTATTGCCGGTAAGGTTTTTACAGAGTGGTCTTGAAAGGATAAAAGTCCTTACTTTGGGAAAGTTCTAATCTGATATAAACAATACACACAATACAGCCTATCACTATTATGCTTCTAGCAAATCAACAAAGCATAAAACCTTTGATCATCTCCTCATTTTCTCGGCCTGAGTTTCATAGGATGAGTCCTTTGTTGAATGGTCCACTGTTCATCGGCTGCTTTCTTGACTCGTGTCCAATGGATCCACAATTTGGATTCAGCAATCTTGATAGCTAGTGGAGATGACATGATTACAACATAGGGCCCCTTCCACCGCCCTTCTAATTGTTCCCTTTTCCAATGTTTAACCCATACCCGATCTCCAGGTTGAAATCCATGACATTTAGTAACTAATCTTGGAGGGGATTGTTCAAGCACATAATTTTTAAGCTTCTCAACTTGTTTATTCAATTCCTGTACCATTTCCATAGCCCAGACTCCCCCCTTATGGCCTAAGTCAGGCCATCCAGCTAAATTTCTTCTGAGTAAAGTAGGAGGCCGCCCAAACATGAGTTCATATGGTGAGAGGTTATGTTTTCTTTTTGGAGCACTTCTAATGGCATATAGAGCAAGTGGAAGAGCATCAGGCCATTTCAGGTGTGTTTCAGTACATATTTTAGTAATCCTCTCTTTTAGGGTGTGGTTCATTCTTTCACATGGCGCCCCCGACTGGGGGTGAAATGCTGAATGAAACCGCCAGTGTACCCCAATTGCCTTAGCTAAGGCTTGATTAATATGATGCACAAATTCAGGACCATTATCAGATGAAATATATGTTGGGCAGCCATAACACGGAATCAGGTCTTTCAACAACACCCTAGCTACCTCATGAGCCTTTTTAGTTTTAGTGGGAAAGGCCTCTGGCCATCCGGTATATAAATCAACAATAACTAGCATTGCATTATAAAATCCACATCTAGGCATATCTGTAAAGTCCACCATCACAGTATCCATTGGATAATATGAGACAGGTATGGTCCCAGGCGGTAATAGAGGTCCCTGCCTAGGATTTACTTTTGCACAGGTAATACATTGCGAGACTACCTTGGCTACAATTCCAGCTAGCCCATCAATATAATAATCACGAGTTAATGCTGTTTCTAATGCTGACTTCCCCATGTGTGTTGCATCATGAGATGATTGTACTAACTGCCAAGTCACTGAATAGGGGACATATATCCGTTTGTCTGGAAGAATGTACCATCCCTCCTCTACTGTGGCCTTGAGGTCATTTACTGCCTTTACACATTCTGACTGTGAATACGACGGTTTGATATTTGGTGGTATTACTCCTAAATCCATAGCCACATGAATAGACAGATCTGGTAAGGGCTCATTCAACCTGAGTGCTGCAGCTCGTGCTTCAGCATCAGCAGCCCTATTTCCCAAGACGACTCTACCATCTCCACGTTGGTGTCCTTTACAATGCATCACAGCTACTTTGGTTGGTTTCTGAACCGCTTCAATTAATCGCTGAATTAAATATCCATGTTGTATATATTTCCCCGCAGAGTCTCTGAAACCTCGTTCTTTATATACTGCACCATGTGCATGCAATGTCAAAAAAGCATATTTACTATCTGTCCAAACATTCAATTTGTCTCCAGCAGCCCTTTCCAAGGCTCTAATTAATGCCCATAATTCAGCCACCTGTGCACTAATACCTCTCCCAAGAGGTCCACTTTCCACCACCTCATCATCATCTACGATTGCATAACCAGCAACTCGCATCCCGTCATGAATGTAACTAGAGCCATCTGTGTACCAATCATAATCTGCATTTGTTAATGGAATGTCTGTCAAATCTGGTCGAGTAGAATACACACTTTCCAATACCTGCAAACAATCGTGCTGCAAATCTACGTCGATGGGCAGAAGGGTAGCTGGATTCAGTTTATTTGAAACTATCAACCTAACATGAGGATTTTCTACAACATTGCCTGATATTTCACCAATCGTTGACTACTAATCCACAAGTGTCCTTTCTGATCTAAGATAGCATGAACAGCATGAGGAGTATGCACATTAATAGGGCAAGAAAAGGTAAGTATGTTACAATCCTGTAACAATTCAGCAATAGCAGCTAGAGCTTTGAGACAATGTGGCCAACCCTGAGCTACTCCATCCAGCTGTTTAGAAAGGTAGGCAACAGGTTGCTGCCATTTACCAAGCTGTTGTGTCAAAACACCTAAAGCCATATTCAATTTCGTGTCTACATACAAGTTGAAAGGTTTATCTAAGTTAGGCAGAGCTAATGCTGGTGCTTTTATCAAAGCCTTATTAATCTCCATAAATGCCCGATTTTGCTCCTCAGTCCATACAAAAGGGTCCGCATTACCCCCCTTAGTAGAAGCATATAAGGGGGCAGCCATTAAGGCGAAATTAGGAATCCATATACGACAAAATCCAGCTAAGCCCAAAAATCCTCTGAGCTGTCTCCTGTTAGTGGGTGCTGCAATTGCCAAAACTGCCTCTTTCCGCTCAGGTCCTAATGCCCTTCGGCCATGTTCAATATCATATCCTAAATATCACACACATTTCTGCACCAATTGTGCCTTCTTTTTAGAGACTCGATACCCACATTCTAATAGCAATACAAACAGTGCCTTTGTATTATCCCAACAAGTCTCTTCTGTCTGGCCAGTCACTAACACATCATCCACATATTGTAACAAAGTATCTCCTTGCTGTCTGGGTACATAATATAATAAATCTCGACCTAGGGCCGTGCCAAATAAGGTGGGTGAGTTTTTAAAACCCTGTGGTAAGCGGGTCCATGTGTATTGCATTTTGGTGCCAGTAATTGGACTTTCCCATTCAAATGCGAACAAAGGTTGGCTCACTAGATGTATTGGGATAGTGAAAAAGGCATCTTTCAAATCAATCACTGAAAACCACTTTGCTTGTGGGGGGATTAAGCTCAGAAGGGTGTATGGATTGGGCACTGCTGGATGTATTGTCACTGTCATGCTGTTAACTATTCTAAGATCCTGAACTGGTCGATATGAACCATCAGGCTTTTTAATTGGCAGAATAGGTGTGTTCCATGGGGATTGTATGGGTACCAGAATTCCTGCCTTTAAGTATTTTTGTATGCATTCATAAATGGCAGTAATAGCCTCTCTAGAGCAGAGGCGCTGTCTAATGTGTACTGGGGTGGCTGATGGTTTAACCTCAACTATGATGGGGTGGTGGTGTGCAGCATACCCAGGGGGGTTGTCTTCAGACCACAACCCTGGCACATCAAATTCCTTCCATTTTTCATCAAGAGGCTCCATTGGTCTGACTACCATTAATCTCCACATTGTGTCTGGTTTGTGTTTGACTGTAATGAATTGTTGTCCCTCATCAAAGGAAATAGTGGCCCCAAGTTTACTAAGTAAATCCCTTCCCATAAGGGGAATCGGGCATTCAGGAATATATAAGAATTCATGTTGGATTTCTGACCCTTTAAAAATGCAAGTTACAGGTTTAAGGACTTGCCGCCCTATGACTTGGCCAGAGACCCCTTGTACTTGTATTTGATGTGGTCCTGGGGCGGTGATAAGATTGTTTACTACAGATCTGCCTGCCCCTGTGTCAACTACAAATGAAGTATTATGACCCCCAATATTCAAAGTAACCATAGGCTCAGGGGGGGGTCTGTTCCAAGCCAGGTCCCCATCAGTCTGTCCATCCAGTGCCAGCCAATCCAATGCCTTCCACTTCAGGTTCTCTCTCAGAGCTAGCCATCCCTCTTCCAGCCTGTACGTACTGTGGGTTCCATCCTCTAGCCAAATGCCTGGGCGGACCCCCCCTTCCCACAAAACCTCGGCCAAAAGGGGGTCGTCCTCTCACAAATCTTCCTCTCATCAGTCTACGTGGGCATTCCCTCTGCCAATGACCCTCAGAGCCACAATGGGCACATTGATTGAATCCTAAGGTTCGTGTCCTCCCTTGCAATGCCACCGCTAACAATTCAGTCTTTTTATGCATACGGGCATCTCTTTCCTTTTTCTCCACCTTGTCCCTATTAACAAACACCTTCCTAGCTACTTCCAACAATTCTGTGGTGTTTTTCCCTAATGCTCCCTCCAATCTCTGTAATTTCTTTCGAATGTCATCATAGCTCTGAGCAATAAATCTTTCATTCAGCATTCTCACATTATCGGGTGCCCGTGGGTCAACCTGCGTGTATAATTCATAAGCTTCAATCAGGCGTTGAAGGAAGCTCTCTGGACTCTCATCTGCTCCTTGAGTAATCAAAGACGGCTTAGACATATTCCCGGGGGGGTTTCCCTGCCTTCCTTAAAGCCTCCACCGTCAAATTCTGATATTCCCGCAACCGAGTCATCTGAGGCTGAATCTTAGGATCCCATCCAGGATCTTGCTCTGGAGCTCTTTCTGCTAACTCCTGTCTCAAATCCTGTATATTTGGGAACCTATCTCTTATACATCCCCTCACAGCTGCCTTCCATTTCTCCTTCTCTTCTGGTGTCAACAAAGCATTCAACAACTGCTGTACATCTTGCCAATTAGGATTATGAGTTTGCATGATTGTTTGGAACAAATCAGCCATCTCAGTCGGCTTAGCTGACAAAGGTCCGTAATGCTGCTTCCAATTCAAAAGATCAGTGGTTGAAAAGGGGACATACTGAAAACAAGGTCTGTATTCCAGCACTCCTTGTGGATTCACAACTTGCTGATCCATTTGCCTTAAAGGGGCTACAAAACTTGGTCTAGTAGCCGCTTCCTCCGCTGCCCTTTTGGCTGCAACCCTTTCAGCTTCAGCTGCTGCCCTGGCTGCTGCCCTGGTTACTGGCCCCCCTGAAATATCCTCTCCCCCTCTGGCTTCCTCATATTCCTCTTCACTAAAAGCACTCTCCTCTCTCCATTCCTCACTTTTCACTTTCCCTTGTTTTTGCGCTTTCTTCTTCTTCCTAACAGCTGGATCATCACCATTCACCCCCTCCTTTCCCCCATCGGCAGCACCACCAGCTGCTCCTAGCAGCCCCAGGGGGGGTGCAGGAGGGATCATTTATTTATTTATTTATTTATTAAACGCTCTTATAGGCCGCCCAATCCCGTGGGACTCAGGGCGGCGTACAACATAAATAAGAAGCGTACAATTTTAAAAACAATAGTCATAAATTTACATTAAAAATATAATTAAAAAAGACATTTTAAGCACAACATTCAGGGGGAATCTGATTGTCCTATTCACCCCATCTGCCGGAAGAGCCATGTTTTTAAGGCTTTACGGAAAGCCAGCAGGGTGGGGATGGTCCGGATCTCTGGTGGAAGTTGGTTCCAGAGGGACGGGGCTCCCACAGAGAAGGCCCTCCCCCGCGGCCCCGCCAATCGACATTGTTTAGCCGACGGGACCCGGAGAAGGCCCTCTCTGTGGGACCTAACCGGTCTTAGGGAGGTATGTGGTAGGATGCGGTCCCGCAGGTAACCTGGCCCTGAGCCATGTAGGGCTTTAAAGGTAACGACCAACACCTTGAATTGCGACCGGAGACTAATTGGCAGCCAATGCAGCTGGCGAAGGAGAGGTGTTACGTGGGTGTATCTCGGCACACCCACTACCGATCGCGCAGCTGCATTCTGTACCAGTTGGAGTCTCCGGATGCTCTTCGAGGGTAGCCCCATGTAGAGCGCGTTACAGTAGTCTAGCCGTGAGGTGACAAGGGCATGAGTGACTATGAGCAAGGCCTCCCTCTCCAAGTAAGGTCGCAATTGGTGCACAAGACGGATTTGTGCAAAGGTCCCCCTAGCCACAGCTGAAAGATGTTGCTCCAATTTTAGCTGTGGATCTAGGAGGACACCCAAATTGCGAACCTGTTCTGAGGGAGTCAATTTTTCTCCCCCGAGAACCAAGGAGGGACAGTCGACATAGTCCTTGGGAGGCAATATCCAGAGCCACTCAGTCTTGTCTGGGTTGAGCCTGAGTCTGTTCACTCCCATCCAGACCCTCACATCGTCCAGGCAGCGGCACATTACATCAACTGCTTCACTGAACTGACACGGGGTGGAGATGTACAACTGGGTATCGTCAGCATACTGCTGATACCTCACCCCATGTCGTCGGATGATCTCACCCAGCGGTTTCATGTAAATGTTAAACAGGATGGGCGAGAGGACCGAGCCCTGTGGCACCCCGCAAACCAGGGGCCTAGGGGCCGACCTCTGTCCTCCTGTCAACACCGACTGCGTCCTGTCAGAGAGGTAGGAGGAGAACCACCGTAAAACAGTGCCTCCCACTCCCATCTCCCCAAGACGACGCAGAAGGATACCATGGTCAATGGTATTGAAAGCCGCTGAGAGGTCAAGTAGCACCAGGATGGAGGAGTGACCCCCATCCCGGGCTCGCCAGAGATCATCCATCAGCGCGACCAAAGCAGTCTCCGTACTGTAGCCGCGCCTGAAACCCGATTGAAAGGGATCCAGATAATCAGTATCTTCCAATAGCCGCAGGAGTTGGAGCGACACCACCTTCTCAACAACTTTACCCAAAAAGGGTAAGTTGGAGACTGGACGGAAGTTCTTTAAATCCGCTGGGTCCAGGGAAGGCTTCTTGAGGAGGGGCCTCACCACCGCAGCTTTTAAGGGCTGTGGGATGGATCCCTCTCTCAGAGAAGCGATCACAACCGCCTGGAGCCAGCCGCGTGTCACCTCCCTGCTGGCAGAGACCAGCCAGGAGGGGCACGGGTCCAATAAACAGGTGGAGGCGCTCATCGCTCCTATGGCCTTGTCCACATCCTCAGGAGTGACCGGTTCAAACTCGTCCCAAATAACAGGACTAAGACTCACCCCTGTCATCTCGGCTTGCCCTGTCCAAATGGAGTCCAGGTCTGTCCGAATCTGAACGACTTTATCCGCCAGAAACTGAGAGAATTCCTCAGCTCTGCCCTGCAAGGGATCTTCAACTCCCTCCTTGGCTAGGAGGGAGCGAGTCACCCTAAACAGGGCGGCTGGGCGGGAGTCGGCGGACGCAATAAGAGCGGAAAAATACACGCATTTTGCCGCCTTTATCGCCACTAAGTAAGACTTAATGTAAGTTCTTAAAAGTGTCCGGTCAGACTCAGCTTTACTGGCTCTCCATCGTCGCTCTAGGCGTCTCTTTTGGCGCTTCATCTCCCGGAGCTCCTCAGTAAACCAAGGGGCCTGCCGGGATCCGCTGCCACGGAGAGGCCGCAAAGGCGCAATCCGATCTAAGGCCCCCGTTGCCGCCTGATTCCAAGCAGCCACTAGGGCCTCAGATGAATCGTGTACCAGGCAGTCAGGTATTTCCCCAAGTTCCCTCTGAAATCCTTCAGATTCCATTAGGCGCCTGGGGCGGAACCACTTAATCGGCCCCGCCTCCTTGCGGTGGAGGAGTGGTGCCATGAAATCCAACCTCAGAAGGAAATGATCTGACCACGACAAGGGTACTGTGACTAAACCCCTCAGCCTCAGATCATCTCTCCACTGCCCCGAAAGAAACACAAGGTCAAGCGTGTGGCCTCCCTCATGAGTCGGACCCTGAACTACTTGGGTCAGGTTCATGGTTGTCATGGAAGCCATGAACTCCTGGACTGCCTCCGAGGTTTCACCGGGCGATGGCAAATTAAAGTCCCCCAGCACCATCAGCCTGGGGAACTCAATCACCAGCCCTGCTACCGCCTCGAGCAGAACAGGCAGGGCCTTTGTAACGTAGCTAGGAGGCAGGTACGCTAACAAAAGGCCCACCTGGACCCCTAAGTCCAACTTCAGAAGGAGCGTCTCACACCCAACAATCTCCGGGGCAGGGCTCCTTCGAGGATTAAGGTTCTGGCGAGCTATAATCGCCACTCCTCCACCCCTTCCCTGGGGTCGCGGCTGATGCTGCACTAAGAACCCGTCCGGGCACATCTCGGAGAGGGGAACCCCCCCTCCTGGCCTAGCCAGGTCTCAGTGATGCATGCCAGGTCTGCCCCCTCTTCCAGGATTAAATCCCGTACAAGGGGGGCCTTGTTGGTAATTGACCTGGCATTCAACAGCAGCAGCTTGAGCCCAGGGCCCTGACATCCCTGATTACCAGGACCTCGGGTTGAGCAAGATGGAACCAAACCAGAGGGGCCGGAACAAGGAATTGCTTGGAGACAGCGAGTTCTCGTTCCCCGAAAGCGGCCTACCCCCCTGCTCCCGCCATACCTACCTCTCCCAAAGGTATCAAAGGTATCGGCGCATACGGCGGGGGATGTAAAATCTCTTCGTCTTCCTGAATTAACACCTTCTTCCGAGTGTCAGAGACCTTAGTTTCTGACACCTTCATATCCTTATATTTCTTTGACGGCACCTTCAGCTTTTGCCCTCTCGGTCTAGCCACACACAAACGAACCATTTCAGCCTGACATTGCAACAAATCATCTGCTTTCCCAGCTACAGCGTCTCCCCACTGATCTATGTACGGAAATTGATTAGGGTATTTTTCCTCATTGGCGGCTATCAACGAAGTAAGATCATCAATGATCTGGTTCTTAAAGGTACCCTCAGGTGGCCAGCCAACACCCATGTGTGGCCATTGTTGCTCACACAAATAACGTAACCTATCTTTCGTTACCTTGGGGTAAGGAACCCTATATTGAGCATGGTTAAAGTAATCATCAAATCCTTTTAACATGCATTCCAGCGGGGTGCTGGAAACGCTGCTACCTCCACCCATCCTAACACAAAGTCACCGGCCGCCAGCCCCGGATTTTCACGGTCACTGGACGGAACCGCGGCAACGACCCTTCCCACACAACCTAACACGGCTTCGTTAGGACTCCAGTCCCGAGCCTAAGGGAGAGATCAGGTCCCTTCTTCTATCTTCAAATGAGATAGGTACACACAATTACATATACTCGCCTGAGACGTCTTGTCCTGGCCAGGATTCAGTTCAGACCTCCTTTCCTTCCCTCAAGGGTTCTTGGACTTGCCTTCAGCACTGTCGGCCCCATGGAGGTGTCACTGCCATCTCCCGGAGGTGTAAACCCCCATGGCGCCTGGAGAATGTTCAGAAGTGGCCCCTCCCAGGGTCCAAGGGGTCGGGCACCCCTCAGCGCAACAGCGCCTCGCTTAATGTCCCATCTGGGGTGCCAGAGCTGTAGTAGAATGAATCGGGACACAAGCAAGCACTTGGTAAAGAAGGAAAGGTTTATTGAATGTGCAGGTTCAAAGCAAAGACAAAGGCCTGAACCCTGAATACTAATCAGGGTCATACTTTTATACATTGGTTTACATATGCATTTCCTATGTCCATTTATGGTATACAATGAGGTAAACTTATCTTAGAATAATATAAGGAACTGGGAACAGACAGTTAAGCGAATAGGACATGTCAGCACAGATGTTTCCATGCTGTGGTTTATCCTTGACATTTGTTTTGGGGAACAACACAATGGTTCTCATGTTCCAAATAATGCTGTAGACATAACGAAACTCCCTTTCTCATGGTCAGCATATCTAGAAAGGATACATATATTATTAGAGCTGACAGGGCAGTTCCTTTTTGCTGAACTAATGGCTATTGAGATACGTGTTTACTTGCCTTGTGACATTGTCCAGACCTTGTCAGGCCTGGCTCTGAGGCCTAATGGGTTGTGGCCCCCACTTCACTGACATTGTCCAAGGAAAGCTGAGAACATAGCCATATCTCCAGCAAACTTATCTGGCATGGCTAATGGACAAATTCTCTGAGGAGGAGGAGGAGGAGGAGGTTGACCCATCCAGGCTTGCAGCTGGGCCAATTGAGTGGCCATGACAGTTAATTGCTGCTGGAGCTGGGCATTCTCAGCACGCAGCTCTTCCATATTCATCTTGGTTGGCATGTGTTTGGGCAGAGAACAAACTGTTCTGTCCCCACGAAGCACACAACCACACAAGCAGTTTGTACACACTTATTTAATGAAACAAAGGCTACTAATAAAATGTCTTAGTAGTAAACAAGATGCACACACCAATTTACAAACAAACTGTTATCAGCAAGCAACCAGCTATCAATTAAGCTTCATTAATAGCTGGTATCAGTTCAAAGAGTTTGAAGACAATGACAAGCAATTGAGTCTGTTTATCTTACGGAGTTTCCAAGAGTTGGCAAAGTTCCTAGAAATTAGTCCTTGATAATCCAAGCCAACGCAGAGAATGCCAAAACAAGAGTCATGGAGCAAGCCAGTGGTGGGTTCCTACCGGTGCGGTCCACTCTATAGCACCTGTAGTGGCCCGCTGGTGACGTCACAGTACCGGTGCGGTCAGTTGCCGGTGCCTGGGTGCCGCCATTTTTTAATTTTTTTTTAAATTAAAAAAAAATTCTTCTGCACATGCCCAGAAGCCGAGCTTCCGGCACTGTGCATGCACTGCCTTCCTACCCCACAGTGAGTCCAAGCAGGGGAGGATGGCTGAGGGAGGCGTGAGACGCTGAAAGAACGGGCAGCAGGAGCTATCTCCATTTCCCTCCCTTCAGCAGTCCGAGAAGCCACGAACACGCGGTGATGATCCTAGGCATTTTCGCACATTTGAGGCTTCTTGAGCTGCTGAGGGGAGGGGGAATGGGCGGCAGGACCTATCTCAGTTTAATTTAATTAAATTTAATTAAATGGATTTGTATGCCGCCCAACTCCCTAGGGACTCTGGGCGGCTGTTCCCCTCCCTTTAGCAGTCCGAGAAGCCACAAACGTGCGGTGATGATCCCAGGCATTTTCACACGTTCGAGGCTTCTCGAGCTGCTGAGGGGAGGGGGAACGGGCGGCAGGAGCCTAGGATCATCGAATGGGGAGAAGCATTCAGGCCGGACGGAGCCTCCTAGAAGAACTGCTGCCGCGGTCTTGCTGCTCCTGCTGCGGGGGGCTGCGTTGCGGGTGGGCAATGCCCCCCCCGCTTCTCCGGCCGCTGCCAAGCTCCTGAGACTCACGCCCACCCGGTCACATGGCTGGAAAGCCACACTCACCAAATAAGCCACACCCACAGAGTGGTAGTAAAAAAATTAGGAACCCGCCCCTGGAGCAAGCTATGATCAGACAGGTCTCTTTTTCAAACGTTGTTCTCTGCAGCTTGTTAGCTGCAACTGATGACCTTAAATAGACTAGGGGAGTGGCCAATTAGCCCCAAGTCTTACTCCTGAGTAGACCTCCTCCTGAGTAAACCTTCCTGCCTCTTGGCAGCCCTGCGTGCTCTTGCATTCAGGAAAGAAGTAGCCCCTCCTTTCTCAGCACTGCCAAGAGGTACTGAAGGTTCCAAAGGCCCAGGTTGCACAAGATGCGGATGGGCCACAACAATTATTTAGAAAATTGGACTTCCTGTTTTGGTTCCGGTCTTCGTGGGCACTCCCTTTCTGGGGTGTCGATCCTCGGCACCGTTTAAGCTGCCAGAAAGCTTAAAAATAGCTGACTGGCGGCAGAAAAGCCTCTTCCCGGGCAAAGGGAAGGGCAAAGAGCGCGCAGGCACAGGTAGAGCCCTCCCAACCCCCCCAGGGAAAGATCTAGGGGGGGCGTAAGGAGGAAGCTCCCTGGTAACCAGTTGCTGCTCCGGACCTTGGATATCTCTGCTTTTGCAGAGCGAGAAGGCTGTTACCAAACACTGCTGTAAACAACAGACTCTGATTGAAGATTATCATCAGCAGCGGAGAAAACCAGGAGGTAAAATCAAATTACAGTAACCTATAATTAACTCTTAATGACTCTCACTTGAACTACAAAGAAACAAGTTGGCTTTTTAAAATGGCGTTGGAAGCTTGAAAGGGGGAGGAAGTGGAACGAGAACAAAGAGAAAAGTTTTATCTTTGCTGATAGCAATGGCAAGAGAGCTGCTGGATTTGATTTAAATTTGCACTTACGTTTGAGACTTTTCTTCTTTTTGGCACCAGATTAAAATAACTGGGAATATCTGACTAAAGATTTACGTTAATCCTGATGGCTTCTAAATCTGTAAAGACGGTTTCTTCCAAAAGTGCGGAGAGCTCCCCAACCCCCACTACTACTAAGCTGCAAACGCTTGTAACACAATCTCAACCCCAGCCCCAGCCATTAACTCTTGCAATGCTGCAAGAAAGCCTTAAAGCTATGCAGATTCAAATATCTACCAATTTTAACAAAAAAAATGATGAATCTAATGAGACAATTAAGGAGTTGATAAATGATCAGATACAAGTTGTGTCTAATAAAATGGAAATCTGCAACAATGAAATTAGAGCTGACATTTTGGAGGCATTTAAAGGATTGGCAAATAATGTGGAATATTTGGATGAGCAAGTTCAATTAATCAAAGATATTACTGCCTCCCTACGAGAGAGGATAGACGAAGTTGAAGAAAAAACTACAGATGAAATTACATTGATTCATTTTCGCAACATGGAATTCGCGATCAGAATTCGTGGACTGCGGGAAGAGAAAAGTGAAGACCTAAGAGTGTTGTTGGGAGATGCCCTTGCCCAAGTGTTGGATATCAACAAGGAAGAGCTGATGGGCCAGATCGATAAGGTTTACAGGGTCAATTCTCGAGCTGCCAGAGTAAGGAACCTTCCAAGAGATATTGTGATATATTTTAATAACAGAGCATTGCGTAATGAAATTCTCCAAGCAACGTACCTAAATAAATTACAGGTGGGAGGACAGGAATTGATCATACTGAAAGAGATTCCCCCAAGAATGCTGAGGGCTAGAAGAGATTTTTCCTTTTTGGTTGAGGAGCTTAAAAGACAACAATTATCATTTAGATGGGAAGTTCCAAATGGTATCTCTTTTATCTATGCTGGAGAAAGACATCGACTTAACACGGTCCAAAAAGCAAGAGATTTCTTTACATATATTTTAAAGGCTGGGACACCGAGCTCATCAGAGGGAAGGAGAAAAGAGAATGACGGAGCAAGACAACAGGAAGTCCAGCAAATAGAGGCCCCATCTGGTCAAGGTAATACTGTTACAACTCGGGACCAAAGTTTGGATCTATTTGGAGAACAACAGATAAAAGAACAGAGACAGACCAGAGCGGCAACTAAACGTATGCAGGAAATGGCACAACAACAATCTCAGCTTGCGGTCAAAGAAACTACTAAATCTGAAGCAGTGGGAGGAGCAAGACGAAAGGAACGGCAGTTCTTAGATCATCAGTCAATGTTCCAGAAGCTTCAGAAGCCCGCAGATGGGAAGTAGATTTTTAACTTGGAACGTTAATGGATTAAACTCACCACAGAAAAGAAGGAAAATATTTCATTATCTTAAACAATTTAACAATGATGTGGTCTGCCTTCAAGAAACACACATTAGAAAACAAGACCAAAAATATTTGCTAAATTCAAAATTAGGACTACAATTTGTATCATCAGCATCAGAAAAAAGAAATGGTATTGTAATATACGTTAAAAAAAACCTGATTGCCAAATTGATTGAAGCAGACGATCAAGGAAGATTTTTAGCTATAGAACTTTTAATTAAAGGAGAAAGAATATTGGTGATTGGTGTATATGCCCCGAACCAACAACAAGAGAAATTTTATGATTTTTTACATACAAAGTTAATACAATGGGACTATAATACCTGTATCCTTCTGGGAGATTGGAATGGTGTACCAGACGTTAAAAAGGACAAGAAGGGTCCAAGCCAAAATACTTTCTCAAGAGCCAAATTGCCAAAGTCTTTTTTTGAAATGATGGAAGATTGGGAGTTGAGGGACGTCTGGCGTGAAAGAAATATGGAAGAAAAGGACTTTACCTTTTTCTCCGATAGACATCAATCTTTTTCAAGGATTGATTTTATTTTGATCACTAATAATCTTTTTTCTAGGGTAAAGAAGACGAAGATATGTTCAAGAGTATTAACGGATCATAGTCCGGTCTGGCTGGAATTGCAAGATAACAATGGACCCAGAAGGTCATGGAGGTTAAATGATAATTTATTTAGATATGAGAATAATGTGAGGGAATGTAAAAAATTAATGAAAGAATTTTTTGTTAATAATATGCAGAAGGGCACATCTTTGGAAATGGTTTGGGATGCCAGTAAAGCTTACATGAGAGGTATTTTGATCTATCTGAATAATAAATTTAGAAGAAAAAAAGAGGAAAATAGGAAAGAATTGGAAGAAGAGATCAAACGACAGGAAAGGGCCTTAATTTCTAATCCATTGGATAGGAAAATTAAAGAGGTAATTAACTTATTAAGGGGTCAGTTCAACATGTTAATGACAGACCAAGTGGCAACCAACTTACAGTATGCAAAATTTAATATTTTTAGTAACGCAAACAAACCAGGGAGGTGGCTGGCATACATGTTAAGAAAGAAGCAAAAATCAAGAACTATTGAAAAAATTAGATATAAGGGTAAAGAAACTTATGAACAAGAATTCATTAAAAAATCATTCTTAGATTTCTACTCAGGATTATATAGTGGGGATAAAGTTAGGGAAGAAGAGATAGATAGGTACTTACAGCAACAAAATATTCATACAGTTACTGAGATTCAGAGGGATACCTTAAATCAATTGATAACTTCAGAAGAGATTGCATTGGCAATTAAACAATTAAAAGTGGGCAAGGCCCCGGGGACAGATGGATTAACCGCTATTTATTATAAAAAATTGCAGGAGGAAATGGTGGAACCACTTAAAGATTTGTTTAACTATATCCAAAAGGGAGGCACTGTACCTCCATCTTGGAAAACTGCTTTTATCTCTCTGATCCCAAAAGAGGGTCAAGATTTTACAGACCCAAAAAATTACAGGCCGATTTCACTTCTAAACTTAGATTATAAAATTTTTGCAAAAATTTTAGCAAATAGACTAATGATAGTTTTACAACAGACAATACATCATGATCCAACTGGGTTTTTAACAGGTAGACAAATGAAAACTAATGTTAGACAAGTTGTTAACTTATTAGAGTATTTGGGAAAGAACAACCAGGTCCCTGCAACATTGATATTTTTGGATGCTGAGAAAGCCTTTGATAGATTGAATTGGCAATTTTTATTAAAGTTAATAGAAAAATTACAACTTGGAGATTATTTTGTACAATCTATTCAGGCAATATACCAAAAACAAACAGCGCAAATAATAATCAATGGTGGGTTAACAGATAATTTCAATATAGAAAAAGGAACAAGACAAGGATGTCCTTTATCTCCTTTGTTGTTTATCTTGAGTTTGGAAATATTACTCAGCAAAATAAGAGAACTTGACACAATAAAGGGGATTAAGATCAGACAGGAAGAATATAAGTTACGAGCTTTTGCGGATGACCTGGTTGTTACTCTGACCCAACCACTACAATCTATTAAAATTTTGATGGATACAATTAATTTATATGGACAAGTATCTGGTTTTAAGATAAATATAGCCAAAACAAAAATAATAGTTAAAAATGTGACAAGAAGTCAAAAAGAAGAAATAGAAAAGGCAACAGGTTTTGAAGTAGTTCAAAAGATCAAATATTTAGGGGTTTATATTATGTCCACAAATACAAAACTATACCAACATAATTATGAACCATTATGGTTAAAAATACAGAAAGATATGGAAAATTGGGAAAAACTGCAATTGTCACTGCTGGGAAGGATAGCTGCTGTTAAAATGAATGTTTTACCAAGGTTTCTATTCCTTTTTCAAATGATACCAATACTTAAAAAAGACGGAACCTTAAGGGAGTGGCAAAAGGGTATAAATAAATTCATTTGGGCAGGGAAGAAGCCGCGGGTAAATCAGAAGATAATGCAGGATACACGTGAAAGAGGGGGTTTAAAAATGCCAAACTTAAAATTGTATTATGAAGCAGCAGCTCTCTCAGCAATTACAGATTGGATTAACTTAACGGAAGAAAGTGTATTAAATATTGAGGGATATGGTTTGCTCTATGGGTGGCATGCCTATTTAATATATGATAAAAAGATAGACAAAGTTTTTAAGAGTCATATATTGAGAAATGCTTTATTGCGTGTCTGGAAAAAGTATCAATGTAAGCTAAATGATAAAATACCTTGGTGGACGGTACCCAGACACGCGATAGAAAATATAAACTTGGAACAAAACATAGATAAGATTACATATAAAGAACTTCTCCTTGAAGATGGAACACTATCTCAATTAAAATCATTTGAGAAATTAAAAGAGGAAGGAATAGTTAGGACCTGGTTCCAATATAGACAATTACAGGCCAGATGGAGAGATGATAGAAAAATTGGTATTGTGCAAAATGAAGACAACTTGATTGTACAAATTAAAGATAATGGTCCAATGCATATAAAAAGATTATATAATATTTTATTGGAACTGGATTCAGAATCAGAATTGGTTAAAGATTGTATGATAAAATGGGCTCAAAATTTTGGAGAACCCATAACGATGGACATATGGGAAAAGATATGGGTTACAAATGTTAAATTTACGCAGGCTCAAAATTTGAGGGAAAATTTTTATAAAATGTTTTACAGATGGCATTTAGACCCAAAAAAATTGGCATGTATGTATCCTAACTTACAGCCTAAATGTTGGAGATGTGAATGTGATGATGCTACATATTTCCATGTATGGTGGACTTGTAAAAAAATTAAGGCTTTCTGGATAAAAATCTGGTGGATTATACAAAATATTTTAAAGAAAAAAATTAAATTTACACCACAGTTCTTTCTACTGGGAATAACAATGGATTGTACACCTATAGAGACTAAGCTGATTTTGAATTTTATAACGGCTGCCAGATTGCTGGTGGCACAATATTGGAAGAAGGAAGATATACCTACAATTGAAGAATGGACATTGAAAGTGACACATCTGGCCGAAATGGCTAAGGTCTCATCTTATCTTAAGGACCATTCTAATGAAAAATATGTGTTGGAATGGAGTAAGTGGACAGAATATATTCAGAAAAAGTTTCAGATTAATATAATTTAAATAGCATATTTTGTTTGCTGTTTGAAGAAATAATAGATTATACTTTCAAGCTTATGCATAACAAAGAGTTAAGAAAGGATAAGATATTTTTGAATTAACAATCTGTTTTAGTATTAGGTAATTTTATACTTTTTGTCTTGAATTTATACCTTGTGTTTTTCTCTGGGAAGTCTGGGAGGGGGGAGGGGGGAGGGTGAGGGAGGGGAGAAGGGTAGAGGGTGGAGGGGGGGTAGAAAACATAAAAACTGTATGTACTTTGTACTTGTAAAACTTTTCAATAAAAAAAAATTATTTAGAAAATTGAGCTCATTGGCTTGTGCTGAAATAATTGTAATGATTGGTTATGGAGAAAGCATGAAATGGGATTTTTGCATGCGAAATTAGTTTACACAAGCAGTTTGATTGCAGTGCAAATGTAAGTATGTTGAGGGTAAAAGTTGGTGTGAATGTACTTTGATTCCCTTTCATTATAAAGAAACAGTCAGTTGCAAGGAAAATAAATGAGAAAGATCCCATGGAGAATATGGGAAATAAAAATTAGAAAAGAGGGGGAATGTGTGTGATTTACAAAAGCTAGCGAGAGGAGGAGAAATGGAGAAAATTATTTTGTTCAGAGGATCCTGAGTAGAGAAAGGGGGTGAGATTTCTGTGTAGTCTTTTTAAAAAAATCTCTCCTATTCTCGCTGGTTGTTAACTCACGGACCTTTTGCCTTGGAGGAGCGAGAGAAGCAAGGGGGGTGGGGAGAGTGCCGTTTTTCTGCTCATTTTAACCATTTTTCCTCCCCCACCTCTGCCGAGCCTGTCTGAGAAAAGGGGGGCAAATGAGTGACCTGCTCGTGCAGTATTGCCTTTCACTGTTTGGGTCTCTTTCTTTCTGCATATAAAAGCTATTCTTAACATTTTCTTTTCTGCTCTGAATACAAGTTGAATACAATTTTTTTCCCTTCTGGAAATTTTTGCGGTTTCAACTGCTTAATTAAACATATATAAAAGAAATAATTTTGAAATATTTTGCTTACATTTGTAAATGTTTTTAACCTACTTAATGAGAATTTGCTTCCATCTGATTGGAATCTAAATCTGACTCACATTTTACTAAAAGCTTGACCCAAAAGTTTGACCCAAATATATTTCAGAGCATTGACTCAAAATACCTCATTTATATTGTTTGTTTTATTTTTGAAGCTGTTCTTCTTACCTCCCTCTTTTATGTCTTTATGTCTGTGGGCATTTTTAATGCTTAGGAGTCAAGGTGCTCCATCCTATGGCATTTTGTTTGTTTGTTTGTTAGAAGCACAAGTTCCTGCTAACTTTTAGGAATTGTTACAGAGATGAGTTAGAAATTACAATATGTAGAAAGAGAGATAAAATACTTAGGACATTTGATTAATAAAAGACATAACAAAAATAACACCTGAAGGAGTTAAGGTAATTTCTAGCATTGACTGGATCGGATCTTGAACATTATTGTGTTGGGCATAAATTAACATTTCTATTGAAGGCAGATTCTCCTCCCCTGGTAAGGGCTATCACTCGCTATCTTAATAGGATGACAGCAATAAGAGCCAGCTACATTGAAAAGAATTTCATTGATTGTAAGAAAGATGAGCTGAGTTAGAGACGAGATATTTTATTTGGGTTATCTAGTTTTAGAAATTTAGTTATTGAATTTTGATATCGTTGAATTTTGATGTCATGTACCATATATATTTTTGTACGATTGTTTCTGTACCTGTTTGTTCTGTTTTTCTTTTTTTGAAAAGGTTTTCGGGCTATTCAATAAATGTACTACTATTGTATTGGGGCAATTGTATTATTGCCTAGGGTTAGACTTTATTTAATGAATGTTTATTTGTTTATATATGGGAAGAGAAAGTAGTAGAAGGAATTGAATGTTTAATGTCATGAGAAGAAGGAATTAGAGAAAGTGGAAGTTTCTGGATGCTGTGGATTGTATACAGTAACTACCATGTTTCCCCGAAAATAAGACAGGGGCTTATATTTTATTGACCCCCCCAAAAATGCCCCTGGCCTTATTTTCGGGGGATGGCTTATTATTTTTGGGGTGCAGGCAGGCCGGGACGCACCACTTACTGAAGTTCGACAGCTCCGTGGTCTCTCAGCTAGTCTGTTTAGGGGAAAAAAAATCTTGCATAGTGCAGAAACTCTTCTCGCGAGAATTAGCAAGTTCTCGAAGCGAGAAGAGTTTCTGCACTAAGCAAGATTTTTTCCTCTAGCCGAGGGAAACCCCAGAGCTGTCAAACTCCAGTAAGTGGTGCGTTTCATGGTTCTGTGGAGTTTGGAGCTTTGGGGCGAAGGTGGGGCGGGGCGGGGCGGTGAGCGAGCGACCGAGGTGGCGGCGGAAGGCAGAGCGGAAGGGGCAGCAGAAGAGCGTGGAGCCCAAGAGTGAGATCCCAGCAGTCAGCAGGAGCCCCGAGTAGAAAGCGCCGGCCGCTGTGCCCAGGCGGAACGGCTCCCCCTTGAGTTCGGAGCCCAGCGAAAAGCACTTGAGACCCACCGCGGCGGCGCTCAGTGCGCAGGTGAGCAGGAGGTAGCTGGAGAGCACGGCGCAGGCTCCCCGGACACTCCACTTCATCCTCCGCGTCTCCTCCGCTGCCTGTGCCTCCTCCTCCCTGCCTCACCTCCTCCACCTCCTTCCGCCTGCGCCTCCTCCTCCTCCCTTCTGTCCTCCTCCCGTGTCCTCCTCGGTGTCATCGCTGCTTCCTCCTGCAGGCAGCCGGCAAGTACGGCTCACGCACCAGCTTTTTCCTCCCCGCCCTGCTGCCTCCTGCTCTCTTATTGAAGCGGCTGCTGCGGCTGCTGCTCTCTTGCTCGCCGCCACTGCTACTGCTGGGAGCCGATGAATTATTGATGGCAGCAAGTTCGAGGCAAAAGAGGGGCTTAGCTTAGTCGGGAGGATCTCTGTGCGCCAGCCATGCCAAAGGGTGACTGGCAAGAGATGGCTTTCAACACCCGTTATTACAAAGAAGACTAGCGCGCAAAGAAGACTAGCGTGATTGAGCTGTGTGTGTGTGTGTGTGTGTGTTAATCGCCTGTGGAGAGAAGACTAAGAACGCGATCAAGGTAGGAGGGGCGTTTCGCGCTGGGGTTTGGCAGGGCGGGAGGGTGTGGCATGGCGGGCGTCCCTTCACAATGCTTCAAAGTCCTTCAAAGCATTTTAAAGGGATCCGTTCAATTCATGGCAGGCAAAACGGATCATTTTAAAATGCTTTGAAGGACTTTGAAGCATTTTGAAGGGACGCCCTCCCGCCCTGCCAAACCCCAGCGCAAGACGCCCCTCCTTCCTCCGTCGCGTTCTTCGATCTTCTCTCCACGGCAGCCCATTCTGAAAGAGAACGCCTCGCGAGGCTTTCAAAGTTCTCCAACTCGAGAGGCGTTCTCTTTCAGAATGGGCTGCCGTGGAGAGAAGACGGTGAGAATGCCATGGAGGTCCCGGGACAAGTCGTAGGTAGGATGCCCGCCTAACCCCGCCAAACCCTAGCACAAGACGCCCCTCCTACCTGCAACTTGTCCCGGGACCTCCATGGCATTCTCACCGTCTTCTCTCCACCGCAGCCCATTCTGAAAGAGAACACCGCGCGAGTCTGAGTTTGAACTCGCGAGACGTTCTCTTTCAGAACGGGCTGCCGTGGAGAGAAGATGGTGAGAATGCCACGGAGGTCCCGGGACAAGTTGCAGGTAGGAGGGGCGTCTCGTGCTGGGGTTTGGCAGGGTGGGAGGGCGTCCCTTCAAAATGCTTCAAAGTCCTTCAAAGCATTTTAAAAGGATCCGTTTTGCCTGCCATGAAGGAAACCAATGTTCCCCGAAGAAAAGGAGGCAAGCATTGGTTCCCTTCATGGCAGGCAAAACAGATCCCTTTAAAATGCTTTGAAGGACTTTGAAGCATTTTGAAGGGACGCCCGCCATGCCACGCCCTCCCGCCCTGCCAAACTCCAGCGCGAGACGCCCCTCCTACCTCGATCGCGTTCTTAGTCTTCTCTCCACGGCAGCCCATTCTGAAAGAAAACGCCTCGCGAGTTGGAGAACTTTGAAAGCCTCGCGAGGCGTTCTCTTTCAGAATGGGCTGTCGTGGAGAGAAGACCGAAGAACGTGACGGAGGAAGGAGGGGCATCTCGCGCTGGGGTTTGGCAGGGCGGGAGGGCGTCCCTTCAAAATGCTTCAAAGTCCTTCAAAGCATTTTAAAGGGATCTGTTTTGCCTGCCATGAAGGGAACCAATGCTCCTGTTCTTCGGGGAACATTGGTTCCCTTCATGGCAGGCAAAACGGATCCCTTTAAAATGCTTTGAAGGACTTTGACCACCGGGCGGGGGATGGGGCGGGGCGCGACGTGAGTGAGGAAGGCGGTAACAGGGAAGCGGCGAACTTCCAGACGCTGGTAAAGTGAGCGCCTCGCAGCCCGGCCCTCCCCTGCATTCCCCCCCCAAATTGTGCCTGATGATCTTACCAGCGTCTGGAAGTTCGCGGCTTCTCTTTTCAGCAGGTCTTTGAGGGAAACTCCTTCAATGTAAAGGAGAAATTATCGCGAGTGCGAAAAGTTGTTAATTGGTCGCACTCGCGATAACTTCTCCTTTACATTGAAGGAGTTTCCCTGCAAAGACCTGCTGAAAAGAGAAGCCGTGAACTTCCAGACGCTGGTAAGATCATCAGGCACAATTTGGGGGTGGCGGGGAATGCAGGGGAGGGCCGGGCTGCGAGGCGCTCATCTTACCAGCGTCTGGAAGTTCGCGGCTTCTCTTTTCAGCAGGTCTTTGCAAGGAAACTTCTTGAGGGATCTCTCTCTCTCTCTTTCCGGGCCAAAAGAGTGCCGCCACAAAAAGAGCGGCTCCCGGCATGTCCCCCCCTTTCCCCCGAGAGTAGTTGGGGGGGCTTATTTTCGGGGGGTGGCTTATTTCAAGGCATGTCCCGAAAAAGCCCTGTGGGGCTTATTTTCGGGACATGTCTTATTTTCAGGGAAACACGGTAAACAAATACATGACCATTGTACAGAATGAAAAAGAGTTAATAAACAAGTCCTACACATACAGAAAAGGGAGGGCAACATTTAGTGTGAGACCATTTCAATGCATTCGAATTGATTTATTAAACTATCTCAAGTGGGGACACTTAAATATATATTGGTAATAGTGGATCACTTGACTGGATGAGTTGAGACTTATCCAGCCATGAGAGCCAATGCAGCAGTAATCACCAAAAATTATATTGGAACAGATAATACCTAGATATGGATAGTAGAAGCTATAGACACCAACCAAGGGACCAGGGGAGGGTTCTAAATTTTTTTACTACCACTCTGTGGGTGTGGCTTATTTTGTGGGTGTGGCTTGATGGTCATGTGACCGGGTGGGAGTGGCTTGCCAGCCATGTGACTGGGAGTGGCTTGCCGGCCATGTGACCAGGTGGGAGTGGCTTGCCGGCCATGTGACCAGGTGGGAGTGGCTTCATGGTCATGTGACTGGGTGGGTGTGGCCACTCAATGTCACTCACTTCAAGGGGTGCCTCGCTTGGTCCCTCTTTCCTTTCCTTTCTTTTCCCCGGGGCCACCGAGGGTCTCCAGCCCTGCCTTTGCCTGCCTTTGAGTGGCCTCCCAGCTGAACCCCTCATTCTGAGCAAGAACCCTTTTTATACAGGTAGTCCTCGACTTATGACCACAACTGAGCCCAACATTTCTGCTGTTAAGTGAGACATTGGTTAACCGAGGTTTGCTCCATGTTACGACTTTTCTTGCTGCAGTTGTTAAGTGAATCCCTGCAGTTGATAAATGAGTAACCCCGTTGTTAAGAGAATCCAGCTTCCCCATTGATTTTGCTTGCCAGAAGGTTGCAGAAGGGGATCACATGACTCCCCGGGACACGGTGACCGTCATAAATATGAGCCAGTTGCCAAGCATCTGAATTTTGATCACATGACCGTGGGGATGCTACAACAGTCATATGTGTGAAAAACGGTCATAAGTTACCTTTATTTTCTGTGCCTCTAACTTTGAACGATCACTAAATTGTAAGTTGAGGACTACCTGTAATTGTTGTCAGGTGAAGAGGAAGCCTCTTTTTGGTGCAGCCTGCTACAAGTTGAGCTGCACCACCTGGGAAGCTCTTCTGCCAGTCTACAGCCTGGTGAAGCCCTTGCAAGAGCCGACTTGGGCACCAGCAACCAACGGCTTTGCCTGCCCCAGTCATGCCAGGGCAACGGAGCTGGAGGGGAGGATCCTTCCCTCCCCTGCTTCTGGAGAAGAGGGGCAGGGAAGAACAGGTGCCCTTTCCTAACTGGGTGCCCACCAAGTCCCATCATCCCATCATCCCCAGCAGGGCACCTTCCTTCCTTCCTTCCTTCCTTCCTTCCTTCCTTCCTTCCTTCCTTCCTTCCTTCCTTCCTTCCTTTTTCCTTCTTTCCCTTTCTCTCCACCTTCCTTTTGTTTTCATCTCCTCCCTCCCTCCTTCCTTCCTTTTTCCTTCTTTCCCTTTCTCCCACCTTCCTTTTCTTTTCATCTCCTTCCTTCCTTCCCTTTCTCCCACCTTCCTTTTCTTTTCATCTCCTTCCTTCCTTCATCCCCTTTCTCCCACCTTCCTTTTCTTTTCATCTCCTTCCTTCCTTCATCCCCTTTCTCCCACCTTCCTTTTCTTTTCATCTCCTTCCTTCCTTCATCCCCTTTCTCCCACCTTTCTTTTCTTTTCATCTCCTTCCTTCCTTCCTTCCTTCCTTCCTTTCTTTTTCCTTCTTTTCCTTTCTCCCACCTTCCTTTTCTTTTCATCTCCTCCCTCCTTCCTTTTTCCTTCCCCCAATCGTTAGGTAATTTTGACAGCCAATATTTGCAGGATCTTCCCTCCAAACGAAGCAAGAAGGGGAGAGGAGCCCCCCAGGTTTCTCCAGGAAGGGGGGGGAAGAATCGCAAGGCTGAGCTGGACTCCAATTCAGGGAAGGCAGAACGGGCCAGTGATGATGGGCACTCTCCCCATGAGGCAAGCGGAGCCCGGAGGCGCCCGGGGGCGCCCCCACTCCTTCGCCTGCAGGCATCCCCCACCTTCCAAGCCCCTCACCTGCAGCCAGCACCACCCCGGCCAGGTGGGCCAGCAGCTGCGGCAGCCACGGGAGTCCCATCGGCGCAGCCAGAGCTCCTGCTGGATCGCTCGTTCGCTCTGGACTGCCTTGATGGGAAAGCTCTGGAGTTGGGGCCTCCCTTCCCTTCCCTTCCCCCTTTCCTTTTTTCCTTTGCTGCCGCCGGGGTAGCTCCATATCCCCAGTCCCATCCCCCTCCACCTCCCGCGCCAGAAAAGCACAAGCAGCGGCGAGCCAGGCAAGCGCTTCCGGCTTCCTCTCCCCCACCCACCCCTTCGCTCCAGTTCCTACAGCGTTTTGGAAGCACGGACAGCTCTGTGCATCCCTGTTCTCTCCTTGGACTCACTTCGAGAGACTTTGGGAGGCCGGGAGGAGCTGTAGAATGGGCAGCCCGAGCCCGGGACTTGCCTACCGGTGTGCGCGTTCGCGGCTTCAGAAGAATATGGGCTCGTTTGCAGCTGCTCCCCTGCAGTTTGTCCCTGCTGCCCCCGGGTGCGAGGGAGCTGCTCCAGATGAGCCATTCCCCCCCTTTGCCCTGCCACGCTCGCCTGTTGAAGCTCCGATGGCGGCGGCTTCGGGAGACGCTGGCGGCGCAGGCGAAGGCTCAGAGGGGATCACAACACACGGGGGGCTGAGCCCACTGCCCTAAGCCGTCAGAGGCAGTGCAGGGCATGGCTGGGAGTGTGCTAACCTCCCCGAGTGCCAGACTCTGCCATTGCCACCGCCCCTACCAGGCTTGGAGGCAGCTGCTTTCCTCTTGCGATGTGAAACAATGAAAGTGAAGAAACAGCCAGTGGAGAGCACAGAGAGCTGCTCCAGTCCACGTGTTCTCCAAGTCAGCGGCTGTTTCTCTCCTTTGTTGTTTGGCGCAGCACAGAGAAATGTAGCAGCCATGAGCTGTGTTTTCCTCTAAGCGCTGTGGGCGGCAGAGGGAAACAGGTGCTTCTCTCTGCACAGAGCTTTCCGGATGAGACTTGGAGGAAAGCCTAGCTCATGGCTTTTACATTTTGCGGTGCAAAATATCCCAGCAAAAACAATGAAAGCGAAGAAACAGCCAGTGGAGAGCACACAGAGCTGCTCCAATCCACGTGTTTGCCAGGTCAGCGGCTGTTTCTCTCCTTCATTGCTCTTTATGGGAAATCATTTGGCGCAGCACAGAGAAATGTAGCAGCCATGAACTGCGCTTTCTTCTGAGTCAAATCTGGAAAGATCTGGCTGGGCAGGGGTGCCTCCATCTGCCGGCTCATGGCAGTGGGCTCAGCTGCAGCCCAGATGAGCCGAGGAACTGCATGGATCCGCAATGCCGGCAGTTTCGGGGGCTCCTTCCCTCAGTTGTTTATTTTCTTACCTCTAGGTGGCTGCCTCCCGAAAACACTTTGCTTCCCTTCTCCAAACGACCCAGGCGGAGGACGGAGGCTTCTGCTCCTGGCCCGGAAGAAGTTTTTGCACAGTGCAAAACCCTCCAAAAAAATTAAAAAAAAAACAACCGCCCAAATCAAAATGGAAACACATGCGCAGTGCCGGAAACCCGGCTTCTGCGCATGCTCAGAAGAAGAAGAAAATAAAGAAATCCCCCCCAAAATTCAAAAAAAATCAAAAAAATTCAGGAAAAAAATGGCGGCGCCTAGGGACCGGGACCGACCGCATGACGTCACCAGCGGGTCGCTACCGGTGCGCCGCACCGGACCGCACCGGTAGGAATCCACTACTGCAAGGGACTCATTTTTACTGCAAAAGTGCTGTCATGTTCCATGGAATGCAAATTCATCTATGCCAGCGATGGCGAACCTTTTTTTCCTCGGGTGCCAAAAGCACACGCATAATAGCACGCACACGCGTGCCCACACCCATAATTCAATGCCCCATGCTCCGCCCCCTGCGCGTGTGTGCGCAATTCACCCCCTGCGCTACCCCATCCCCCACGCATGTGTGCGCAACCCCCTGTGCTCCCCCACGCATGCACGCATGACCCCCCCAGGGATGAAATCCAGCAGGTTCTGACAGGTTCTGGATTGTCGGTAGTGGAAACTTTGAGTAGTTCGGAGAACGGGTAGCAGAAATTTTGAGTAGTTGAGAAAACTGGCAAATACCACCTCTGGCTGGCCCCAGAGTGGGGTGGTGTTAGAAATAACAAAAGAAACTTGGATCAATTAAAAAAACAAAGAGTATTTATTGGTAAGAAATAATAATAATAATAATAATAATAATAATAATAATAATAATAATAATAATAATAATAATAATAATAATAATAATAATAATAACAACAATAATAATAACAATAATAATAACAATAATAACAATAATAACAACAATAATAACAACAATAATAACAATAATAATAACAATAACAATAACAATAATAATAGCAGTTTGCAAAGTGCGGTGGATCATTCAGCCTGACCTTAAGGTGAGGTTTGAGCCAAAAGCCATACTTATGATTTCAAAAGCTTTACATTTTATACTTTCTATCTCAACGCGCCCCCCCCCCATGCCCCTCCTTTCGGATACAGTTACGGATCACATCTAATCCGTAATGCCTGAGAGACAACAGAATCTCTGACATGTCCATCAACACCTTTCCATTATTGCCCATAAAATATTTTGCAAGTACAGCATCTTCCTACTTCCCTTACCCTAGCATTAAGGAATGTCCCTTTTTGGTTGGGCCCCTTTCTTAATTAACGAAAGGATATATGTCAGCATATTTTCTCCAACTATCTTAAAGCAACTAATATTTAATAAGTTCAAGCTGGAAGGGACCCTGTAGGCCATCCAATCAAACCCTCTGCCCAAGCAGAATTAAATCTACAATTATATACATTTCTATATACTATTTTATTTTTGAATTTTCTTATATCCTACAAATCTACCCCTTTTCTATTTGATTAGCTTCTTCATAAAATAAAACATTATTTCTGGAATTCTCTTAAGCTTTCTTCAATTTCTTCAGCATCTTCAAATTTCATAATAGCAGTATATTCATTTACATCGTTTAACATTATCATCATATGTTTCTCTTTATTTTGTGTGACAGTTATCATACCTTCAATAGTGCTTTGTACCACATTCCTTATAAGGGGTATAAGACATGGTAAGCAGATTAATCCCAATATAACCATACCTGCCATAAATAAGGCTTGCTTCCAATTATTAAAAAATCCCCCCCAAAAATCCTTCATTATCCAAAATTCCTGTCCATGTTTGTACCTGAACATGAGCTATTTTTCTCATTCTATCTGTGATTTGTCTAATTACTTCCCCTGTATCATCTGCTCCTATATCATCATAGACAGGCACACCCAAAATTTCTCCTTTCTGTTTAGGAATGAGAAAGAAACTAGGTCTAATACTACCACTCCAGTTTCTTGGTAGATGTGCATAAGCAGTTTTACCACAAATCCAGTAAAGCCCATCCGGTGCTACCCATTCTAAACTTCTATTACAGATGTCTTTTATTCCCTGCATTTTCTTCCAGGTCTTAGGAGGATTAATGTACCATCCTGTTATCCAGCCTACACAACTCCACCACTTACACCTTACATTACTTATTGTACAAGAATCAGGAGCACACATACTTTTCATCTTCTATACAGGCTTGAATCCAACCAATATCTCCACATCTATCCACTGCTGCATAAGTATTTGCTGCTTTAAATACATCAAAGATTACAGAGAAAGAATATTCTAAATCATGTTTCCACTTTGATTCTCCTAACAATTTCTGATTTATTTTCCCCCCACTCCTAATTTTAAGCCCATTGCCTAGGGTCCTTGCAAGGGTCATAACAGAATGTCGCCTTTCCTTCTGTGCATTTAGAGCACTGTGTTCCGTTATAACTACATGGAGCACTCTTTCCCTCACATTTACGGGCTGTATGATATTTCAATGTTTTTGTGATTTTACCTTTTATATTAGTGATAATTATGCATTCTTCACACTCTTGTTGTCCCTTTAAAACTCCAACAATTTCCCAGAACAGTAAAATCTGAAAAATGTTAATCATTCTGGAAGAAGATTGTCAATAATGATGATATCACACTCTTCTGTACAATCAGTGTGGATGGGGGCACATTCTGAACAATGAGTACAATAGCAATACTTACACCAACATATGTAATTACAGAACTAACACATCAGGAAAGGGTATAGCCTCTGGCTCTTCTATCTGATCTTTTGGACACAATATAGAGATCCACTCCTCTTTTGCCCACCAACATACCCAAGTACCCAGGAACAGTAGAGCTATACTCAATCCTACTCCTATCCAGTGCCCAGTATCATTCATTAATGTTTAAACACCGGAAACTTTACTCTAATGAAAATAATATCTTACCATATTTTTACCATATCCCCAGTACATATATATCAAATATCAGCATGAAAATTTCTTAAGAGAGGAGGTGATTTAAAAAGGTCTTTTTCCCAACCTCTATTTTAACTCAGTACAATTCCCTCCTCATCAGTTATTCTAACAGTTTTGTAAACTTTATTTTTAACTTTTAACACCACAAATATGCTTTCCCAGGTTGGCTCTCTCTTTTTATCACTCTTCCACTGGATTAAGATTCGTCTCCTTCTTTCAGCTCCTTCCACTCGGATTCGGAACCTCTGTAGGGGCAAATCACATGAATTCTTAGGAAAGTGTGCTTTATTGTTTAGAGGGGCCGGTGGTCGCCCTTACCGCCAGTTCAAATAAAACTGCACCGGTTCCTCCCATTGGGGGTCGCCTGGCATTATATGCCAGTCGGTGGGAGAAAATCACCAACGACGCATGGGTCTTGCAGACCCTATCGTTAGGGCTATCTCTTGAATTTCTTTCCACACACACCCCCGAGGTTTTTCCTATGCTGTCCCTTGTCATCTAATCCTGCTAAATGGGTCCTTATGAATCAGGCCATCAAGCACCTGTTGGACATTCGAGCCATCCAACAGGTGCCCAAGGACCAGCAGGGACAGGGATTCTATTCAATATTGTTCATAGTACCTAAATCCTCGGGCGGGTGGAGAGCCATTCTTGATTTAAAACGCCTCAATAGGTATGTCATCTATAAGAAATTCAAGATGCACATCCTGCAATCAATTCTGGCGGGCATTAGGCCAGGTGACTTTCTCGCATCAATTTACCTTTCGGAGGCTTACCTCCACATCCCAATCAATTCGGACCACCGCCAATACCTCCGGTTTTGTTATGCAGGGGTGCATTACGAATATCTGGCATTGCCCTTCGGCCTATCTTCTGCACCCAGGGTGTTCATGAAGGTCCTGGCCGTTTTGACAGCCCACCTGTGGGCTATTCCCGTGCGTGTCCAGTGCTACCTGGATGACATCCTCATCCAGTCTTCCTCTCTGTCCCAGGCAGAGCAAGACATCCAGGTAGTCCTTAACACCCTTGAGCACCACGGGTTTCTAGTTAACATGGGAAAGAGTCAACTGTCCCCCTCCACTAGGGTCACTCACCTGGGGGCCATCATTGACTCTCTGGAGTGCAGAGTGTACCTGTCACAGGAGCGGAGGGACAGCCTATCGGATTTAGTCCAGTGTGTTCTGGCCCAAACCAGGGTTCCCCTGAAGCAGCTGTCCTCCCTCCTGGGAAAGATGATATCTGTGATTCATATCACCCCTTGGGCTCACCTGCATTCCAGAGACCTTCAATGGTTTCTTCTCCCTTTCCAGCGGGCCGATCGCAGCGATTCCCCAGCCAGGGTCCAGATCCCGATGGTCGTGAGGAAGTCCCTCCAATGGTGGTCTTCAACCGCTCTCGCCAAGGGCACCAGCTTCCTGGAACCACAGAGGTTGACACTCACCACGGATGCCAGCACTGAAGGTTGGGGGCCCCACATAGAGACTCAGGTCGCCCAGGGCACCTGGTCCAGTGCCGAGCAGAGCCTCCCCATCAACCTGTTAGAGCTGAGGGCTGTCAGGTTTGCCCTGTGTCACTTCCGGGACCGTCTGTCGGGCAGTCATGTCCTTGTCTTGACAGACAATGTAACAACGAAGGCCCATATAAATCGCCAAGGCGGGACAATGTCCAAGGCACTCATGGTAGAGGCCATGGCACTGGGGCTCTGGGCAGAGCGGCACCTGCAGTCCATCGCAGCGGAGCATATCTCCGGGGTGAGCAACACGACCGCAGACTGGCTGAGCTGGAATTCCATCGACCCAGCAGAGTGGTCCCTACACCCGGACATCTTCCAACAATTGGTCAGTCGGTTCGGTCTGCCGGTAATGGACCTCTTCGCCACCCCGGAGAATGCCAGGTTGCCCAGGTTTGTCACCAGGTTCAGGACACAGGGGGCAATGGACACAGATGCACTTCGATGCGACTGGCCGCCAGGCCTGCTATACACCTTCCCTCCCCTTCCCCTGATCCCCAGGGTCATCCGGAGGGTCCTACAGTTGAAGGCGGAGGTGATCTTGTTAGCTCCACACTGGCCCAGGCGGGCATGGTTCGCGGACCTTATGTCCCTGTCCATGTCACTGCCTTGGCGGATCCCGCCGACAGAGTGGTCGCTTGTCCAGGGGTCAGTTTCCCATCCAGAGCCACATTGGCTACAACTGACCGCCTGGCACTTGAGCAGCTAACTCTAAAGCATCGCCTGGTTCCGGACAATATCGCTCAAATCATGTTGGCCTCTAGGAGGCCGCCTACTGAATGTATTTATTCGACCACCTGGAAGGCCTTCTGTTGCTGGTGCACGCAGGTGGGGTAGTCACCTGTCGATCTATCAATAATCAATGTAATACAATTTCTGCGTCAGGGCCTTGCCAAGGGTCTCTCCCCTAACACACTGCGCCGCCAAGTAGCGGCTTTATCAACTGTCCTCTCATGTCCAGCCGTGGACTCCCTTTCTGGCCACCCACTCCTAAAAAAATTTCTGAAGGGGGCTTCCAACCTGTGTCCTCCTTTAGTCCATAGGTTCCCCACCTGGGACCTATCTAAGGTACTAACTGCTCTCACCGCTGGCCCGTTTGAGCCTCTCTCTACGGCATCTCTGATGCACTTGACTTACAAGGTAACCTTTCTTGTGGCTGTGACCTCAGCACGCAGGGTTTCAGAACTGGCTGCTCTGTCTGTGCAGGGGGACCTGTGTGTTTTTCACACTGACAGGGTGGTCCTGCGCCTGGACCCCACCTTCATTCCGAAGGTCAACACGTACTTTCACAGGGCGCAGGAGATTATTCTACCCTGTTTCTACCAAACTACTCTTAATGACACTGAGCGTGCATGGCACCTGCTGGACGTCAGGCGTGCCCTGGACATTTATTTGCAATGCACCTCTAGCTTCTGACGAACTGAGGCACTCTTTGTGTTCTTTCGCCCTTCTTCCATGGGCTCCAAAGAATCATCCTCCACGGTGGGCCGTTGGCTTCGCGTGGCCATCTCCTTGGCCTACGAACAGATGTCTCTGCCCCGGCCCCCCAGACTTACAGCACACTCAACTCGCAGTGCGGCCACCACTGCGGCCTGGAACGCCCGGGCCTCCATTCTGGAGGTTTGCCATGCGGCCACGTGGGCCTCTCCTACACCCTTTGTCCGGCACTATAAACTGGATGCCTATGCCTCGGAGGAGGTGGACTTTGGCCAGAGGGTGTTGCATCAAGGTGTGGGAGGACTGGGTCAGTCTCAGCCAGATACAGGTGGCCCGCCCTAGGGACAAGGTACTTTGGTATGTCCCATTCTTGGAGGCTGGCTTCACCCATTATGGAGAAGGGACATTGTTTACTTACCTGATACGTCCTTTCTCATAGAGTGGAGCCAGCCTCCAAGTCCCTCCCCTTTTTAGGGTACTGGCTGGACTATCTGTTCTCATTAATCTATCATCCTGTACATATGTTCATGAGGTCTGTGTTACTGTTGTTGGTTTGTCTTTCTCTAATAAAAAAAAGTGAGTTGGTCTGATGGGTAAGCACGTTTGAGTTTGACCTTCTTCCCTCGTAAAAAGAGGGGGTGCCAAGGCAAGAGGGTCCTATTTATACTTTTGAAGAAACTCGGTCCTGATTGGCTGGAGGGCAGGTTTAACCCATTCTTGGAGGCTGGCTCTACCCTATGAGAAAGGACGTATCAGGTAAGTAAACAACGTCCCATCTCATGAATTCTTAGGAAAGTGTGCTTTATTGTTTCTTTAAGGTCAATTTTAAGAGGTCCTCATGTGGGACGCTGGTTCAGGTGACTGGTGGAGACACAGGTCCAGCCCTTCTTGGCCATCCAGACTGCTGTTTTGGAAGTGAGTAGTACTTGGAATGGTCCTTCCCACTTCAGGGTCAGTTTTTCCTCCCTCCAGCTCCGGATCAGCACCCAATCACCGTGTTGGAATTTGTGGACTGGAAACTCCAAAGGTGGTGTTTGAGCCAAAAGTCCTTGTTTCCTAAGGAAATCAAAGTAACTGGACAGTTTATGCACATATTGTTTCAATACCTTATCTCGAGTTTCCAGGGAATCAATACATATATTTCCAATATCTTTTCTAGGTTGGGTTCATATTCTCAGTAGAGCCAAAGGGAGACATTTAGTCCATTAACCCTTTCAACTTTACCACTTCTCTCCACTCTCCAAGGTGGGTGTAACTTCCAATGAATTCCCAATGATTCCATAATCTTCTGTAATATTTTTGAAGTAAAATGACTTCCTTGATCACTATCTATTTGGGAAATTATTCCATACCAAGGAATGATTTGATCCAACAAAACTCTTGACACCACTGTTGCTGTGGTATTACGGCAAGAAAAAGCTTCAAACCCGCCCCCCTGTGAGCATGACCATTATGACCAATAAATATTTTACTCTCCCCAATCTTGGTAATTCTGTAAAATCCACTTGAATACATTGAAATGATCTTAAAGCTGGTGGTCTTCCCCCAATCTGTTGTATAAATTAAACATATTCCAATACAACCATAACATCTACAATAGCTTGAATTCCCCAATGACTTCCTTTATATAGTTTTTTATTAATTCTCATGCTATTGGTTTACTTATTAACTGTCTCCCATCTGGGAGGAATCACCTTCCCTTCTCCCCTTCCTGTCCTCCTATCTGTTGTAACTCTCTTCATTCCTTCTCAGTGAATACAGAAATTTGCTCTGTTGTTTCAACAATGGGAATTAATAACTCCATTTTTTTTTCACTTTAGCAGCTAATTTTGCCTCCTCATCAGCAATCCGATTACCTATGTTCTCAAATTATTTCCCTTTTTGGTGAGCATTCACATGTGTTACTGCTATTTTTCTTGGTTTTTGTAAAGAACTCATTATTTCTTTTATCAGAGTCTCATGTACCAATTCCTTTCCCTTGCTATTTATCATTCCCCTTTCCACCCATATTTTGCCAAATGTATGTACTATCCCAAATGTATACTTAGAATCTGTGTATATTGTCCCAATTTTTCCTTCTAAGATGCATAGAGCCTGGTGTAGTGCATACAGTTCACAAGTTTGTGCAGACCAATTTCGAGACAAACCCCCTGCCTCAAGGATCTCTTTAGTATGCCCATTTATAATGGCATACGCATATATTTTATTTATTTATTTATTTATTTATTTATTTATTTATTTATTTATTTATTTATTTATTTATTTATTTATTTATTTATTTATTTATTTTTGTACTCCCCCCTCCACCCTAGAGGATCCATCTATGAAAATTGCTTCTCCCTTCTCCAGAGGGTGTTCCTCCAAATCAGGTCTTATTTTAGTTTGTAAATGTATCACTTCAGAACAATAATGTTCTAACTCATACTGATCCATTGCTCTAGTGTTGGCTAAGAACTGTGCTGGATTCAAATTGTGATATGTAGTTAAAACCAAGTCTGTCTGCTGCATCCTGCTTTTTGCTGGAGAATGGTTCTAACTTGATGTGGAGTGCTCACAATGAGGGCTCCCCCAAAGTTCAATTTCCTACTTTCTTGGACCAGCATTGCAGTGGCAGCAATTGGTTGAATACATACTGGCTATCCCCTTATTACTGGATCCATTGTTTTTGACAAAAATGCTACAGGTTTCTTTTGTCCTGCCCAATCCTGAGCCAACACCCCCTGCGCAATACCATTCTCTGTGTTTACAAAGAGATGGAATGGTTTTTCCAAATTTGACAAACTTAATACAGGAGCCTTGGTTAAAGCTTGTTTTAAATTTTCAAAACTTCCCCTTTTATGTCCCTCCCATTTTAAATTCCAAGGCTCAAATTCAATTAATTTAGCATATAGGGGCTTGGTGAGATCAGCATACCCATCCACCCAGAATCTGCAGTATCCCACCAAATCTAAGAATTTCCTTAGTTCTTCCTTGTTTTTAGGTAAAGGCTGAGATGCCACCCCTTCCATTTTGTCAGTAGTGATTTTCTTGTTTCCTTTATTAATTAAATGTAACATATTATAATTTGGATTTAAATACTCTACTTGTCCAGATATATTTGGAGATTCAGTGAATCCTTAAGGTAACACTATCCACTGATATTGTTGCATATCAATTAAAAACACCACTTCTTCTTCCTTAGGTCCCACTACTAGGTTTATCAAGGAAAAAGAAATACCGTATATTCCGGCGTATAAGACGACTGGGCGTATAAGACGACCCTCAACTTTTCCAGTTAAAATATAGAGTTTGGGATATACTCGCTGTATAAGACTACCCCTCCTACCATTTTTCTTTTTCTTTCTGTCTTTCTTCCTTCCTAACATCTTTCTTTCTTTCTTTCTTTCTTTCTTTCTTTCTTTCTTTCTTTCTTTCTTTCTTTCTTTCTCTTTCTTTCTTTCTTTCTGTCTGTCTGTCTGTCTTCCTTCCTAACTTCTTTCTTTTTCTTTCTTTCTGTCTGTCTGTCTGTCTTCCTAACTTCCTTCCTTCTTTCTTTCTTTCTTTCTTTTTCTTTCTTTCTTTCTTTCTTTCTTTCTTTCTTTCTTTCTTTCTTTCTTTCTTTCTTTCTTTCTTTCTTTCTTTCTTTCCCTCCCTCCCTCCCTCCCTCCCTCCCTCTTTCTTTCCCTCCCTCCCTCCCTCCCTCCCTCCCTCCCTCCCTCTCTCTCTCTCTCTCTCTCTCTCTCTCTCTCTCTCTTTCTTTCTTTCTTTCTTTCTTTCCTGACTTGACCTTATGAATGTGACACTAAGGATCTAACTTAGCTTGAAATATTTTTGGTGGAATGCTAAACTGAGGGTCAATTTCCAGGGTACAAATCAGGGATGTATTCCATCCAACAAGAAAACTGTAGCAGATGGAAAACAGATCCAAAGCAATTCCAAGCTTAACCCATATTTTCCATAAGAAGGTAACCAAGACAAAAAGAACTTATCTGGAAGAAATCATTCTCATACCCAAAGCAGGAGATAACCCAGGCATGAAACTTGTACCAAATTATAAAAAGCATATTTTATTTAGTTAATTGTTTGATTTATACACCCACTCAAATTGTTTGATTTATAAGCCCTCTCAAAATAACTCTCTGGGAAATAGGCAAAATAAAAAAGAGCTATCATAAAATATAAAATATGATAAAATACAATAATTCCATCAGGCAATTCAATGAACAATTGTCAGAGAATCATTAATTTCTGAAGGAAAGTTATGCCCTTAAACATATTGAACAATATTGCTTCCCTAGAAGCTAGGAGCAGTTTATCAATCCCCACCATGGCTCCTTTCTCCCTCGCCCAGCCCTCTTCCAAGACGCCAAGTGGAAGCAAGGTAGGTGGGTGGGTTGTTCCCCTCCCCTCGGAGGAAGAAGGAGCCTCTGTCGCCGTCTCCCGCGGGACTCCAGCCACCTGACTGAGTCCCCGACCGCGGCACCGGCAGGGTGAACGCGCATGGGAGGGAAGGAGAGAGCGCGCGCTACCGCCGCCGCTGCTATCATACTGAAACTTCGGAGCCGGGGGGAGCTCAAAAACGGCCGCATCCCTGCCATTCTCCAGCCAAGCGGCCGAAGGAGCCCCGGAGCCCCGACGCTGCCCTGCATCTTGGTCTCCTGCCGCCACCGCCAGCTGCAGCCTTCCCAGCAGGTGGGCGCGCGCAAGAGGGATCGCGGAGCAGAGGCGCCCGGCGAGTGGTGCAAGAGGCGCAGGGATGCCAGAAGTGGCATCGGCGGCAGCAGGCTCCTGCCCGTGTCTCCCACCTGCCTCTTGCCTTAAGCCGCCGGGCGCCTCTGCTCCGCGATCCCTCCTGCGTGTGCCCACCTGCTGGGAAGGCTGCAGCTGGCTGTGGCGGCAGGAGACCAAGATGCAGGGCAGCGTCGGGGCTCCGGGGCTCCTTCAGCCGCTTGGCTGGAGAATGGCAGGGATGCAGCTGCGGCCGTTTTTGAGCTCCCCCCGGCTCCGAAGTTTCAGTACCCGGCGTATAAGACGACCCCCAACTTTCGAGATGATTTTCAATGGGGAAAAAGTCGTCTTATACGCCAGAACATACGGTAGCCCCTGACACCCCTAGTATTCACTTTCATCTTCTATCTTCATATTGTACACTTGCGCTTCCCTTCTCTGGATCGGGCAGTCTTTCTTGAAATGTCCAGGCTGGCCATACCCAAAACATCTCCTAACTCTGTCCTCCCTGCCCATATCACCACGTACTTTTTCCATTATTGCTTGTGTGGTGCCCACATACAGGTACTGAATGTAAAAGAGTTACCGTATTTTTCGGAGTATAAGACACACAGATGTATAAGACGCACCTTAGTTTTGGGGGAGGAAAACAAGGAAAAAAGGCCTCTGCCTCCCAGCAATTTGCCAAACAGCAAACAGCACAGATGATATACACTGTTTGCTGTGTATTTCTGTGCATGTGTGCTTGACCCATAGAAATAGCAAAGAATTGGAGAAATGTACATTAGGGCAGTATATTAATCCCAGAAAGTTTTCTTAAATGTAATCACACTAACTCCTCCCAATTATTTAAATAAATCTACTCCAAACATGACTAAGTCAGGATTTAATTCAGCTGCCTTATTTTAATACTAATAATACTAAAACAGGACATTTCAGATTATACTTTTACAGATCTTTAAAATTGATGTGGCTTTCTGGAAGGCTTTCTGCTATTTAAAAGAAGATACAATAGCACTGGGCCTCTTCAGAGCAAGCATTTATTTTAAAAAGCTTCTTCATTTTGTTAAGTTGTCTAGAACAATAATAAAGCAGTCTTTAAAAAATAAGTCGAATAATTTGAACATTCTACAAACATTTAACAAAATAACATATTAACAGAATCTGCCTCTACCTAGGATAGAACTCACAACCTCCTGACTGTGAGGCAAGAGCTCTTTCCTCTAGGCTACAGTAGCTGTAGCTTACTGTCTTGCAATTTCAGCAATGTAACATTGCCAGCAGTTTATCTCCCAGCATTTTGTCTCATTACAGCCACCGTAGTTAGTTTCATTTTACCACTGGCTTGCAAGCCTGTCAGCTGTAGGTCGGGAGGCAGATAATCTCTTAGTGTGCTAATAAGGCTTCTGTTTCTGTTCTGTTTGCTGCAAAGAGGTAAATTGTTGGCAGGCAGAGGCCAAAGGGTGGGGGTGGCTGGGTGGGGCTACATTCGGTGTATAAGACGCACCCAAATTTTCACCCTCTTTTTGAGGGTAAAAAGACGCGTCTTATACTCCAAAAAATACAGTAAGTTGTTGTATAAAGTTAAAATATTAATAATAATAATAATAATAATAATAATAATAATAACAACAACAACAACAACAACAACAACAACAACAACAGAGTTGGAAGGGACCTTGGAGGTCTTCTAGTCCAACCCCCTGCTTAGGCAGGAAACACTACACTACTTCAGACAAATGGTTATCCAACATCTTCTTAAAAACTTCCAGTGTTGGAGCATTCACAACTTCTGGAGGCAAGCTGTTCCACTGATTAATAGTCCTAACTGTCAGGAAATTTCTCCTTATTCTAAGTTACTTCTCTCCTTGTTTAGTTTCCACCCATTACTTCTTGTTCTAACTTCAGGTGCTTTGGAGAATAGTTTGACTCCCTCTTCTTTGTGGCAACCCCTGAGATATTGGAACACTGCTATCATGTCTCCCCTGATCCTTCTTTTCATTAAACTAGACATACCCAGTTCCTGCAACAGTTCTTCATATGTTTTAGCCTCCAGTTTCCTAATCATCTTTGTTGCTCTTCTCTGCACTCTTTCTAGAGTCTCAACATCCTTTTTACATCGTGGCGACCAAAACTGAATGCAGTATTCCAAGTGTGGCCTTACCAAGGCATTATAAAGTGGTATTATCACTTCGCGTGATCTTGATTCTATCCCTCTGTTAATGCAGCCTAGAACTGTGTTGGCTTTTTTGGCAGCTGCTGCACACTGCTGGCTCATATTTAAATGGTTGTCCACTAGGACTCCAAGATCCCTCTCACAGTTACTACTGTTGAGCAAGGTACCACATATACTGTACCTGTGCATTTTGTTTTTCTTGCTAAATGTAGAACCTTACTTTTTTCACCATTGAATTTCATTTTGTTTGATAACACCCAATGTTCAAGTCTGTCAAGATCCTTCTGTATTTTGAGCCTATCTTCTGGAGAGTTGGCTATTCCTGCCAGTTTGGTGTCATCTGCAAATTTGATGATTTCTCCATCTATCCCCTCGTCCAAGTCATTGATAAAGATGTTGAAGAGTACTGGGCCTAAAACGGAGCCTTGGGGTACTCCACTGCATACTTCCCTCCATGTAGATGCAGTTCCATTGAGCACTACATGTTAAGTGCGGTTGGTTAGCCAGTTTTGAATCCATCTGTTGGTGTTGCTGTCCATCCCACATTTTTCTACTTTCTCTAGTAGTAGGTTATGGTCTACTTTATCAAATGCCTTACTGAAGTCCAAGTAAACCATATCGACAGCATTCCTCTGGTCCACTAATTTTGTCACTTTGTCAAAGAATGCAATAAGATTAGTCTGGCATGATCTGTTTTTGACAAACCCATATTGGCTTTTGGTTATTACTGTGTTTGCTTCTAGGTGTTCATTGATTCATTGCTTGATTATCTTTTCCAAAATCTTCCCTGGTATTGAGGTCAGCCTGATAGGTCTGTAGTTTCCTGAATCTGTTTTTCCCCCTTTTTTGAAGATGGGAACTACATCAGCTCTTTTCCAGTCCTCTGGCAGTTCCCCGGTGCTCCAGGATCTTTGAAAGATATAGTTCAGTGGTTGTGAGATCTCATCTGCCAGTTCCTTCAGAACCTTGGGGTGTAATCCATCTGATCCTGGTGATTTGAATTCGTCTAGGGTAGACAGGTGTTCCCTTACCATTTTCTTCTCTATTTTAACTTGTGTTCCTAATATGTTTTTTGTGATGCTGTTTTTGATAGGTTGGACTATTTTTTCCCTTTGTGTAAAGACATATGCAAAAAAATGTGTTAAGTAGCTCTGCTTTCTCCCTGTTGCTTGTCACCTTCTTGCCACTTTCTCCCTGCAATGGACCAATTGTTTCCTTGACTTTTTTCTTGTTTTTAATATGTTGGAAGAAGCTTTTTTGGTTACTTTTTACTTTTGTCGTAAGCTTTTGTTCATTGTGAGCCTTAGCTTTCCTCACTTCATCTTTACAGGCTCGGGCTATTTGCTGGTATTCTGCCTTAGTTATTTCCCCTTCTTTCCACTTTTTATACTTGTCCTTTTTGTCTTTCAATTTGTCAGAGAGTTCTTTATGCAGCCCTGCTGGTTTCTTTTGAGACCTATTATTTGTCTTCTTCATTGGTATTGTGCTAGTCTGGGCTTTTATTATCTCACTTTTTAAAATTTCCCAAGCTTCTTGAGTTGTTTTCCCCTTGAGGATTCTCATCCATGGAATCTTTCCCAAGTTCTCTCTAAGTTTATTGAAATTAGCTCTCTTAAAGTCCAAGACTCTAGTTTGATTTTGTTCTACTGCTTGTGTTTGCATAATGTTGAATTCCAATATTGCATGATCACTTGCCCCCAAGGTTCCTGTAGCTTCAACACCTTCTATCATTTCATCTCTGTTAGTGAGAATTAAGTCCAATATAACTGATCCCCTTGTTCCCTTCTCTACTTTTTGGGTAACAAAGTTGTCTGCTAGGTTTGTTAGGAACCTGTTGGCTCTTCCACTTGGTGCAGAGTTTGTCTCCCAGTTGATGTCAGGGTAGTTAAAATCCCCCATTACTATTGTGATGTGCTTCCTACATACCTTAGTTAGCTGACTAGCAAAAAGTTCATCTACTTCCTCTGTTTGGTTGGGTGGCCTGTAGTATAGACCTATGGCAATGTCATTTCGCCCCCCTTCAATATTGACCCAAATGCATTCAAGATGATTTTCATTATTGTTGTGCTCTATTTCTGTAGAGATGTAGTTATTTCTTACATATAGTGCAACTCCACCTCCTCTTTTATTTGGTCTGTTTCTTTTAAATAATTTAAATCCCTCTAGCTGTATATTCAAAGAGCCGAGATGGCGCAGTGGTTAAATGCAGCACTGCAGGCTACTGCTAGTTCAGCAGTTCAGCTGTTCAAATCTCACCGGCTCAAGGTTGACTCAGCCTTCCATCCTTCTGAGGTCGGTAAAATGAGGACCCAGATTGTTGGGGGCAATATGCTGAACTCTGTAAACCGCTTAGAGAGGGCTGTAAAGCACTATGAAGCGGTATATAAGTCTAAGTGCTATTGCTATTGCTATTCCATTTGTCAGTTTCATCCCACCATAATGGCCGTAATGGCAACTATCATATCTTCCCTCATTTACTTGAATTTCTAATTCTGCCTGTTTATTCCTCATACTCTGTGCATTGGTGTATAGACATTTATTTATTTATTTATTTATTTATTTATTTTATTTATTTATTTTTGTCAAGTACGTGTTGGTAATATACATAGATATAACATTGTTTATATACATAAAATGAGTACTGATAAGAGGAAACATTAGGACAGGGACGGTAGGCATGCTGGTGCACTTATGCACGTCCCTTACTGACCTCTTAGGAATCAGGTGAGGTCAACAGTGGACAGTCTAAGGGTAAAGTTTTGGGGGTTTGGTGACGAAACCACAATGTCAGGTAGTGAGTTCCAGGCATTTACCACTCTGTTGCTAAAGTCGTATTTTCTACAGTCAAGTTTGGAGCGGTTCACTTTGAGTTTGTATCTGTTGTGTGCTCGTGTATTGTTGTGGTTGAAGCTGAAGTAGTCATTGACAGGAAGGACGTTGTAGCAGATAATTTTATGAGCTATGCTTAGGTCATGCCGAAGGCGACGTAGTTCTAAGCTTTCTAAGCCCAGGATTTCAAGTCTGGTTGCGTAAGGTATTCTGTTGCGAGTAGAGGAGTGGAGGACTCTTCTTGTAAAGTATCTCTGGACACTTTCTAATGTATTTATGTCCGATATGCGGTGTGGGTTCCAGACAGATGAGCTGTATTCAAGGATTGGTCTGGCGAATGTTTTGTATGCTCTGGTTAGTAGTGTGATATTACCGGAGAAGAAGCTACGTAAGATTAGGTTAACAGTTCTTGAAGCCTTTTTGGCGATGTTGTTGCAGTGGGCTTTGGCACTTAGGTCATTTGAGATGAGTATTCCAAGGTCTTTGACAGGGTGAGGGTCGTCTGCAAGGTCTTGTCTGTTCAGCTTGTATTTGGTGTTCTGATTTTTTTTGCCAGAGCATTTGTTGGTTGAGATTTGGAATTGCCAGATGTTTGACCATTCTGACACAAAGTCTAGGTCTTTTTGGAGAATAGCAGTGTTGTCGGTGGTGTTGAAGAGTTTTACATCATTGGCGGAGAGAACGCAGTCACTTGTAATGTGATCGCAAAGGTCATTTATATAAAGTATAAAGAGTGTTGGTCCTAGTATGCTGCCTTGGGGAACACCGCTGTTAACAGGTACGGGATTTGATAGGGCACTCCCTATTTTGACCACTTGTTGTCTGTTTGACAGGAACGCAGTTATCCAGTCATGAAGGGGTCCAGAGATGCCGTAGGAGTTCAGTTTCAGAAGTAGTTTATCGTGAACCACTGAGTCGAAGGCTTTACAGAAGTCTATGTAAATTGTGTCTATTGTTTTGCCCTGGTCATGTTTTGAGGTCCATATGTTTTTGCAGTGTAGTAGTTGTAGATTGCAGGATAATTTTTTTCTGAAACCGAATTGCTTGTTTGAGAGTAGGTTGTTAGTTTCTAGGTGATGGGTGATGGATCGGTTTATGATTGATTCCATGACTTTGCATGTGACGCAGCATAGAGATTGGTCTGTAGTTTTCTACTAGACTGGGATCTCCCTTTTTAAAGATGGGGATGACCGTGGCTAGTGACCATAGTTTTGGTAGGGAACTGGTCCTGAAAGATTTTTCAAAGATTATGCTTAGTGGTTCAGCTATGGCTGTGGAGAGCTTTTTTAGGAAGTATGCACATAGTCCATCAGGTCCGATTGACAGGGAAGGTTTTTGGTTGCGTAGTGCTTTTTCAACATTGTCTTCATTGAAGTCTATTTGTATTAAATCGTTGTGATTATTTGCGGTACAACTGGGGAATTTTGGGCATGAGCCGTTGCTGTTTACAAAGACTGAGCCAAAGAATGTGTTGAAGAGGTTTGCTTTGACTGTTTCATCATAGTATTCTTTGTTTTTGGGTCCTTTTAGTAGTGGGAGGGGTCTCAAGTCCTTGAGTTTGTTATTTACGAAGTTGTAGAAGGCGCGGTTGGATTTTGTGCGCAGGAGGTTTTCCTCTTGTTTGCTGTGATAGTTGGAGCATTCCATCTTTATTTGGTGGCACATATTTTTGTAGCGGTTTTTGAAGTTAGCTGTATAGCCTGTTTTGTTTTTTCGCCAGAGGGATTTTTTTTTTTGGTTTGTAACTTCCTTATTGATATGGGTAGTTTGTTTTTCTTGGTTATGGTGGTTATTAGTGGTACGTGTAATCTAATACTTCTTTTGATTTCAAGCAAGAAGATATTATAGAGGTCATCGGCAGTGTTACAGTTTGAGAATAGAGTTTGCCAGTCAAGAGTTGAGAGGTCGGTGTCTATGAGGTCATAGTTGGCTTTTTTAAAGTTATACTTGGGTGTCCCATTATTAATGTGATTCTTATAATGGTGTAGATTGAGGCTAAAGTCTATCATGCTGTGGTCGCTGTTGGAAAAGGGTTCTTTTATTTGAAGTCCATAAATTGCGCTTTTGCTATTGCAGAATATGAGGTCAAGGCAGTTGTTGAGTCTAGTATTGTTCGTTACTAGTTGGTCGAGTCCCAGATAGGTAACAGTGTTGTATATGGTTGTATGGATGGGTTCAGTGGTGCATTTGTTTAGGGTCCAGTTAATGAGAGGTAATTTAGGTCTCCAAGGAAGATTAGGGGATACGGGCAGGATGTTGCCCACGTTAGCAGTGAGGTTAATTTGTTCACATGTGTGATGTCATAGTCTGGGGCTCTGTAACAAAGTAGGAAGCGAAGTGTGGTATTTAAGGACAGATCGCAGATGATGGTTTCAGGAAGGGTGAGATCATGTGCAACTTTGATATTTTTTAGGTTTAGTGACTTTTTGTAGAATATAGCTACTCCACCTCCTCTGCGGGTTTCACGGTCGGACCTGAAGACAAGGTAGTTTCTTGCTGTGATGATGGAGTCAGGGAGGGATGCATTTAGCCATGTTTCACAGACAAAGATAATGTTGAAGGTGTCAGTATTTAGTAGGAGGAGGAATTCGGGCATTTTGTTTACTACACTTCTTGCATTGATTAGTTTGCATTTGAGATTAGAATTGGATTGGATTGAGGTAGTAAGGGGCGCGGTTTCCTAGTCTTGGTTTGTAGTTTGAGGGATGTTATGTTGTTGGGGGATGATTGGTTGGATGTTGTGGGATGGATTATGGGTCTTGTTTTTGATGCAGTTGGCACGGTAATCTATGTATAAGTTTGTTTCACCTAGATCTAGCCGTCTTTTGAGATCCGCACGGAGTTCACGGGAGCGGATGCGTTGTAATAGTGATAGATCCGGTCTAGATCTAAGTTTGCTGTGATTTGTATTGTTTCTGGCAATGAAGTTTATAGTGTGGATAAATTTCCATTTGCTGGGCTCGTTTTTACAAACCACTCTGCAGAATCGGGGGGCCACCGAGTCGTCGTTATTCTTGTGCTCAGGGCCATCTCTGGAAACTTCAATTATGTCATCGGGGGTAATGGTTTGTGTATGATGGCTGCTGCTAATGTTGCATATTTTGTTGATGTTTGGCTCATCGTTTTCTTCTAGTCCAAATAGGATTGCATTAGGACGTATTTGCTCACGCTCAATGGTGTCTTTGACTATAGTGGAGATGTCGGTGGTAGGGTTAGTAGGTCCTTGTGGTTGTGGTTTAGGTAGTGGTTGAGGTGGTTTTTGTTGAGAGGTGCTAGGTATTTGGTTTGTTGGGTTTGCATTGTTTTGTGCTTGGATTTTTTGTTCCAAAGATGTAAAACGTGATTCTAGGCGTGCTTCTAATTTTGTTTCAATGGTTTCTATGGTTGTTTGTTGAGTCTTTGTGGTTTCTTCTATGATAAGGTTCCTGACGGACATAGCAATGAAGTTGTCCAGTTTTGGTGAGCAGGATGGGCATATATTGTAAAATGAAAGCGTTTCTTGGAGAAAGGTGACTACATGCTTGTTTATTTTTAGGCAGGAGTGATGGGCAGATTTGGTGCATATGTGGCATTTCTCAGAAGCGTCTTGTTCATTGATGGTAGTATTGCATTTGTAGCATGTGTTGGGGTCGTTTGGGTTGCTGCTGTTTTCCAGGTCTTTTGTTTGGTGGTTTTTGGTAGTATTGTTTTTGGTGTTTTTGCCTGGCATTCTCGCTGATTAGTTTGTGTTTGATATCGATATTCGCTGTGGAGTCTAGCGCTCTGGTCTCAGGGTAGTTTTTGTTTCCCACTTGCCTTTTCTTCAGTTGGCTTCGACTTCCACTTAGTTTATCATTTTTGGTTTTGTTTTTAAATATGGTTCCGCTATTTAGTTGCTACTTCTCCTGTCTATATCCCTAGGATTTTTGGTATTTTCCCTGTAGCTATTCACCAGCGAAGTGGTTAGGCGTCTGCCTTGGTCGCCATCTTGAAACTATTTAAGTCCATTTTGATTGACCCTGTGTTTATTGTCTACATAACCTGTGTTGTGCCTGATTGCCCCTACTTTCTTGCCACCTATTTGATTAGTGCACATGGTATGGCACTCACTATTAAATGCTTGGTTTTGCTTGACAGCAGAGCTGATAAACTTACCCGCACACACATCTATGTTGTGTGCACTGTTAACCCTATTAATTTTAGATTGCTGGGGACAGAAATGATCTGTATCAATTAATTCTCTGTCCCCACTGTTCAGTTTAAATGTTTATCCAGGAAATCTGTGAATTTAATACCAAGTAGCTCAGTCCCTTTCTTTGATGGATGCAAACCATCTCTTTTGTACAGTTTTTCATTGGACCAGCTGCAGACATCATGACTAATAAAACCAAAGCCTTCCCTTTTACACCACTCCTTTAGCCACATATTAAACTCTGCTACATGTTGGCCTTTCCCTTTTTGTTCCTTATATACTGGTAAAACCTCTGAAAAGTTAAGCCTACAACCTATAATACTAAGTTCATACCCCAAGCTCTGGAAGTCATTCTGCAGGGAACTATTGTTAAAAGGAATTGTATAAACAAGTAAGTATGGAGCCAAACAGCTTTTAAATGTATGGTAAGTAGAAAGGGGGAGGTGTTTATCCCAGTGCTCCAGAAGGGAGGGGGGATAGATTACATCATAAGGAGAAAGCCAATTGATGTATTGTGGTATTTGTAGATAGAGATAAACAGTGAAATGTGCTCTAATCTATAGGCCTAGAAACAAAGAAGAACTGGGTTTTCTTAGATTTAGTCAGGAAAGCTAGTAAATTCTCTGAGGGGAAGAAAAGAAGAAAAGGAATTGAATAGCTGGTTGTCGCTGTAACAAATTCATTTGGCATTTACTGAGAAGTTGTGTTTAAATAAACTGTTTTCTTGTTTGTTCAAGAAACGTGTCAACGTCTTTCTATTTCTCACAGAAAGCATATTCTGCAGAGCATAGAGATATTGAAAAAGTAAAATCAAGCCTCTAAAGAGAGAGAGAAGTGAAACAGAAGGCTCGACCCTTGGTCAGGGAGATATATAAAAAAAGAAAATTAAACATAAATCGCTACCAAGACATATAAAACAATAAACCTGACTGAGGGGGACGGGCGGGACCCTCGCAACTTGGTTCAACCCTCAAATTCCTTCATTCCTTTCCCATCCAAAGGTTCCCTGTGGTTACAGACCACCTTAAAGGTAGCTTCCTAGCTATCCATTCTTTCGCTTCCCTTCTACCACTCGGGAGAACCCACCTATCTCCTTCTCTCAAGGGAACATCCAGTCAAGTCAGATCTAACTCTGGTCTGCAATTCAATTACTTCAACACAGTAATGTTATCTGATCCTTCTTCTAAATTTCCTCTTAAAAACTAAGCTGGATTCAAGTTAACATCAGTAGTTAACACTAAATCATTTTGTTCCATAAGTATATTCTCATATTTCAGACTCCTTGAATCTGTCAGCCATCGACTGGCTTTTTGGTTCAAGATCACCCTCACTTAATGAGGGGTGCTAACCATCAAAGCTCCTCCAAAAGTCAATTTTCTGCTTTCTTTTATTAACACTGAAAACATTTAATAAATCATTTCTGTAACAATTCCTGAAAGGGCAACAACTTGTGCTGCTAACAAAGAAAAGTGCCATAAAGCGGAGCACCTTGGCTCCTAAATATTCAAAATCAGTGTGTCCCACACACAGACATAAAATAAAAAATAAAAAACAGCTTCAAAAAAAACCCCCAATCTTAATGAGGTATTCTGAGTTAATGCTCTCAAATATATTTGGGTCAAATTTTAAAATCAATGCTTTGCTTTTAATAAAATGAGTCAGATTCAAATTCCATTCAGATGGAAGCAATTCTCATTAAATAGGTTAAAACATTTAAAAATGTAAGCAAAATCTTTCAAAATCATTTCTTTTTATATATAGGTTTAATTAAACATTTTAAACCTCAAAAATCTCCAAAAGAAATCAAATCAGATCAAAACAGTGAAAGGCAAGGCTATGTGAATAGGTTGCCAACCTACCCCTCCTTTCTCAAACAGGCTCAGCAGAGAAGGGGGGATAAGAGAAAAAAAATGTTTAAAACGCACGGGGTTTTCCTGCTTTTCTCGCTCTTTCAAGGCAAAAAAAATCCTTGAGTTTACAACCAGTGAGGACAAGGAAAAATTTAAAAGATTACACAGAAATCTAACTCTTTCTCTCCACTCATCATTATCTCAACAAAATATTTTTTTCCATTTCTTCCTCTCTCTCTAGCTTTAGTAAATCACACACATTTCCTTACAACTTACTGTTTAGGGAATCAAAATACATTCACATCAACTTTTCTTACTACAATCAGACTGCTTGTATAAACCATTTTCACATGCAAAAATCCCATTTCATACAAACCAATCTACAATTTTTCCAGGGAGCTTTTTCACAAGCCAATGAACTCCATTTTACACACAAACACACATATATCATTAATTTGCCGGCCGGCCAAACTTATCACAATCAATTCAATCCCATTCAATTCTACACACTATTATTATAAATGCACATCTTAAAATAATTTTTAACAGAAATCACATCAAATTGATAATGTCAACTTATCTAAGTCTTCCCATTTAGACAGGCTTTACTTTTTTATTACCTACTAAACCTGGGTGGAAGAACAACAAATCTTTTAAACAAAATCTTTATTCTTAGTTCTTTTAAAATTATCTGGTTCTTTTGAAAATGGTAAATTCTCAAGATCTTTATAATACTGCAATATTTATTTTGCTTCTATTCCTGGTTCCTCCTACCATACACAATAGCATTAACAAAAATCTTCTACAAACCTCCCATTTTAAATTAATTTAATACTCTGTTTCCCCCAAAATAAGACATCCTCTGATAATAAACCCAATTGGGCTTTTGAGTGCATGGCAATAAGGCCAAGTGCTTACAGGGTCTTATTTTTGGGGAAACACAGTATGTTCCCTAGTGGGCTCTGAGGGTCTATCTTTAATTTTGGGTTTTTCCGAATTTTCTTCACACATTTCTTTTGAGACCCACTGGTTGCATTGCCCATAATTGGTTACCAGAAAAGAGAAATCCTTACCAACTTGAGTGAGACTTTTATTACAATACCACTTTGCCCTTTACCACGATCCAATGATCGCTAGGGACTCATCTTTCAAATAGTCCTTTACCATGGCCCAAGGGACCACTAGGGACATCTCCACACACCTCTCACACAAGTCTCAGATTCTCACAGTCCTACCCAACCCACAACCGCCTAGGAAATGTGCTCCTTTACCAGAACTACTCGCCCCTAGGTCCATGTGCATGAAGTTACCCGGTCTGGTCTGGCAATCATCTCATAAATCTGGTTCCTTCCCTCTTCTTTCTGTTTTTAATCAATCACTATTTAAAACAGGAATTCTTGCCTGTTCTGTGCTTCTGAACAGCTGAGTCGACCTCGGGCTGTTGTAAATCAACAGGGCATGCCTCCCTTTACTCGACTCCGCTGTCTAGGGCACCAGAAGAGAACAGCAAATGCCTGCATTCTCCACCAATTTGTTAGAAATAACAAAAGAAACTTGGATCGATTAAAAAAACAAAGAGTATTTATTGGAAAGAAATGATAATAATAATAGCAGTTTGCAAAGTGCGGTGGATCATTCAGCCTGACCTTAAGGTGAGGTTTGAGCCAAAAGTCACACTTATGATTTCAAAAGCTTTACATTTTATACTTTCTATCTCAACGCGCCCCCCCCCAATGCCCCTCCTTTCGGATACAGTTACGGATCACATCTAATCCGTAATGCCTGAGAGACAACAGAATCTCTGACATGTCCAGCAACACCTTTCCATTATTGCCCATAAAATATTTTGCAAGTACAGCATCTTCCTACTTCCCTTACCCTAGCATTAAGGAATGTCCCTTTTTGGTTGGGCCCCTTTCTTAATTAACAAAAGGATATATGTCAGCATATTTTCTCCAACTATCTTAAAGCAACTAATATTTAACAAGTTCAAGCTGGAAGGGACCCTGTAGGCCATCCAATCAAACCCTCTGCCCAAGCAGAATTAAATCTACAATTATATAAATTTCTATATACTATTTTATTTTTGAATTTTCTTATATCCAACAAATTGAAAGGCCAAACATACAGGGAGCCTTTACCTCAGCAAGAAAAAATCTATAGACAACCAAAAGAAAAGACTCAAACAGATTTTAATAGAGATCGTATTTGCTTCAAGTGTCACAAGCCAGGCCATATGCAGTTTCAATGTAACCAATCCAAAACATTTTATAAAGATAGGAAAAATGAGGCTTACACCAGTTTCTATATACATAAGCCAAAGGAATCTTCTGAAGTAGAGATTGACAGTAGGCCTAGAGGGCAGGTCACAGTTGAGAAACAAAATGGCTGCCTGACCCAGGAAGCAAAAGACAGTGCCTATAAAGATAGGAAAAATGATATTTACACCAGTTTCTATATACGTAAGCCAAATGAGTCTTCTGAAGTAGAGAGTGACAGTGGGCCTAGTGAGCAGGTCACAGTTGAAAAACAAAATGGCTGCCTGACCCAGGAAGCAAAAGACAATGTTGAATCGTGGGATGGGATCTGCAGAAACCTTGTGTGCATAATCTTACACGACATACCAGATCCTGAATATATGTGGGAGGTGAAAATTAATGATCAGGCTTATTTTTCCCTACGTGACACTGGATCTGCGATAAGCATATTAAGAAATGATTTAGTGAGGCCTCAAGATATTGTGGAAGGAGAAAGCATAAAATTAAGAGGTCTGGGAGGTCCAGTGATACATACAAGGGTAGCCGTATCAAGATAGCCATAGGTACATGGGAAGGTTACCATGATTTTGCCATCTATGATGCTATACCTACTCCCATCCTAGTGGGCAATAGTCTGGGGAAGCAGATAGAGCAAATACAAAAATCCAACAACGTGATTGCAAGAGTCTCCCCTGAAGTTAGAAGGGAGATTAAACAAGTTTTCCATCAAGCAGAGTCAGACCAGGTGCAACTTAACTTGCCAGTAACGAATGAAAGTGTAAATGTGACCAGCAAACAACAGTTTGCAGAAGAGCAAATGCAAGATCCTACCTGTTACGTCCTCCCACGTCACCGGCAACAGTAGTCGGCGCCTCCGATTGGCCGGCTGCAGAAGCGGGAGAATCCAGCCTCCCGATTGGCCGCCGCGTTTGACAGCTGCCTTAAATAGAGCTGTCAAACGCGGCTGAGGTAATTCTGTACCGATCTACTGCTTAGCGTTTATAGTTGTTCCTGTGGCTGTTCGATTGAATAAAGACTGGTTGTTTGACCCCAGTCTCATGTCGTCTTTCGATCTCCGGATCTAACACGTGGCGACGAAGGTGGGATTTGGCGACCCTCGTTCCCTACCCCAATAAAAGAATTCTGGTAGCCGCTCTGTCTGGGAGTTTTACCGCATCACCGCAAGGGGGGTCCAGCCACGCCGCTCATCAAAATGGCATGCATCACCTCAGACCCAAAATCCTTCGAGATCTTTTGCCCAGCAGCTGAAACCTGGGACGCTTACATGGAGCGGTTTGAATGTTTCTTACAAGCCAACGACTACACGGAACTTTCAAGCACTCGCCAACGTGCCATCTTCCTAAATGCCTGCGGCCACCAGATGTTCGCCACTGCCCGAGCGCTGGTAGCCCCCCAGATAGTCTACAACGTGCCGTGGGAGGACCTCCTGAGCAAGCTCAGAAATCACTATTCCCCCACACCGTCGCGCATTGCTCGCCGTTTTGCCTTTCAGCAGCGAGTGCAAAAGGAGGGTGAGCCGATCAACCACTATATGGCCGCCCTCCGCTCCGCTGCCCTGCACTGTGAATTTCCTAACCTCGATGACGCCTTGCTGCAGCAGCTCGTATGCGGGGTGCGGGACATCCGCCTGCAGCGCCGCCTCCTCGCCCGCACAGAGCTAAGCCTGACAGTGGCTCTGGATGAGGCTCGAGCAGCAGAGATGTCCACTCATTCCGCTGCCGAAATCCAGAGGTTCCAGCCACCAGCCTCTCAAGCACAGCAGCCTCTCGCTGTGCACCATGAGGACGCCGATCAAATAGAGACCGAAGATGCCACCTCTACCGTCCACTGCCTTAACACAACAACCCAGCGGAGATGGGCACCACAGCAACAACAACAACAGCAGCAACAACCACGCCGCACGACATCCTTTCCTTGCCCCAGCTGCGGAGACCCCCACCCTCGTAGTTCCTGCTGGTTCCGAACTGCCACCTGCCGCCGCTGCGGAAAATTCGGCCATCTCGCCAGAGTCTGCTGCTCGATGGGGGGGGGGAAAGCGCTGTCCAGTCAGCACCTCGACCGTCCCCTGCTCGCCTACAAAAGCCTCCTGATAACTTTATGTCTGTTAGACACACCACTGATGTTTTACCTGAGGAGGTTTGTCTCACTGCTGGGGGGGGGGAAGGAAAAAAATCTGGCTTGAAGTTAAACTGGAAGGGGCCCCTTGCTTGATGGAGGTGGACACAGGTTCCTCCAAGACTATAGTGTCCTGGCACACTTTGCACCGCCTGGTTCCTTCTCTCCTTGAATCATCTTTGTCCCCCTGCAACATCCTCTTAAGAGATTATCAGGGAAACAACATTCCCATCCTGGGAGAGGCACTAGTCCTTGTAGAAAAGGGCTCCTTCACAGGTAAACTGCCCCTTATTGTGGTGTCTGGTTCTCTTCCCTCACTCCTGGGTTTAGAGTGGTTTGATTCCCTGGGCCTCTCCCTGTCTGGTGTCCATGCAATCTCTTCCACTGACAACGGTTCCCTATTTCAGGAATTCTCTGATGTATTTAATGACAAGCTGGGCAGGTATGTGGGAAACCCCATCTCCTTAAACCTAGACCCCCAGGTCGCCCCAATCCGCCTCAAACCAAGATGGGTCCCTTTTGCTTTAAAAGAAAAGGTGGACGCAGAAATCAATAAATTACTGGCCCAGGGGGTTCTAGAGCCCACTGACCACGCCAAATGGGAAACTCCAGTGGTCATCCCCTTATGGCCCGATGGTTCTATTCGCCTTTGTGGGGACTATAAGAGCACCCTCAACAAGGCCTTGCAAGCACACCCATACCCCATCCCTGTGGTTCAACATCTGCTCCACTCCCTAGGCCGGGGCTCGACTTTCGCCAAACTGGACATGGCGCAGGCCTACCAACAGCTCCCAGTGGATGACATCACCGCTGATGCTCAAACCATCGTCACCCACCGGGGAGCCTTTAAATGCAGCCGTCTCCAGTTTGGCATGAGTGTAGCCCCCGGCCTCTTCCAAAATTTAATGGAACGCCTACTGTTTGGTCTCCCTGGGGTCGTCCCCTACTTCGACGACATCCTCATTTCCGCTAACAACCCACAGGAGCTCCACTCTAGGGTCAGAGCTGTCCTCCTCCGTTTTCGCAAGACTGGCCTTAAGTTAAAGCGCAGCAAATGCATGATAGGGGTACCCAGCGTTGAATTCCTGGGGTTCCTCATTGATTCGGCGGGCATCCATCCAACTCCTTCTAAAGTTACAGCAATCAAGCAGGCCCCTGCTCCCACATGCAAAGCTGAGCTGCAGGCCTTCTTAGGCCTTCTTAACTTTTATAACACTTTCCTACCCCACAAGGCCACTTGTGCTGAGCCCCTCCATCGGCTCTTAGATGCCAACAGGCCCTGGCACTGGGGGCCTGAGGCTCACAAAGCTTTCCAAGAGGTCAAAGCCCTCCTCACCTCTGATGCAGTTCTGGTCCAATACCACCATGACTTGCCACTCTCCCTGGCTGCAGATGCCTCCCCATATGGCATTGGTGCAGTCCTAGCACACACTCTCCCTAATGGATGTGAGGCTCCAATTGCTTACTTCTCCAGGACTCTCTCTTCCACTGAACGCAAGTACAGCCAGACCGACCGTGGCTTTAGTGGCTTCCATCAAACGTTTTCACGACTATGGTCGCCCATTTATGTTGTTTACTGACCATAAGCCCCTCCTGGGGCTCCTGGCAGGCGACCGCCAGACCCCTCAATACTTGTCTCCCCACATGTCCCGCTGGATGGAATTTCTCACCACATATTCATACACCCTGGCCTACCGGCCTGGCAAGGCCATGTCAAATGCTGATGCCCTAAGCCGCTGCCCGTTACCTCTGTCCATCGAGGACTCAGAACCAGCTTCTGAAATCCTCCAGATTGAGGAACTAGGCCCCCCCATCCAAGCCTCAGACATCGCTGCCCATACTGCACGCGACCCCATCCTTCACCAGGTTCTTGACTGGGTGATGAGGGGTTGGCCCCCGGGGCCCGTAGAACATCCCTACTTGCCTTATCACCACTGCCGCCTGGAGCTGTCCACACAACAAGGCTGCCTTCTTTGGGGCACCAGGGTAGTTGCACCTCTTCCCCTACATAGGCCCATACTCGAACGTTTGCATTTGTGCCACCCAGGGGTGGTCAGGATGAAAGCCCTGGGTAGGAGTTACGTATGGTGGCCAGGGATGGACCAGGAGATTGAGAGATGGGTGTCCCAATGCCAAGCCTGCCAGTCTTCAAGGCCAGCTCCACCCACTGCCCCCCCAAGATCTTGGGAGGTACCCAGGGAGCCTTGGTCTTGCATTCACCTCGACTTTGCAGGCCCCTACCAGGGTCACCAGTTCCTAGTAGTAGTTGATGCTTTCTCAGGGTGGGTAGAATTGGAATTAAAGGTTAATACCACCTCTGACTCCCTCATGCGTTCTTTAATGAGGTTATTTGCTACCCATGGGTACCCTGACATTGTGGTGTCAGACAATGGACCCCAATTCACATCCTCTAGATTCCAGCTGTTTTTGTCTTCATATGGCATCCGCCAGGCCCTGACCGCTCCCTGGCACCCTGCGAGCAATGGTCGGGCAGAGAGAGCTGTGAGGTCTGCAAAGGAGGCACTAAGCCATTTGGGTGCTGCGAATTGGCAGGACAGGGTCTCAGCGTATCTCCTGGCTCAACACACGACCCCCTGCCCTGCCACAAATCGAAGCCCAGCTGAAACACTCATGGGCCGTCGCCTAAGAACAGATTTGGACAGGTTGCACCCCGGGTATACATCTGAAACTTCCCCTGTCCTGCACGCCAGGGGCCGGGGTTTTATGGTGGGCGACGCCATCTTTGCACAACAATATGGGGGGGGGAGCCACGTTGGTTGCCTGGTCTAGTCACTGAGTTAACAGGCCCCTGCTCTTACAGGGTCCAATTAGCAGATGGCCGCATCTGGAGGCGGCACCTTGACCAGCTCAGAGGGTGCCACCTGGCAGACTCCACCCAGGTGCCCATCACCCAAGTTCCATAGTTGGCTCTTCCACCATTGGCCATGCCGATAGCTGACCCTCCTGACCCCGCCGAGCCGCTTGCTGACTTACCTGCAGTTGTTCCGTCAGCCTCCTCTAGTTGTTCCTCTCCGGCCCGCCGTCTTCAGTCATCTCCGGAAGCTTCTCCAACTCCGTCCGAAGTTCTGCCGGCCGCCCCCGGCAGCCCCGAGCCACTGAGACGGTCCACGAGGCTGCGCAGGCGCCCAGCCTACCTGGAAGACTTCGTGTGCTCTTTTCAGGAAGGGAGGGGTGTTACGTCCTCCCACGTCGCCGGCAACAGTAGCCGGCGCCTCCGATTGGCTGGCTGCAGAAGCGGGAGAATCCAGCCTCCCGATTGGCTGCCGCGTTTGACAGCCGCCTTAAATAGAGCTGTCAAACGTGGCTGAGGTAATTCTGTACCGATCTACTGCTTAGCGTTTATAGTTGTTCCTGTTGCTGTTCGATTGAATAAAGACTGGTTGTTTGACCCCAGTCTCATGTTGTCTTTTGATCTCCGGATCTAACACTACCTTGCAAACTTTGTTTCAGGAAGTAAATAAAGATAAGCAAAGTAAACCAGAGAATGAACTGGAGAAATTTATAGTTGATATTGTAGGGTCGATTAATAGACACTAGACATTCGAGCACAGGTGACAGTCCATGTGAGCTGGTATATGGAAAAACAGTAATGGGTCCTTTAGACTTAGTGAGGAAAGAGTGGGCAGTAGAACAAGAGAAACAACCTATGGAAGTTATAGCTTATGTGAAAAAGCTAAAAGAAGACATGGCAGAAGCTATGAAATATGCACAACAAAACATAACTGAAGCTCAAGCAAGACAGAGCCAATGGTATAACAAAAACGTCAAAGATAGACAATTTGTAACAGGAGATAGAGTACTGTTCCTACGTTATGTAAAAGGAAGCAAATGGCAGAATGACTGGGAAGGTCCCTATGAGATAATTAAACAGACCACTCCTATAAATTACGTAATTAGGAGAATAGATGACAATTTAGAGAGGGTTGGGCACGTGAATTCGATAAAGCAGTATTGGAATCCAGAGCAGGTGGTTCTTTATAACCAGATAGAAGATGAAGAGTCAGATATATTTTGCCCAGCCAATGATCAGACTCAACCAAAAGAAAATTCTATAGAGAAAGTGAATATAAATCCCAAACCAATGAAGGAACAAAAGGAACAACTAATGTGCCTAGTTAGAGAGTATGCTAGTGGGTTCACAGAGAAACCAGGGAAAGTAAAGGGCACAGAACATAAAATTAACACAGGCAAAAAGATAGCAGAACCATTAGAAATAACAATGCAACATGATAAGCAAGAAATAATAAGAGAAATAGATGAGGCCTTCAGAGTGAACACAAATTACATATGGCGACATAAATTGCCAAAAGAAATACACGTAAAATTGAAAAAAGAAGCAGTCAGAGATAGCATTTACCATAGAACCAGAAAAAAAAACATTTCAGTGTAAAGGAAGAGAGAACAGGGTAACAGATGCATTGTCCAGCATCAACCAAGAAGATCCTGTGGATGGCGCCCGGACGATGCCAGGACGATGCGGAAGCAAGCGGAACTGAGATGGAGCCCGGACGATGCCAGGACGATGCAGAAGCAAGCGGAACCAAGACGGAACCCTGACGACGCCGAGGACGACAAGGAAGCAAGCAGACCTGCACCAGATTAATAAAGACTTACAGAGACTTATCATGTAATGACTGTAAAAATTGCTCTAATCATGACAGTTGGAAAAGATTCTCTGTTTAAAGTTTTATACCCACAGGTAACTTTGAAGAAAAAATGACGTTGTCATTTTTTTTAAAATTCCAAGGGGAAGGAGTTGTGGTGCCCACATACAGGTACTGAATGTAAAATAGTAAGTTATTGTATAAAGTTATAATGTCATTAAAAGGAACTGTTTAAACAAGTAAGTATAGAGCCAGACAGCTTTTAAATGCATGGTAAGTAGAAAGGGGGAGGTGTTTATCCCAGTGCTCCAGAAGGGAGGGGGGATAATGACATCATAAGAGACAGCCAATCGGACCATAGATAGCAGGGCCAGGAACTATAAAAGGCCTGGCTGAGAGAGATGTGGAGCTCTCTGTTATGTTATGTGGTAATTGCCAAAGGAGGGAAGAATTTAGTGAGAAGTGCTTTGAAGAGCTGAGGGAAGCTCTGTTATGTGGTAAATCCCAGGAGGGAAGGCTTAGTGTGGAGAGCTGAGAAGCTCTGTGTGTGACTTCCAAAAAGGGAAGATTTATAGAGAAAAGATAGGCCCCAGGGAGTTCTGTGGGAAGCAGGAGCCAGGGTCAGGGAACAAGATTGATTGATATATTGAGTAATCTGTAGATAGAGATAAACGGTGAAACGTGCTCTTATCTATAGGCCTAGAAACAAAGAAGAATTGGATTTGCTTAGATTCAGTCAGGAAAGCAAGGAGAATCTATAGAGGGGAAGAAGAGAAAAGAAAGAATTAAATAAGCTGCTTGTGGCTGTAACAAATCCACTTGACAATTTCTGAGAAGTTGTATTTAAATAAACTCTTTACTAGTTTGTTGAAGAAACATGTCAACGTCTGTCTATTCCACACATAAAGCAAATCTCAAACAATCCTGCAGAGCTTAGAGATATTGAAGAAGAAGTAAAAAGCAAGCCTCTAAAAAGAGAGAGAAGTGAAACAGAGGGGGCAACCCTTGGTCAGGGAGATATAAAAGGAAAATTAAACACAGATCACTACCAAGACATATAAAATAATAAACCTGACCGGGAGGAGACGGGTGGTGGCACGCCCCCCCGCAAAAGATAACTGCAGTTTTGACCAATTTTCTAAATCTTTTTTAATTTCTTTGATTAATTTTGAATAATTGGCTTCTTTTATTGTTGTACATTTAGCGGTTAACCACAGTCCCAAATATTTTACCTTTTTAACAGTTTTAATTCCTAATATTTTTTCCAGGTTGTCCTTTTGTTTTGCCGTTAAGTTTTTAGTTATTACTTTTGTTTTTTCCTTATTTATCCTTAAACCTGCGATCTTCCCATATTTTTCAATTTCTTCTAACAGTTTTGGTCCCGTTTCAATCGGATTTTCCAAAATAATAACCATGTCATCAGCAAAGGCCTGGGTTTTGTACTCCTCTTTTTTTATTTTCACTCCTTTTATTTCCTGATTAGTTCTAATTTCTCTTAAAAGTATCTCCAATGCCAAAATGAATATTAATGGGGCTAAAGGGCAGCCTTGTCGAACTCCTTTACATATATTTATTTTCTCTGTTACTTCGTTATTAAATATTATTCTAGCTGTTTGTTCATTATAAATTGCTTTGATTAGTCCCGTAAATTTATTCCCTAATTCCATTTTTTCAAATAAAGTTGTGAAAAACTTCCAATAAAGATTATCAAATGCCTTCTGAGCATCAATAAATATTAATGCTGCCTGGCTTTCAATATGCTTATCGTAATATTCAAGAACATTAAGTATTATTCTTGTGTTATATCTTATTTGCCTATTTGGCAAAAAACCATTTTGATCTGTATGTATTATTTTATTGAGTATCTTTTTTAATCTTTCCGCAATGATCGTAGCCAATATTTTATAATCAGTATTCAAAAGTGATATAGGCCTGTAATTCTGAATTTGTTGTCTGTATCTTCTTTCGGAATTAAGGTTACGTATGCTTCCTTCCAAGTATCTGGAATTTTTGCTCCCATTAAAGCCTCATTATATACCTCCAACATTATTAATTCCAAAGAGGTCTGTAATTTTTTATAAATTTCGGATGGAATACCATCCGGCCCTGGAGATTTATTATTATTTTGTTTACTTATAGCTGTTCTTAATTCTGTTATTGTTATTTTATTATTTAGTATGGACTTATCTTCCTCTGAAATGACTGGCAAATTCTTGTCTTTCAAATATTCCTTAATCTCCGTCTCTTCAATTTTCCCTTGTTTGTAAAGTTCTGTATAGAATCTTTGTATTATGTTCTTTTTCTCTATCATGCTGGTTTGAATTTCTCCTGAATCATCTATTAATGCATCAATTACTTTATCTGCTTTCTCCTTCCTGAGTTTGTAAGCTAACCACCTACCTGGTTTATTGCCAAATTCAAAATAGTTTTGTTTTGCTATTTTAATATTTCGTGCTAATTCTTCCTGGGTAATAAGTTTAAGTTCATGTTTTAATATTATTATCTCTTCTGCAGTTTTTGTGTCATTTGAATTATTTTGTAGGACTTTTTCTGATTTGTTTATTTCACCAATTAATTTATTACGTTTGTCCCTTTTCTTTTTATTACAATTGGCAAGATATGCTATAGATAAACCCCTAATATATGCCTTTGTCGTATCCTATGTAATTTGTGTTGTAGTATGTTCCTGTGTATTGGCCTGGAAGATATATTTCATCTCTTTTTCCATCATTTCTATATATGCTTGCTCTTTAACTACTCTTTGGTCAAGGGTCCATCTTACTTTTGTTTTCTTAATTTTCCCTTTCCACTTAATTTTAATCGGATTATGATCCACCCACATATTTGGTTCTATTTCTATTTCGCTTACTTCTGTTATTAACTCCATATTCATCCAGGCCATATCAATCCTTGACCACGACCTATGAGGATACGAAAAAAACGTATATTGTTTTCCCTCTGGATTTAAGTAACACCAGCCATCAATCAGATTAAATTCAGAACTTCCGGTGGCTCTGTGAGCTTCATTGGACGCTCTTTATGGGTGCCCAATCCCAGGTTCCATAAAAGCCGCCGGATAAGCCAAATGAGCCGTCTGGCAGCTTGGAAACTCCCGTCCCGGGCAAAGGGAGAGGAGAAGAGCAGATGGGCTGAGGTAGAGCCCCCCTAGCACCCCAGAAGAAGCTCTGGGGTGCAAAGGGTGAGGGTTCCCTAGAAGCCTGTCAACAGCTCCGGACCTGGAATGCCTCTGCTTATTTTTAGCGGAGCAAGAAGCCACGACCATCTCTGCTCAAAACAAATGGATTTTAATATTTTAAACAAAGTAGCAGACGGAACATACCAGGAGAACTTAACTGCAAGTATTTTAACTTAACTCTGGTGTTGTTTTTTGGATTTTCTGGAAGTAACAAAGTAGCTAAAGATGGTGCTTGGAATTTGAAAGGGCGTGGAGAAAGTGAAAGCTACTGAAAGCTAGTGAGAGTTCTGTTTCCTAATAGATGCTTGTAAGAAATTTTCTTATTTTTTACTCTTTACCTTGATGAACTTTGTTTTTTTGGTTTTTTAATAAATATACAAGAATTAACATAAATTGAAGATGTCTTTAAAACTGGCAAAGACTGTTCCTTTTAAAGGAATAGGAAGAGTTGAAAGTCTCCCTACTCATATTGTTAATCTGCAAGACTTTGGCCCCCCAACACAGACTTTTACATTTGAAAAGTGACAGCAAGCCATGAAAGATATGCAGAAAGAAATTCTTCAGTAGTTAATAAAAAAATTAAAGAAATTAATGGAAAAATTACTGAAATTAATGGAAAAATACAAGCTGTCTCAGAGGAGTTTTCATCTCAGACTCAACAAACCAGAGACAATGTGGAATCTGTATTTAAAGCTGTGGCAGTTAACATGGAATTATTGGAACAAGATGTGGCTGAAATTAAACAGACTACATTGACTTTGGGTGAAAAAGTAACTGAGATTCAGAATAAAATTGAAGGAACTGAGGCAGAACTAACGATGATCCAGTATAAGGATATGGAATTTGCTTTACGGCTAAGAGGGGTAAAAGAAAACGAACAAGAGAACTTAAGGGGAAAAATTTTGGATGCATTGGTGCAGATTTTGGGGGAAACAAAAGCGGAATTGGGCTGGCAGATTGAAAAAGTATACCGTGTCAATTCCTGGTTTGCCAGACAAAATCATTTGCCAAGAGACATTGTAATATATTTTACTACAAAGACATTGCAAAATCGAATCTTACAGGTGACTTATAAAAACAAACAAGGTGGAAGAACAAGAGGTTTTGACATTTAAGGAAATTCCTCTAAAAATACTGAAAGCATGTAAAGATTATACCTTTCTGGTGGCAGAATTGAAAAAGCAACAGATAAGATACACATGGGGAATCCCGGCTGGACTATCGGTTACTTATAGGGGAGAAAGATACAGACTCAATACGATTTGTAAAGCAAAAGATTTTTTTGCCAGCGTGTTAAAGGTGGGAAGACCAAAACCACCAGAAGACAAAGGAAATGAGGAAGCTAAAAATGAGGGAAAAGAAGATTTGTGTATTGTACAACAGAAAGGAACTCTGAATAGCCAAGAAGAAACAAAGGACTTAAGACAGATTAGAGAAGTAATTGTCGAAAGTGAAGAAGAATCAAATTATCTACTTCAGTTCCAACTCCTCGAAGTGAAGCAAGATTAAATCGACATATTTTCAGATGCCAATTTAAAGAAATATTGGAGGCTGCAGATTTGAAAGTGAGAGGAATTAAAAATTGATGTTTTAGTAATAGTAGGACAAGGCAAAATAAATAAGAATAAAGCTTAAATGTATATATGAGGTTGTATAAGGTTAGAGGAATTAGATTACAAGATTATCTATGGGGATTAATTATAGAAGGTAAAGTGATGTAATAGAGATTAAATTGGTTTTAAATAACAAGATTAAATTAATATTACCTTGGGGAATAAGTATAGAAGGTAATGTAATGTAATAGAGACTAAACTGGTAGAGAATAAGATTAAAATTATATTATAGGGTGGGAATAAGTATAGATTGCAATCTAATGTAACAGAGATTAAATGAATGTGAAGTTGTTAAGTATTTTTAGATATGGTTTAAGTTGGTTTTGAATTTAACAATTGCGGCCAGGTTGTTGGTGGTACGAAATTGGAAGAGGAAGATTCATCTAAAATCAATATTGTATTTGGCAGAAAGGGCAAAAAATTTAGAACATTTTAAAGGCTATTTAAATGATATACTCAATAATGGAGAAGATGGACGGATCATATTTAAATCAAGTATTAGACTAAGAAGATCAAAACAGATTGTGAAGGACATATTTCAATTTAACTTTTTGTTTAATTTACAGTATAAGGAGTTAAGATTTTGTGATATTTGGAAGTTAATAATTTGCTAGTATATTTTAGTTTTATATTTGTGTAAACTATATTATACCCTGTGTATGTAATGGGAAGTCCAGGGAGGGGGAAGGGGGAGTTGGGGGGAGGGAGGGGGGGAGGGGGGGAGAAAACAACAAAAATGTTTGTACTTTGTACGCCTAAAACTTTTTCAATTAAAAAAAATCAGATTAAATTCAGTTTTCATGTCTACGAATGTTTTAGGAAGTAATCCCCTTGCTTTTTTCCTGTTATTACTTTTATAATCTTTTTTCCTATCAGATATGGCATTATAGTCACCAATAATACATAAGTTTTCCCACTGTATTTTATCTAATTGTTCATGCAGATTCGCATAAAAGGTGGTTTGATTTACATTTGGAGCATATATAGACGCTATCACAATTGTTCTATTGCCAGAGTTTATTTTAATTATTAACATTCTTCCATCCGTGTCAGCATACAATAATTTTGGATTTAACCATTTTGGAAATATATATTTGCTCCTCTTTTTTTGACCGTTGTTAACGCCGTAAATAATATACCCAATTTCGGATATTCCAACAAAGATCTGTGGTCATTGTTAATATGCACTTCTTGCATACATATAATATCAAACTGTCGCTTTAATAATCTGTACAGTATTCTTTTCCTTTTTGCCGGTGAGTTTAAACCATTTACATTTAACTATATTAAATTTATTTCTTCCTCATTCCTTCTTTTATTTTGAATTTTCCCTAGACCCTCCTCTCCTTGCTTCTGTTTGCGCTCTCATTCTAACTCTCTCTCTCTCTTAATTTAATTTAATTTAATTTAATTTAATTTAATTTAATTTAATTTAATTTAATTTAATTTAATTTAATTTAATTTAATTTAATTTAATTTAATTTAATTTAATTTAATTTAATTTAATTTAATTTAATTATTTAATTTAATTTAATTTAATTTAATTTAATTTAATTTAATTTAATTTAATTTAATTTAATTTAATTTAATTTAATTTAATTTAATTTAATTTTTAATTTAATTTAATTTAATTTAATTTAATTTAATAGATTTGTATGCCGCCCAACTCCCGAGGAACTCTGGGCGGTTGACAACATATAAAATCATTGTTATAAAAATTAAAAAAAAACATCTGACATTCATAACCAAGGGGGGAGACCCAAATATAATCTGATTGGTCTCACTTTCACCCCGCCTGCCGGAAGAGCCAGGTTTTTATTGCTTTACGGAAGGCCAGCAGGGTGGGGATAGTTCTAATCTCTGGAGGGAGTTGGTTCCAAAGGGAGGGGGCTCCCACAGAGAAGGCTCTCCCCCTCAGCCCCGCCAACCGGCATTGCTTGGTCGATGGGACCTGGAGGAGACCAACTCTGTGGGCCCTAACCGGTCGTAGGGAGGTATGCGGCAGGATGCGGTCCCGAAGGTAACCTGGCCCTGAGCCATGTAGGGCTTTAAAGGTCAAAACCAACACCTTAAATTGGGTCCGGAGACTAATTGGCAACCAATGCAGCTGACGGAGAATGGGTGTTACGTGGGTGTACCTAGGCACACCCACCACAGCTCGCGCAGCTGCATTTTGCACCAATTGTAGTCTCCGGATACTCTTCAAGGGTAGCCCCATGTAGAGCACGTTGCAGTAATCCAGCCGGGAGGTGATAAGGGCGTGAGTGACTGTGAGTAGAGCCTCCCTCTCCAAGTAGGGTCGCAATTGGTGCACCAGGCGAACCTGTGCAAAGGTCCCCCTAGACACAGCTGAAAGATGTTGCTCCAATTTTAGCTGTGGATCTAGGAGGACACCCAAATTGCGGACCCGTTCTGAGGGAGTTAATTTCTCCCCCCCCCCCAAGAACCAAGGAGGGACAATTGACAAAATCCTTGGAAGGCAATATCTATAGCCACTCGGTCTTGTCAGGGTTGAGTTTTAGCCGGTTCATCCCCATCCAGACCCTAACATCGTCCAGGCAGCGGCCCATTACGTCCACAGCTTCCCTGAATTGAGACGGGGTGGAGATGTACAACTGGGTATCATCAGCATACTGCTGATACCTCACCCCATGTCGTCGGATGATCTCACTCAGCGGTTTTATGTAGATGTTAAAGAGGATGGGGTGAGAGGACTGAGCCCTGCGGCACCCCACAAAGTAGGGGCCTAGGGCTTGACCTCTGCCCCCCTGTCAACACCGACTGTGCCCTATCAGAGAGGTAGGAGGAGAACCACTGTAAGACAGTGCCGCCCACTCCCACCTCGCCGAGACAATGCAGAAGGATACCATGGTCAATGGTATCAAAAGCCGCTAAGAGGTCAAGTAGCACCAGGATGGAGGAGTGACCACTATCCCGGGCTCGCCAGATATCATCCATCAGGGTGACCAAAGCCATTTCCATACTGTAGCCGCGCCTGAAACCCGATTGAAAGGGATCCAGAAAATCAGTGTCATCCAACAGCTGCAGGAGCTGGAGCGCCACCACTTTCTCTACAACCTTCCCCGCAAAGGGAAGGTTGGAGACCGGACGGAAGTTCTTTAAATCCACCTGGTCCAGGGAAGGCTTCTTGAGGAGGGGCCTCACCACCACAACTTTTAAGGGCTGCGGGACGGACCCCTCTCTCAAAGAAGCGTTGACCAATGCCTGGAGCCAGTCGCGTGAGACCTCCCTGGTGGCCGAAACCAACCAGGAGGGACACGGGTCCAATAAACAAGTGGCGGAGCTCATCGCTCCTATGGCCTTGTCTACATCCTCAGGAGTCACCGGTTCAAACTCATCCCATATAACGGGAAGGCCAGTCCCTGTCATCTCGGCCTGTACTGCCCAATCAGAGTCCAGGTCTGTCCGAATCTGAGTGACTTTGTCCGCCAGAAACTGAAAAAATTCCTCAGCTCTGCCCTGCAAGGGGTCTTTGCCTCCCTCCTTGGCAAGAAGGGAGTGAGTCACCCTAAACAGGGTGGCTGGGCGGGAGTCGGCGGACGCAATAAGGGCGGAAAATTGCGAGCATTTTGCCGCCCGTATTGCCACTAAGTAAGACTTAATGAAAGTTCTTAAAAGTGTCCGGTCAGACTCAGCTTTACTAGATCTCCATCGTCGCTCTAGGCGTCTCTTTTGACACTTCATCTCCCGGAGTTCCTCGGTAAACCAACGAGCTCTCCTGGATCCACTGCCACGGAGAGGCCACAAAGGCGCAATTTGATCCAAAGCCCCCATCGCCGCCCGGTTCCAGGCAGCCACTAGAGCCTCAGATGAATTGTGTACCAGGGATTCAGGTATTTCCCCAAGTTCCCTCTGAAATCCTTTGGATTCCATTAGGCGCCTGGGGCAGAACCACTTAATCGGTCCCGCCTCCTTACGGTGGAGGAGTGGTGACATGAAATCCAACCTCAGAAGGAAATGATCTGACCACGACAAGGGTGCTGTGACTAAACCCCTCAGCCTCAGATCATCTCTCCATTGCCCCGAGAGAAACACAAGGTCAAGTGTGTGACCACCCTCATGAGTCGGACCCTGAACTACTTGGGTCAGGTCTATGGTTGTCATGGAAGCCATGAACTCCTGGACTGCCCCCGAGGTTTCGCCGGGCGATGGCAGATTAAAGTCCCCCAGCACCATCAACCTGGGGAACTCAATCGCCAGCCCCGCTACCGTTTCGAGCAGAACAGGCAGGGCCTTTGCAACGCAGCTAGGAGTCAAGTACGTTAGCAAAAGGCCCGCCTGAACCCCTAAGTCCAACTTCAGAAGGAGCGTCTCACACCCAACAATCTCCGGGGCAGGGCTCCTTCGAGGACATAGATTCTGGCGAGCTATAATAGCCACTCCTCCACCCCTTCCCTGGGATCGCGGCTGATGCTGAACTGAGAACCCGTCCGGGCACATCTCGGAAAGGGGAACCCCCCCTCCTGGCCCAGCCATGTCTCAATAATGCATGCCAGGTCAGCCCCCTCTTCCAGGATTAAATCCCGTACAAGGGGGGCCTTGTTCGTAATCGACCTGGCATTCAACAGCAGCCTTTCCTTCAACAGCAGCCTTTCATTCAACCTTTCATGTTTAGAAACTGTTATTCTATCAAATTCTTCTTGCTGCTGCAAGATCTCTTCAGAACTCAACTCCTCTTGGCTTGGCTTTCCTCTCTCGACTTCCTCTCTATTTTCTGGGGTGTCTTCACTTTTCAAATACTGCTCAACAAAATTTCTTGCCTCCTCAGTAGTTATTACTCGATATCTTTTGTCAAACATTGTTATCATCATACCTTCCGGTACTAACCACCTAAAAGGTATTCTGTTTCTAATCAATTTAGTTGAGAGAAAGTGAAATGGCCTTCTTTTCTCTCTTATACGCCTCGGTATTTGACAAAGAACCACAATTTCCTTCCCTTGATAGGCAACAGTGTTGTCTCTGGAGTAATTATATATCTCATCCCTAGTGGCTTTCCTCAAAAACCTAATATGCACCTCTCTAGGCAGACGATGCCTGCGTGCATAGCTAGTATTGAATGCTACTATATAATTGTTACTGATTGAACCAATATTTGCTGTTTGCTTTTGATACAATATACTGCTAGAAATCATTTATTAATAATTAAGCTTTGTTATTGGCTTTATTGTATACTGTCAGAAATTAGTTGTTAGAAACTAATTCTAGCTTACTAAATTGTAACCTTAATACTGGTTGGCATTAGTGCAAAGTTCGTTATCTCACTTCTGTGTGTCGCTTCTATTCTTGGCCTCAAAGCAGGGGTGAAATGCTCCCAGTTTGCTTTTACCTGTTTGTCGTCAGTGAGCCGATCGCGCAGGTAGCGTGGCGCTCCGCCCACCCACCGGGACACCGCCATTTGAGTTCTTTTACCCTCTGCGCATGCACAGAATGCTTTGTACATGCGCAGATCGGCTCACCGATGACAGACAGGTAAAAGCAAACCAGGAGCATTTCACCCCTGCCTCAAAGCTAGGTACATCCTTGAAAATATAGAAGAAACTGTTATCCAGGAATATCAGGCCCCATAGATAAAGGAACCAGAGTAGGGAGTTTTCCTGCCTCATAAATTATGAATCCTGAAAGCATTCTGCCAAATAAACAACTTGGCTAAGGGGTAGGGGAAGTCACCCCCTACTCAAGGCTCTAGGAATACTCCATAGATAAGGTGGACAGAGACAAGGGTCTGAACAAAGAACGCTTTGATCACGTTGGTAATGAACTTTTGTCTCTGATTGGGTAATGTTAGATTTGCGCTTAAATGACGAGACGAGTCACAGCAACAGTTCAACACTTTATTCTTATCCTAGCTGTAGCGAATTCTGAGTGCTGGCTGACTCCCGGCGAGCCGCTTTTAAGGGCTTGCCTGAAGACGGCCAGCCACTGACAGTCGTTTAAACTCCCCGCCGCTTGCTTATCCAATTAGCGGCCGGTATGCAAATTATTCAACATACGTACATACCAGGGGTGGGTTCCTACCGGTGCGGTCTTGCCTGTTCGTCGCCGCACAGCCGAAGAAGCTGGTGGCGTTTGCGGCGTGGGGCTTCCCCTGTCCACTTTCCCCGGCCGCCATAACACCGCCATTTGCATTCTTTTGCCCTCTGCGCAAGCAGAACACTTTGCACATGCGCAGAGGGCAAAAGAACACAAACAGCGGCGTCCTGGCGGCCAGGGAAAGTGGCCGGGGGAAGCCCCGCGCCGCAAATGCCAATAGCTTCTTTGGCTCTGTGGCGACGAACAGGCAAGACCACACCGGTAGGAACCCACCCCTGGTACATACGTAACACTCCTCCCCCCTATTAGTTAATAAAAGGAGTTAATAAAAGTTAGGTAATCACATAAGTAGACCGGTCGCCTGACAAGTCTACTGGGCCTGCGCGAATCAGTCTTTCCGGAGTCTTTGAGCTGAGCAGACAGGTCTGCTTGTGCTCCTCCGGCTTCCCGTGGAAAGATCTGGAACCAGCCTCCAGGCATGGCAGCTGAAGATGCAGCTCCATCTTCCTCCTCGGCTGGGTGACTCCCCAGGACTCCAGGAACTGCCGGTAGGTGCCTGCGCTCTCCTTCTGGGCTTGAGTGTAGGGTCCCTGGTTGGTTTCTAGTTAGGGCCTGGTTCTTGCCTCTTGTTTCTGCGCCTGTGGATCTGTATTGGTCGCGGGGTGGAGACCTGTTTGTGGTGTTGTCTTCTTTGGTGTCAGCTTCCGGTTGCCAAAGTCAGGAGTTTTCTGTGCGGCTTCGCAACTGGTCTATATGTCTCCGCCATTCGCTGCCGTCCTTTAGTTGCCCTTTGTATGACTTGGGGCCATTGATTTCAATTACCTTGGCTTTTAACCATTTGGGTTCGCCTGCATAATTCTGGGCGAATACCAAGCCCCTTAGTCCCAGCATCCTTGTTGTTTTGTTTGGATTGAGGGGTACCTCTTGGTGATAGCTTGGGTTTAATCTATCTAGGAGGGGACCTTAGCTTTCTCCCCATCAAGAGTTCTGCCAGGCTCCGGTTCATGGTTGTCCTGGGTGTTATGTGTTGGGTTAGGAGAAACTTGTAAGCTGCCCAGAGTCCTTCGGGAGTTGGGTGGCATACAAAAATAAATAAATAAATAAATAAATAAATAAATAAATAAATAAATAAATAAATAAATAAATAAATAAATAAATAAATAAATAAATAAATAAATAAATAAATAAATAAATAAATAAATTGCTCTATCCGTTCCTGCCAATCTCCAGGACCCATTCGGGAGAGGGTCTCCTTGGTCGTTTGAACCATGCGTTCTGCCTGGCCATTGCTAGCCATACAATATGGTGAGACGAGAGCATGTCGTATTCCCAGGCCGGCTAGGAAAATGTCCATGTGCCTGGCTGTCAGTTGTGGTCCGTTTTCGGACACCAGGATGTCAGGTAGACCGTGTGTTGCAAACAGTTTTCTCAGAGTCCTTATGGTGGCGCTAGTGGTGGCTGAGTTCATGAGGATTACTTCTAACCATTTTGAGTATGCATCGACCACTATTAGGAATGTTTGGACGGCCATTGGTCCTACAAAGTCTATATGCACTCTCGACCATGGTCCTCTAGGGGTCTCCCATTCACAAAGTGTGGATCTTGGGGGTGCTGGCCTGGATTCCTGACATGGTGTGCACGTAGCGACCCACTCTGTAATATCTTTGTCCAGTTGTGGCCACCATAGGTAACTTCTCGCTAGTGCCTTCATTCGCACTATGCCCGGGTGCCCTGTGTGTAATGTTTGGATGACCCTTTTCCTCAAATTGTGGGGAATTATTACTCTTTCCCCCCAGAGCAAACAGCCTTTTATTACTGATAATTCGGTTTGCTTATTTTTAAATGTCCTGAATTTTTCTTCTTCCATGTCCTGGGGCCACCCCCTCAACACCCAGCTCATGACTTTCGCTAGTACCTGATCTCTTGCCGTACTGTCCGCAATGTCCTTTGATGTAACTGGGCTGGTTTGTTCGATGTCCACTAAGAGGATTTAGGGTTCTTTGATGAGGTCTGGGTCTGGGCAATGGCTTAGCATGTCCGCATGGGTGATGTCTTTTCCGGGTCTATGGTGTAGTGTGTAACTGTACCCCGAGAGGAAAATTGACCATCGGGTTAATCTGGGGGACATATATTGTGGTGTTTGTTTGTTCCCCGAGAGTAGACCTAGTAGTGGCATGTGGTCCATTATTAAATCAAATTTTCATCCATAGAGGTATTCATGGAACCTTTTGATTTCAGCCACTGCTGCAAGGGCCTCCTTGTCCAGTTGGCTGTAGTTCCTTTCTGCAGGAGATAGAGTTTTGGAGTAATAGGCAATGGGTGCCTCTGATCTGTCAGGTAGTTGGTGGCTGAGGACCGCCCCCACTCCAAAGAGGGAAGTGTCGCATGTTAACATCAAAGAGAGGGTGTCGCTGTATTGTATCAGGATGCTGTTTGATGATAGGAGATCCTTTACAGCTGCAAATGCGTTGGCTTCTTTTTGTCCCCAGGTCCACATGGTTGACTTCCCCAATAGTCTATGGAGGGGCTCAGCAAAGGTTGCCTTCTGTTTCAAAAAAATTGTGTAGAAGTTCAGCAACCCTAGAAATGCTTGTAGTTCCGCCTTGTTTTTTGGTGTTGGGGCTTCTTTGATTGCTTTAATTTTAGACCCTGTGGGGTGTATGCCAGACCCATCAATTAGAAACCCCAGGAATTCTACACTGGGGACCTCGATTTTACATTTGTCCCTTCTTACTTTGAGACCCTTTTCTTTAAACCGCCTCAGCACTTCCCTTAGTCTCTCCATTAGTTGGTCTTTGGAGTCCCCTGAAATGAGGACGTTGTCGAAGTAGGGAACAACCCCTGGAATGCTATGTAAGAGTCATTCCATGAGGCTTTGGAACAACCCCGGGGCCACGCTGACTCCAAACTGCGGGTGGTTGCATTTAAAAGCGCCCCTGTGAGTCACTATAGTTTGAGCCTCTGCTGTTGCTTCATCCACAGGTAATTGCTGGTATGCCTGGGTTAAGTTGAGCTTGGCAAAAATTCTCCCTTTTCCCAGCAAGTGTAAAAGGTGTTGCACGACTGACACTGGGTAGGCATTAGGTTGCAGGGCTTTATTAATGGTCGCTTTATAAACAGCGCATATTCTTATTGAACCATCCGGTTTCATGGGGGTCACAATAGGTGTTTCCCAGGTCGCGTGGTCAATGGGCTCTAGAACTCCTTGTACAATCAGTTTGTTCAATTGTTCATCGACCTTGGGGTGGAGTGGTATGGGGACCCTGCGGGGCTTGAGCCTAATTGGAGTTATATTAGGGTCTAGGTTAAATGATATGGGTTTGCCCGTATATTTACCTAGTCCTCCGGCGAAAACAGTCTGGAACTCAGTTGCCAGGGTGTCCGGTTGGTCTTCAGTGAGGTGATTCAGCCCTGTGAGCTTGATATTCAGGGTTTTCAGCCACTCGATGCCCAGAAGAGTTGGTGTTGGCCCCTCGACGAATGTTAGTAGAAGGGTTCCATTGAATGCTTTAAACTGGATGGGTACGTTCGCTCTGCCCAGTACTCTGATGGGGTTCCCTTGGAAATCCCTCAATCTAGTATGGTTTGCTCTGAGATGTCATTTGGTTATCTCAGGTATGCATTGTTTTAAGGTGCCCCATGACATGATTGTGAAATCTGACCCCGTGTCCACCTCCATCTTGCAGGGTAGGCTGTTTATTGATGCCTCTATGTAGAATTTCCCCAGCCGGTCTGCTTTGGAGTGGCCCACTGTGTGAAAACTTTCCTTCAGGTTTGGGTAGTTTCCATCATCCCTCCGCCTGCCCCTCAGTCCTCCTGGTCGGTTTTTTTTTTTTTTTTTTTTTTGCCTTCCGGGTCCCGAGAATGGTTTGGGTTGGAATTGGGCAGCTTGGTAGCTGGCTGGTTGAGTGGCCCTGCAAGCTTCAGCAATGTGGCCCCTCTTTTGGTACCTGCGGCACACTGCGTCCGTGAAATTGCAAGTGGCCCTGGTGTGGTTCCCTAGACATCTGGAACAGCGGGTTTGCCTTTGTTCAAAAGTTCTTTGGCTTACCCTGCGTTCCTGGAGGAAACGGTAGATGTTGTCATCTTCCTCGTCTTCTTCTTCTGCCTCCGAGACTTCGGTCATCCAGTCGGCCTGATGTTGCGTGCAGTGGATTCCAGAGCTTGTTTTCTGGACATCGGCTACAGATGTGTCTGATGCTTCTGCCATGCGTGCTTCTTCCATGACATCCTTAAACGTAGCTCCCTGTCAGATTAACAACTTTTTCTGGAGGTTCAGGTCTATCATGCCCAGGATGATTCTATCTTTCATCATCTCCTCCATTTTGATGAACTCGCATTTGGCTGCGATTTCCCAGAGGTTGGCCACAAAGTTGTTTATTGACTCTCTTTTGCGCTGGCGCCAATGATAGAATTCGTTCCTACTGACCATCAGTGGGGCTGTGGGTTCGTAGTGCTCCGCGAGTTTGGTTTGGAGTGTTGACCATGATATGGATTCGATGTCTGTGGGCACTATTTATTTATTTATTTATTTATTTATTTATTTATTTATTTATTTATTTATTTATTTATTCGGCTTTCTTATATGCCGCCCAACTCCCGAAGGACTCAGGGCGGCGTACAGCATAGGAAAATACAAGAAACCAATAAACAAAATTTAAAAACATAATATAAAAATTAAAAATGCAATATAAAAACAACCATGCAACAACCAAGCATACCCGGGGGAGAGTTCAGCTGGAGTTAAGCTCTGCCCCCTGCCTGCAGGAAAAGCCACGTCTTAACGGCTTTTCAGAAGGCCAGCAGGGTGGGGATGGTTCGGGTCTCTGGAGGAAGTTGGTTCCAGAGCGCGGGGCCTGCCACAGAGAAGGCCCTCCCCCTAAGACCCGCCAGCCGGCATTGCTTGGTTGACGGGAGCTGGAGGAGGCCAACTCTGTGGGCCCTAACCGGTCGAAGGGAAGTATGAGGCAGAATGCGGTCCCGGAGATAACCTGGCCCTAAGCCATGAAGGGCTTTAAAGATGGTGATTAACACCTTGAATTGGACCCGGAGACAAATGGGTAACCAATGCAGCTGGCGGAGTATAGGTGTCACGTGGGTGTACCTTGGTACACCCACCACAGCACGCGCAGCCGCATTTTGTACCAGTTGGAGTCTCCGGATACTCTTCAAGGGTAGCCCCATGTAGAGCGCGTTGCAGTAGTCCAAACGGGAGGTGACAAGGGCGTGAGTGACCGTGAGTAGAGCCTCCTTCTCCAAGTATGGCCGCAACTGGTGCACAAGGCGAACCTGTGCAAAGGCCCCCCTAGCCACAGCAGTAAGATGATGCTCCAATTTTAGCTGTGGATCTAGGAGGACCCCCAAGTTGCGGACCTGGTCCGAGGGAATCAGTTTCGTTCCCTCTAAAACCAAGGAGGGACAGTTGTCATAGTCCTTAGGAGGCAATACCCAAAGCCACTCAGTCTTGTCGGGGTTGAGTCTGAGTCTGTTCCTCCCAATCCAGATCCTAACATCGTCCAGGCACCGGCACATTACATCAACTGCCACACTGAAGTCAGACGGGGTGGTGATGTACAGCTGGGTGTCATCAGCGTACTGGTGGAAACGCACCCCATGTCTGCGGATGATCTCACCCAGCGGTTTCATGTAAATGTTAAATAGGATGGGCGAGAGAACCGACCCCTGAGGCACCCCGCATAACAGGGGCCTAGGGGAGGATCTCTGCCCTCCTGTTAACACCGACTGCATCCTATCGGCGAGATAAGAGGAGAACCACCGTAAAACGGTGCCTCCCACTCCCAACTCACCGAGACGATGCAGAAGGATACCATGGTCGATGGTATCGAAAGCCGCTGAGAGGTCAAGTAGCACCAGGATAGAGGAGTTTCCCCCATCCCGGGCCCGCCAGAGATCATCTATCAGAGTGACCAAGGCAGTTTCTGTACTGTACCCGCGCCTGAAACCCGACTGATAGGCATCTAGATGCTCTGTTTCATCCAGAAGTCGCAGAAGTTGAGTAGCCACCACCTTCTCCACAACATTCCCTAAAAAAGGTAAGTTGGAGACCGGACGATAGTTCTTCAAATCGGCTGGATCCAGGGAAGGCTTCTTCAGGAGGGGTCTCACCACCGCAGTTTTTAACAACTGTGGTACAGATCCCTCCCCCAAAGAAGCGATGACCACCGCCCGGATCCAGCCGCGTGTCACCTCCCTGCTGGCCAAGACCAACCAGGAGGGGCACGGGTCCAATAAACAGGTGGAGGCCCCCATCGCCCCCATGGCTCTGTCCACATCATCAGGAGAAACAGGCCCAAACTCCTCCCACAACGGTGGACTAAGACTTGCCCCTGTCAACTCCATGGACTCTGCCCAGCCAGAGTCCAGGTTCGACCGGATCCGAGCGACTTTATCCGACAGAAACTCTGCAAATTCCTCAGCTCTACCTTGCAAGTGTTCCTCGCTCCCCCCTTTAGCAAGGAGGGAGCGAGTCACCCTAAACAAGGTGGCTGGGCGAGAATCTGCGGACGCAATAAGAGCGGAAAAATGGGATCATTTTGCCGCCCTTATCGCCACTAAATAAGATCTGATGTAAATTCTTAATAGTGTTCGATCGGATTCGGTCTTGCTGGACCTCCAGCGGCGCTCCAGACGTCTCTTCTGGCGTTTCATCTCCCGGAGCTCCTCGGTGAACCAGGGAGCTTTCCGGGATCCACTGCCACGGAGAGGTCGCTTAGGCGCAATTCGGTCTAACGCCCCTGATGCTGCGATGTTCCAAGCAGCCACCAGGGAGTCAGCCGAACTGTGTACCAGGGTTTCAGGTATCTCCCCAAGTTCCCTCTGGAATCCGTCTGGCTCCATTAGGCGCCTGGGGCGGAACCACCTAGTCGGTCCCGCCTCCCTGCAGGGGAGGAGTGGGGCAGCGAAATCCAACCTCAGTAGGAAATGATCTGACCATGACAGAGGGGTGATGACTATGTCCCTTATCTTCAGATCATCTCTCCACTGCCCCGAGAGAAACACTAGGTCGAGCGTGTGACCGCCCTCATGAGTCGGACCCTGGATTACTTGGGTCAGGTCCATGGTTGTCATGGAATCCATGAACTCCTGAGCTATCCCAGAGGTTTCGCCAGCAGAAGGCAAGTTGAAGTCCCCCAGCACCATAAGCCTAGGGAACTCAACCGCCAAGCCGGCTACTGCCTCGAGCAGCTCAGGCAGGGCCTTACTTACGTAGCTGGGAGGCAGGTACGTTAAGAAAAGGCCCACCTGTACCCCTAAGTCCAACTTCAGAAGGAGCGTCTCACACCCAACAATCTCCGGGGCAGGGATCCTACGAGGATGCAGGTTCTTGCGCGTTATTATTGCCACTCCTCCCCCCCTTCCCTGGGGTCGGGAATGATGCTGCACTGAGAACCTGTCTGGGCATATCTCAGAGAGGGCAACTCCCCCCTCTTGGCCCAGCCAGGTCTCAGTTACACAAACCAGGTCAGCCCCCTCTTCTGTGATTAAATCACGTATCAAGGGGGCTTTGTTGATGATTGACCTGGCGTTAAGCAGCAGCATCCTGAGCCCAGGGCCCTGAACAACCTGGTTACCAGGTACCCAGGGTGAGCAAGATGGAACCACATCGGAGGGGCCGGAACAAGGGATCGCTTGTACATAGCGAGGTCTTATTCCCCGAGATCGGCCCACCCCTCTGCTCCCACCATACCTGCCTCTTCCCATTATGACCGAGATGTTCCGGCTCTCATCCCTACCAGAGACCCCCTCCCCTCCCCCGCTGGTCCCCCTCTCATCCTGCAGGCCATCCATACCATACATACTGAGCTGGGTAAAAAAGGCCCAGACCCCCTCTGCTTCTGTTTGTACACTCAGCAAAGGGGGAACCAAGCCACAGTTCCCAGCTCCCTCACATTATCTTCTAACATTCTAAAATTTCATTCTAAACATTCATAACCACAGTCATAACATTCTCAATCATACGACATTCATCACTTCCGGGGTACAGTATACAGTAGAAAAAATAAAAAAGTCATATTAATAGAGCCTGTCGATAAGCGGAGGGTGCGCTTTCTGAGAATAACTCCCAGTCCCTGGGATCTGCGTTCAGGTCCACCACGATCATTAATAAACACTTTCCCTTGATGCACAGTCAGCCAGATGAAAAAATGGCAGTCCCCGATTTCCTCACCAATGTCTTGGTAATGCCTGCTGTTAGTAATTGTCCTTATACCCTTAAAAGAGATGGTAAAAATAATAAGGGCACTAGGAGTCGCCAAAATAATTAATGTCGTAATAAAAGGTAAGGCCAAAAACCACCAAATGGGTCTCCTTATGGCGTCTAGATCTTCCTCCAGCCGTACAAGGCCTCGGGGGAAACAATGGTCGAGAGGCCTGGGCTGCATTCCCTCTCCAAGGCCCCCCTCCCCGAGCGAAAACTGCAATTCTGCCAGTGAGGGTTCAACCACGTCAAACGAAGCAAATAGAACAGCCTCCATCTCCGTGTCTTCTCCCCTTCTGCCGGCCGCAATAAACGGGGCTGTCTGAGGAGGGCGTGGCCACATCCACACTCACAAGCCTCGTAGCAGTATCGATGGAACCCAACGCAGCTGTAATGCCGTTTGCAGCAGGTCCTCCCGCTAAGATGACAATGGCAGCAATGGCAACCCTCGGCACCGAGCCAGAAATGGTGCTCCAAGACCAGGTTGGAAATCCAGGCAATGTGCCCCCGTTCGAATGTCAAATCGGGCGAAGAGGATAGCAGGCTGTTAAAAGAGCTGTTAAAAGAGCCGGAGTCCACCTTGCCACGTAGCTCTTCCGATTTCCACCAGGCACAGTTTAAACAGTCCGTCCTGAGCGTGCTATCCCAATATCCCGGCTCCTTTATTAACAGATATTCTCCAGAGAAGCTGATATCAATTTGTCCCTTCAGTAAAGATCGTAACTTGCTTTGTCCCTTCAGCAAAGATCGTAAATCTTTCAGCAAAGATCGTAAATTGCTTTGTCCCTTCAGCAAAGATCGTAAATTGCTTTGTCCCTTCAGCAAAGATCGTAAATCTTTCAGCAAAGATCATAAATTGCTTCCTCACAGCTGGGTTTGTTGCGCAGCTGAAAATGGCGCTTCCTATTTCAGTGTTCAGCGTTCGGAGCTTTCGAGTCCAGAAGCCCCCCAACTACGAAACCGGTCAGGTCTTAAGTTGCCTCAATTGTTCCCTGGGGTCTTCCTATCTCCCAAGCTCCCTTCTAGATGGAATCTTTTGGGCTGAATCACTAGGAATTTAAACGAATTTTGAGGTTCGGGAGAGCAGAGCTCTGCTTACCCGACCGTTCGCTGTGGCTCCACCCCAGACACTACCAATGTCTGGGCCATTTTGTAGATTTGTGACCCGCAGTAGGTGAGGAAGAGAGCCCTCTTCCTGTTGTCTGGCAAATCTTGGAAGTTATTTGCCTCCAAGAACATCCGAAATCTGGACATATAGGTTTTCCATTCTTCGGTTTTCCGGTCAAAATATGCTGGAGCTGGAGATGTTTGAGTGATCATCCTTCAAGGTTGGCCGGGCAAGGTTGAATTCGGAGTAAGGTTGAATTCAGATTAAAGATGGCTGCGAATGCCACGAGGTGCCTTTTGTTCTGTGGTTCTTCTTCCAACACCTTTATCGCCAGTGTTAAATTCACACTTAAATGACGAGACGAGTCACAGCAACAGTTCAGCACTTTATTCCTATCCTAGCTGTAGCGAATACTGAGTGCTAGCTGACTCCCGGCGAGCTGCTTTTAAGGGCTTGCCTGAAGACGGCCAGCCACTGACAGTCGTTTAAACTCCCCGCTGCTTGCTTATCCAATTAGCAGCTGGTATGCAAATTATTCAATGTACGTCCGTACGTAATTGTTTCTATCGGTGTAAAATGTATATAATACTCTGAGCCACTCTCGCAGGGGTATGGCTATTCCTTACATGCTTTTGTCTGTGTTTTGAAAATAGTATTTACCCAGACTTTTTGCTTTAGCCAAAGAATAAAAAACTGTTATTTTTGCAAGCCTCATCTCGAGTCTCTCTTTGGCATCTCAGTGGCTCGGGGAAACTTATGGGACCTTACAGAATTATAGTACAAGTGTAAATGACATGGGAAAAACATGGAACTAAAGAAAATATTTAACTTAGATTACTCTTCCTTGTTTTGTCTAATGTTCCATTTAAGTAGAAGCTTGTCATGTTCTTATCTTATAGACTGTTATTTTATAACTTGTTGTAAATAACTCAAGCTTAATAGAATTGCTATTAGGCAGGGTGTGCCAAAAGTCATGCCCCATAGGCCAATCCAAATATTTTACTGTATTAATATTTTTTCAAAGAAAATGTTATTTATTTAAAATGTTATTTAGAATCAATTGTCTATCGAGCCTGACTTTTGGTACACCCTGTATATTTTACAACCGACAGCTTAAGCACCAACTGATTATATCTCAAAATGACATCAGTAAAATTGAATATATTTCACTAACCTGGGACCCTTAAATAATCGTATTATTTCATACTTGAACAACTGGAAATTTCCTACAAAGCCTGTCAAGGAAATTATCAAGATTTTCCATTCACAACATAGAGCTTCTCAGTAAAGTGGTGTCAATTCATTAGGAAAGGCCCATTTTTTCCATAGGGATCACCAAACATTGTACATATCATGCTGCATTCTTCCCATGGGCTTCTTGAATATCATTTTGATATTTTGATGATATGTGATCATCCTGCAAGGTCTCAATTTTTAAGAGTAGAAGTATCAATTATTAGCTCTCTTCCCAAGGCAAATAACAGTCAAAGATGGAAAAAAAGAACTGAAGGGATCAAAGGTTAAATCCTCAACATGATCCCTGCAGCTCTAATCTGCATCAAGTAATCTTGTGGTTAGTCAATCAATAAAAAATAATCCAGTGCAATTAATTTGGTTATTGCAGATATTTTGAAGAGTTGCATACCAAATTAATCTAAAACATGCATCTAAAAAGTTTATTTTACCAGACATCGGCTTGATCCATATAAAATACTGTGACTCAGACTCCAATTAATAAACACAATTGCAGAAATCACATAACATGTTGGCCTAGTAGTTCATACAACAGCAAAATTAGTGGCTGAATTCCCATAATAAGCTGAAACATGCCCACATCCATTTTGGGTATACAAATTGTATAAGTCTACATGTCTGATAGAGATTTAATCATCATTGATATAAACTCATTAAAATCATTGAGGGTTAAGACCACAATCCTATAGCCTAAATACAAAGAGTCATCCTTATGTCTGCTTAACTGCAGCACAAATACATCCAGGTAACTTTCTATCAGATCTTTCTGCTACTGCTTTAATGTAGGCCACAGGTGTCAAACCCGCTGCATCATGTTGCCGTTATGTGACATATCGCAACATTTTTTTGCGGAGTGCGTGACGCATCTGGCCTGAGGCCACCAGTTTGACACCCCTGCTGTAGGCCATTCTTGGTGCACAGCTTAACATAGGCAGTTTAGGTTGTATTCAGCTGTTGAAGTTTTAAAATACTGTTTTGCTCTTTTCCCCACATAAATTCTCAATGGATATAGCTGCTTTCTCAATAACATGATTAGTTCTGGGTTCTTGAATTGGAATGTCTAAGTTCTAGCTAGTCACTTTAGGCTGCTGGAGATTGTTTCCTTCTCTCTCATACTAGGCACTGTCCTTTGTGCCCATTCAGAATAGGTAGATGCCTGACTTCCACAGAAGTATCTGCCCAAATAATAATTGTTGGCCATGCAGGGAAATGGCCCCCCTGTCAGTCAATAGGAGTGCTGATTTACCACCAACTTATGAGATACTTAGGAGCCGGGGGCTTGGCAGTACAAGAAAACAACAGCCAATTACTGTCCATCAAAGTATCAATCAACATATAGGAAGGCACTTCATAAATATGACTCATACAATGCCCCAAAGCACATATTCCAGTTGAGAGAAGTTTCCTGAAAATGGGCTCCAGCACAATTCCGAAAACTTGGAAAAGTAAACCTCTAGTCCTAGTGACTGACCCAGATTGCATCTGCAAATAATGTCTGACCAGAATTTTCTGAAACATTTATCAGATCTCACCTGAACATATAACTTTCTCTCTCTGTGGGTTTAGTGCTCTTTTCTAGTACTAGTCCAATGCTTCACAAAAGGTCAATTTAAACAGTAAAAGGCAGCTGCATGTTGATGGTTAAGGTCACCAGTGAATGTACGAGGGTGAGTCAAAAAGTAATGCCATTTTCTTTAGTACAGGTATAAATACCAACACAGGAACATGTAGCATACATCAAAATGAAGCTGGTCCTCTGTGGATCACATCCCTACTTCTCAACATAGTCATCGTTTCTCTCAATAGCAATGTTCCACCTTTGAATGAGAGCATGTATCCCTGCCTCGTAAAATTTTGTTGACTGTTCTTTGAGCCACTTCTTCACTGCAGTTTTCACTTCCTCGTCACTGGAATAATGTCTGCCTCTCAAACCCTCTTTCAAACCCTGCATACATTGCTATAATCTAAAGTATTTTCCTCAAACACATTTTGTAATCATCTCTGAATGTTCACAGGGGTTTCTCCCTCAGCAACAAGGAATTCAATCACTGTTCTTTGTTTTTGACGCAACTCTAAGAGGGCAGCCATTTTGAATTTTCCTTGCGAGTCTACAAACCTGAAAAGTAAGAAACAAAATATTTCAGAACGTAAATGATATAATCATTTATAACTGGGAAAAATTTCAGGTATTTTTATCAAAAACTTCACCTGAAATAAAGGAAATGGCAATACTCTTTGACTCACCCTCGTATTATAGGTTGGCAACTCCTGCTGTCAAGGATTTCATGTGGCTGCTCATTTTACTGTATCAGTTTAGTTGTGGTGGGAGATACCATTTGCCTGTTCTATGGTCCACACACAGGTCCTGCTGGCAATAGCTGCTCAGTGTCATTCCCTTGTGGTAACAGTAATAGAGCTAGAAGGATAATTGGAGGTCTTCTAGTCCAACCCCCTGCTCAAGCAGGAGACCCTATACAGTTTTTGTTGAGCATTGAACTCTCCCTTATTCGTTGCTCCTACCAGCTGTATCTTACTTCTTTCTTCATCTGTGACTTGTCAGCTCAGCTATTTTTGTATCTTGTACAGGTACCTTTTGTATTTGGTCCTCTTTCTAGACCCAGGTTTTAAAAATAGCAAGCTGATAAGAGATGACAATATAGGTCAGGGGTGTCAAACTTGTGATGACACATTGTTGTCACATGATGTATCATAATTTTTTCCCTTCACTAAACTGGGGGTGGGTGTGGCCAGTGCATGATGCATCCAGCCTGCAGGCCATGAGTTTGATACCCCTGATATAGGTGATCTCTTGGTTGAGCAGTTGACTGAATTAGCCATTCGAAGCACCTGTCTACAGTTGCCCATCCCCCTCTCACCCTATATTAAAGAGAGCAATTGGTAGTGTTTTTTTTCTTATCTTCAAGAGACTATTGATGGAAAGGAAAATAAACCCAGTTGTTTTCCTTAACTTTTCTACAGTAAGAAGACCTCCACTTGCTGGGTCCATTAGGTTCTGAAGGAACTGACAGATGAATTCTCAGAACCACTGAACTATATCTTTCAAAGATCCTGGAGCACCGGGGAACTGCCAGAGGACTGGAAAAGAGCTGATGTAGTTACCATCTTCAAAAAAGGGGGAAAAACAGATCCAGGAAACTACAGACATATCAGCCTGACCTCAATACCAGGGAAGATTTTGGAAAAGATAATCAAGCAACGAATCAATGAACACCTAGAAGCAAACAAAGTAATAACCAAAAGCCAACATGGGTTTGTCAAAAACAGATCATGCCAGACTAATCTTATTGCATTCTTTGATAAAGTGACAAAATTAGTGGACCAGAGGAATGCTGTCGATGTGGCTTACTTGGACTTCAGTAAGGCATTTGACAAAGTAGACCATAACCTACTACTAGATAAAGTAGAAAAATGTGGGTTAGCAACACCACCAGATGGATTCAAAACTGGCTAACCAACCGCACTCAGTGTGCAGTGCTCAATGGAACTGCATCTACATGGAGGGAAGTATGCAGTGGAGTACCCCAAGGCTCTGTTTTAGGCCCAGTACTCTCCAACATCTTCATCAATGACTTGGACGAGGGGATAGATGGGGAACTCATCAAATTTGGAGATGACACCAAACTGGCAAGAATAGCCAACTCTCCAGAAGATAGGCTCAAAATACAGAAGGATCTTGACAGACTTGAACATTGGGCACTATCAAACAAAATGAAATTCAATGGTGGAAAAAGTAAAGTTCTACATTTAGGCAAGAAAAACAAAATGCACAGGTACAGTATATGTGGTACCTTGCTCAACAGTAGTAACTGTGAGAGGGATCTTGGAGTCCTAGTGGACAACCATTTAAATATGAGCCAGCAGTGTGCAGCAGCTGCCAAAAAAGCCAACACAGTTCTAGGCTGCATTAACAGAGGTATAGAATTATGATCACGCGAAGTGTTAATACCACTTTAAAATGCCTTGGTAAGGCCACACTTGGAATACTGCATTCAGTTTTGGTCGCCACGATGTAAAAAGGATGTTGAGACTCTAGAAAGAGTGCAGAGAAGAGCAACAAAAATGATTAGGGGACTGGAGGCTAAAACATATGAAGAACGGTTGCAGGAACTGGGTATGTCTAGTTTAATGAAAAGAAGGACCAGGGGAGACATGATAGCAGTGTTCCAATATCTCAGGGGTTGCCATAAAGAAGAGGGAGTCAAGCTATTCTCCAAGACACCTGGGGGTAGAACAAGAAGCAATGGGTGGAAACTAAACAAGGAGAGAAGTAACTTAGAACTAAGGAGAAATTTACTGACAGTTAGAACAATTAATCAGTGGAACAGCCTGCCTCCAGAAGTTGTGAATGCTCCAACACTGGAAGTTTTTAAGAAGATGTTGGATAACCATCTGTCTGAAGTAGTGTAGGGTTTCCTGCCTAAGCAGGGGGTTGGACTAGAAGACCTCCAAGGTCCCTTCCAATTCTGTTATTATTATATTATTATTACTTAGAATAGTGATGAGGGCAGCACAATTTATGTGGCCATGTTCTGCTAGTTTGCAACCTGGAGCACAGCTCTTTAATGTGCCCTAATTCCTAATTCCTGTGCAAGACAATGGATCTCTTGAACACCTGTAAGACTACCAGTTCTGGATTACAATGTGGGCAGCTACTAGATGGTAACAAAAAGCTAATTCTTCTGTGTAGTGGTACCTGGATTTGTATAGCCTAAAGCTGATAGTTCTAAGTAAACTCGATCAAATCACCGCAAGTGTTTCCGCCCCAGGCGCCTAATGGAACCCGAGGGATTCCAGAGGGAACTTGGGGAAATACCTGAATCCCTGGTACACAATTCATTCGAGTCTCTTGTTGCGGCCTGGAATTAGGCGGCAGTGGGGGCTCTGGATTGTATTGCGCCTTTGCGGCCTCTCCGTGGCAGCGGATCCAGGAGGGCTCCTTGGTTTAACGAGGAACTCCGGGAGATGAAGCGCCAAAAGAGACCCCTAGAGCGACGATGGAGATCTAGTAAAGCTGAGTCTGACCGGACACTTTTAAGAACTTTCATTAAGTCTTACTTAGTGGCGATACGGGTGGCAAAATGTTCGCATTTTTCCGCCCTTATTGCGTCCGCTGACTCGCGCCCAGCTGCCCTGTTTAGGGTGACCCGCTCCCTTCTTGCCAAGGAGGGAGGCGAAGATCCCTTGCAGGGCAGAGCTGAGGAATTTTCTCAGTTTCTGGCGGACAAAGTCACTCAGATTCGGACAGACCTGGACTCTGATTGGGCAGTACGGGCCGAGATGACAGGGACTGGCCTTAGTCCCGTTATATGGGATGAGTTTGAACCGGTGACTCCTGAGGATGTAGACAAGGCCATAGGAGCGATGAGCTCCACCATTTGTTTATTGGACCCGTGTCCCTCCTGGTTGGTTTCGGCCACCAGGGAGGTCTCACGCGGCTGGCTCCAGCCATTGGTCAATGCTTCTTTGAGAGAGGGGTCCGTCCCGCAGCCTTTAAAAGTTGCGGTGGTGAGGCCCCTCCTCAAGAAGCCTTCCCTGGACCCGGAGGATTTAAAGAACTTCCGTCCAGTCTCCAACCTTCCCTTTGTGGGGAAGGTTATAGAGAAAGTGGTGGCGCTCCAGCTCCTATGGCTGTTGGATGACACTGATTTTCTGGATCCTTTTCAATCGGGTTTCAGGCGCGGCTACAGTACGGAAACGGCTTTGGTCACCCTGATGGATGATCTCTGGCGAGCCTGGGATGGGGGTTATTCCTCCATCCTGGTGCTACTTGACCTCTCAGCAGCTTTCGATACCATTGACCGTGGTATCCTTCTGCGTCATCTCGGCGAGGTAGGAGTGGGCGGCACTGTTTTGCAGTGGTTCTCCTCCTTCCTCTCTGAAAGGACGCAGTCAGTGTTGACAGGGGGGCAGAGGTCGATCCTAGGCCCCTACTGTGTGGGGTGCCGCAGGGCTCGGTCCTCTCGCCCATTCTATTTAACATCTACATGAAACTGCTGGGTGAGATCATCCGACGACACGGGGTGAGGTACCAGCAGTATGCTGATGATACCCAGTTTTACATCTCCACCCCGTCTCAATTCAGGGAAGCTGTGGATGTAATGGGCCGCTGCCTGGACGATGTTAGGGTCTGGATGGGGATGAACCGGCTAAAACTTAACCCGGACAAGACTGAGTGGCTGTGGATATTGCCTCCCAAGGATTCTGTCAATTGTCCCTCCTTGGTTCTTGGGGGGGAGAAATTAGCTCCCTCAGAACGGGTTCGCAATTTGGGTGTCCTCCTAGATCCACAGCTAAAATTGGAGCAACATCTTTCAGCTGTGTCTAGGGGGACCTTTGCACAGGTTCGCCTGGTGCACCAATTGCGACCCTACTTGGAGAGGGAGGCACTACTCGCAATCACTCATGCCCTTATCACCTCCCGGCTGGATTACTGCAACACGCTCTTCATGGGGCTACCCTTAAAGAGTGTCCGGAGACTGCCGTTCGTGCAAAATGCAGCTGCGCGAGCTGTGGTGGGTGTGCCTAGATACACCCATGTAACACCTATCCTCCGCCAGCTGCATTGGCTGCCCATTAATCTCCGGATCCAATTTAAGGTGTTGGTTTTGACCTTTAAAGCCCTACATGGCTCAGGGCCAGGTTATCTTCGGGACCGCATCCTGCCGCATACCTCCCTACGACCGGTTAGGGCCCACAGAGTTGGCCTCCTCCAGATCCCATCAACCAAGCAATGCCGGTTGGCGGGGCCGAGGGGGAGAGCCTTCTCTGTGGGAGCTCACTCCCTTTGGAACCAACTCCCTCCAGAGATCAGGACTATCCCCACCCTGCTGGCCTTCCGTAAAGCAATAAAAACCTGGCTCTTCCGGCAGGCGGGGTGAAAGTGAGACCAATCAGACTATATATGGGTCTCCCCCCTGGTTATGAATGCTAGATGTTTTTTAACATCATTTTGTAGTTTTTAATTGTTATGATTTTATATTGATAAATGGATTTGACATGTTGTGAGCCGCCCAGAGTCCCCCGAGAGTTGGGCGGCATACAAATCTATTTAAATAAATAAATAAATAAATAAATAAATAAATAAATAAATAAATAAATAAATAAATAAATAAATAAATAAATAAATAAATAAATAAATAAATAAATAAATAAATAAATAAATAAATAAATAAATAAATAAATAAATAAATGATAGATGCAGGCCTCTATTTCTTGGAAAGCGTAGCTTTTGCTAGTCTAGGATGTCTTACTCCAATGATATGTATTGCCACAACCTATTCTTAGTGTTATGTCTTAGGATTTGCATACTAGCAGGATGTTTCCAACCAGGTCCGCTCTTCTGAGCGGGAGAACATTGAATACTGATTGGTTCCTTCCAGCCAAGGCTCCCTATTTAAACAGGAGCCGAAGGCTGGGTTTTTGCTGGAGTTTCACTTAACCCAATAAAGAGCTGTTGTCACTACGTCTGCCTCCTGACTCTTCAGTATCGGAACTCAACATTGATGACAAGGATGGGCTACTGAAGAGCAACTTCGAAATGATCCAACCCGGCCAAGATCGGAAGCGTTGAACAGAGTAGGCCCCAAATTCAAATGGCCGCTATGTCGCCTTTCACCCGCTGACTCCATTTGACCCGTCCAAAGAGAACTGGGGGTCTTACATGACATCACTGCTTTCTTGAAGCCAATGATTTGCAAGGTCTCTCGAATAACAGAAAGTGAGCTCTGTTCCTGAGCCATTGTGGACACGAGGTCTTCAATACGGCCGTGTTGCTTGCAGAGCCAACTCCAGTAGAAACGCTACCGTGGCAATTGCTACAGACTCTACTGCAAACGCACTATGCTCCAGCCCCATCTAAAGTCATGAGAAGACATGAATTCCATCAACGGTTGCAGAAGGATGGTGAATCAATAAACCAATACAACACAGCCCTGAGAAAAGTGGCCATGCACTGCGATTTCCATGATTTGGACCATGTTCTGCTCGATCAGTTAATTTGTGGAGTCCAGGACATCCGATTACAGTGCAGACGCCTGGCCAAAGCTAATGTGAATCTCCAAATCACGTTAGATGAGACCAGGGCCACCGAGGCATCAAATCAAGCTGCTGAGTTGCTGCACTGAAGAAGCACACCGACTTCGAGGAAGGCGACTCCTAAAGTGCACAAGACACATTGCTGCGACGACCCCATTGATAGCGCAGACAAGGAAGTCTTCAGGACTGACTGGCGCCAGGGAATCGAGGCGCGAAAGCAAAACCTGTGTTTCAGCTGTGGGGGGCCGCATCCATGAGTGTCCTGCCAATTCCGTGACGCCATTTGCCGCAGATGCAACAAGCAAGGCCACATTGCACGGGCCTGCCGAGCAACCCGTTTTCTCAGAGATACCTGCTGAAACATTCTGCCGCGGGAGCCAAGGCAAGAGGGAAGAAGCCCAGCTCACCATCGCTCGCAGTCTGGGGCAAACCAAACCAGTGGGCCAAGCAAGCACTCAGAACAAAGACAAACTTATCATCACTGTGCTTTTGGAGGGCTCTCTCTGCCAAATGGAAATAGATACTGGTTCATCTATTTCTATCATGTCGTGGTCTGCTGTAAAGAAGGCCATTCCAAGCCTCAACTGGAGGCAATTGCGAATGCAACCACTGCGTATCAATGATTACCAGGGTAATCGAATTCCTGTGATGGCTACTGAGAGTTCAATATGAGGTTCGGCTGCCACGAGCAAGCCTGCCACTGACCATCATTCACGACGAACTACCCAGCCTGCTTGGCCTCGACTGGTTCGGCGCACTAGGAATGGGGTGACCGGAATCAACTCTACCGCTGCCACCAATGCGACCACTACTGACTATGATGATCTGCTGCACGAGTTCTGGGACGTTTTTGACCCTACGCTTGGCAAGTACGTGGGCACCCCGATTTCATTTAGCCTAGATCCAAAGATTCATACCATTAGACTTAAATCTCACCGGGTACCCTTCGCATTAAAGCCCAAAATCGACCAAGAGCCAGACAAGCTCATCAGCCAAGGCATATTAGAGCCAGTCGACCACGCGAAGTGGGAAACTCCAATTGTCACTACCTTAAAGAGTAAGGTGACCAGACGTCCCGCTTTTGGCTACCAAATTTAAGTTACATAAGTTAAATGTAGTAGGTCACTTGACAGCATCAAAGGGTTACAGCTTTCTGGATGATTTTGTTTCCCTCTAGTGGTCATCTGGATATTTGCAGCCCAGGTCTTTATTGTGAGGTGACAAAAGCATTAACTCAAGCTCCTACTGGGCTGTATGTTTCCCCCTGTAAACAATTAAATGGTAGTTGCTGATAGGTAGAAATAGTTTCCAGAACCCCGTGTAGTTGTTATAATGTAATCTAGTAACTTCAAATTTTTTTTGGCATAAGGCTAGCGTAAGGGAAAACTAAACCACCATGTTTCAGATTTTTCCCAGAAATGCAACTGAAATCTAAATAATTTGTCTGGAATGCCTATGTTACCATTTGTTTTGTTCTGTTTTTATCTGACCAGCATTCCTACTTCACAAAGTGCTGTTAATAAGATTAGTAATTAAAAATCTTGAGTGGCAATTGGCAAGCAGACTCTCTTCAGAGTTGAGTTGACCCTGTGTCACCAACAGGCTTTGATGAGTATTTGGAGAGTGAAGCCAGACACATTCGACTGTTGCTAGTGCCTAAGAGCAGAAATGGAGAAATCCAGACCTGTATGGGACAATCATTTCCAGTTTGTATTTGCCTGTATTTCTTATGCAGTAGGCCTGGGGAACGTTTGGCGGTTTCCTTATTTATGCCAGATGCATGGAGGAGGTGAGTAGAATTTATGCTTCTCAATTTGCCATTTGAGAATAGGTGGGTTCATTTTTAAAACTGTGTTGTCTTTGTCAGAGTAGCCTCAGGTGTCACAAAGGAGAAATAAGCAATTGCTCCAATCTTCAAGGCAAGCAAAGAATATCAGTACAAATGAGACATTTCTTCTTTTCATCACAAAAAAATATATATTCTCATTTGCTTCTTCTTTTTTCATTAATACATTTCCATTTTAGCACCTAATAGATTGTAACTTTCTAAACCAAAAATTAGTCTTAATATTAATTTAGTATAAAAGATGCTATTACCTTCACTTACAAGCTGTTGCTTAATAGCCATTTGCACTTATGATGGATCCTGCAAAAGCTACTTATGACCTGTTTTCAAAGTTACAGTGGCTGTACATATACATACATGCGTACACATACACCATGCACATGTGATTCCATTTTGGGCATTTGGTGGTTCACTTTAATGGCTGTTTCAAGCATCCTTCAATTATGTGACCATGATTTGTAATGTTTTTGCTGGTTTCTGGCATTTACTTTTAGTTTCTGGGGGGAAAATGCCTATTGGTGAAAACGTATTCATTTAACCCCCATGTTGTTTGCTGAACAATTGTTGTAAAATCAGGTCTGGTCATGTGATGACTCAATTTACAACCGCAGCAACTTGCAATTCCAGGCTCAATTATTTTGGACTACCTGTAGTGCTATTACTACTCTTGTTGTAACTTTTGATGAAGTTGAAATGCTGTGTATTATTAGCCAAATTACCTTTGTACATACTGTATATAAAGTTTTATTAAGACACAAAACAAGAAGATATACTTCAGCAAATTTGCAGCGTATTGAAGATAGTGGGAACTTTTTGTTTAATTTTACAGTCCTATTTTCCCCTCCACCCCAAGTCCACCCCAAGGATAAAACACCCAGACACAAACTAAGCAATGTGATAAATGCAGTACAATCCAGTGAGCCATGTGCAGATCTGTACATTGAGGAAACAAAACAACTACTTCATAAACGCATGTCACAACATAGGACAGTGATAGCGAATCTAAGGCATGCGTGCCACAGGTGGCACGCGGAGCCATATCTGAGGGCACGCAAGGCATTGCCCTATGTCAGCTTCAGGGCGCATGCACGGGCTGGCCAGCTGATTTTTGGGCTTCTTTTTGGCCGTTTTCGCTGTCCCCAGGCTTCAGAAAAGGCTCCTGAACTCTGGGGATGGTGAAAAACGGCCCAACAGGCCGACCAGAAGTTTGGAAACGAACTTCCGTTTGGCCCATTTGGCCGCTTTTGCCGTCCCCAGGCTTTAGGATGCTTTCCTAAACCCTGGGGAACGGCGAAAAACAGGCCAACGGGCCTACCGGAAGTTTGTTTGCAAACTTCTGGTTGGCCTATTCAGCTGTTTTTCGCTGTCCCCAGAGTTCAGGAGGCTTTCCTGAACTCTGGGGACAGCGAAAACGGCCCAACAGGCCTACCAAAAGTAGTGAGGCCTGTGCGCATGCGCGGGGGGCAGCGCAGGGGTTGTGTGCATGCACGGGGTTGTGTGCATGTCTGGGAGTTGTGCGCATGTGCGGGGTTGTGCGCATGCATGGGGGTTGTGCACATGCATGGGGGGCAGCGCAGGGGTTGTGCGCATGCACGGGGGAGGGCATTGCATTATGGGTGTTGGCACGCGCATGCAGGCACACTATCGTGCGCACACACCCTTTTGGCACCTGAGCCAAAAAAGGTTCGCCATCACTGACATAGGAAAACAAACCCATCCGGAAAACATTCAGCAGTACATCTGCATTTAAAACACATAGTCCACTTTTTTGAAGACAGCAAATGTTTTTAATGTTTTATATGTTTTTTAACTTTTTATCTCTAGTATTATTTTAATTGTATTGTTCATCTTTTTTGTTGTATGCCGCCCAGAGTCCTTCGGGAGTTGGGCGGCCTATAAGATCAAATAAATAAATAAATAAATAAATAAATAAATAAATAAATAAATAAATAAATAAATAAATAAATAAATAAATAAATAAATAAATAAATAAATAAATAAATAAATAAACAAACAAACAAACAAACAAACAAACAAACAAACGCCCCATTTTGGACCAAGAGGACTGCTGGTTTGAAAGAGGGGTCAAAGAAGCCATCTGTGTCAAAACTGAACAGTCCTCTCTCAACAGAGGGGGGGGATACTACATCATCTGTCTCCAGTTTACAACACAATCCTTTCAACAGTTCCAAGAAGGCTCCACATTCAGGTGACCCTGACGACATAGATAAACCTCCAGGTGGCCTTAACAACTAACTAAAAAATGCAAATGACCAGCTGTCTGCAAGGAGTATAAATCCTTCCATTCCCCACCATCCAGTCAGAGCTGAAGAAGCTTCTGGGATGAGAAGTGAAACGTCTTCAAAGAAAAACCAGATAGTCCAGTTGCCTCTTGAAAAAGCACCTTTGGGACAATCATGACCTGGATGAGAATCTCCATAGATATCATTTCTTTAAGTCCTGGGCCAGACAAACTCCATATCCTACCTTAGTTTATTTCTTAAGATTATTTTAATTAAAAAATAAATAAAATGGAAGCTAGCAGGTTACAAACCAAACAGCTATAAGCATCCTCTTTATTTTCAAATATGTTGCTGGTTGCAAATAGACCTTAGACACATTCTTAGAAAGTAAGCAGGATAGGTGGCTGGTGAAGATCTATCTATATCAGTGTTGGCGAACCTTTTCGGCACTGAGTGCCGAAATGGGAGCGTGCAAGCGTATGCCGGAAACCGGAAGGGCAGCCACGCAATGCACATGCATGTGCCGGGAAGATGATCTTCCAGTTTCCAGCATGTGCATGCACACAGGCCAGCTGGTCATGTGCGCCAGAAACCAGAAGACCAGGTGGCCGGTGTGTATGCGCATGCTGGAAACCGGAAGATCATCTTCCTGGCACATGCATGCGCAGTGGGCGGCTGCTCTTCTGGTTTCCAGCACTCCCACACGTGAAGACCAGCTGGACGGTGCGCCGGAACCGCGTGCATAAGTGCACCAGCGTGCATAAGTGCACCAGCATGCCTACCGTCCCTGTCCTAATGTTCCCGCTTATCAGTACCCATCTTATGTATATAAAAAATGTTATATCTATGTATATTACCAACATGTACTTGACAAATAAATAAATAAATAAACCTGGAAGAGCAATGGGCAATGGCTCACATGCCCAGAGAAATGGGTCTGCTTGCCACTTTCGGCACGCATGCCATAGGTTCGCCATCACGTATCTATATGGTCACTAGGAATCAAAAATGACTGTTTCTTGATATGGAAATGGGCCGATCTGTTCAGAAGAAAAAGGATTACCAGGAAGAGTGGAAGTAACCTTCTCAGTTTGCCTTCGGGCAGCCAATCTGTGAGGGTTTCCATGATATATTTCCATAAATCCCAATGTGTTTGCTGACCTAAAAGCGTTGTGGGAACTCCTTTTCTTTGTACTGCTGTGTTGCTGAACAAATGCATTGATCCAATAAGAATATCCTTAAAGGAGGAAGTTTCCTTGCACAAAATGCCTTTACCAGAGGCCCAGACAAGAGGCCATGAAAATAATTCCCTGAATAAAATGGATTAGGCTGAGCATTTACTTCAGCTTCATCACTTGTTTTTATAGACTGCCTTGCTAATACTGGAGATTAAACACCAGATCATAGATATTTACATAAATATTTTGACTTTAAAAAAATAAAGAAAACATGAGAAAGCTAAACTTTAAAAACTATGTTTGATTTAATCAAAGAGGATTTCAAGGCTTGGACCATAAACCATTCTTTTTAAAAAGTTATCATACTTAATTAAACCAGTTGAGGCAGGGAGGCTAGTACATGCCAAATAAGATGTTTGGGTCACATGGTATAAAGTGACGTACATCTGAACTAGGCATTTAATAGCATTTAATTCACTGAAACTTTCCAGGATTTAGGATTTCTCAGTTAAAATACTGTACCAGCAAAGTTTCTTGAACCACATAAAACCTAAGGGATTTAGAAAAATCCATCTTAAATAAGAGTTTTGTTTTTTCGTTGTTCCATATTATTCCCCAGATTGAATAAACATTTGAGCTGGAAAAGAATGTTCAGCTTGCACTCTTTTAAGTTGTAGCAGCTTGACATCTTCCATAATCTTTTAGATTTTCAAGCCAGCATCCCTGCATAGGCAACATTGTCTTCCTAACCACAATGATAAAACATTATTTCTTCCCAGAGCGTAGTGATTTATATTTAGTATATGTGTTACTGTATGTATATATGTATGTATATATGTATGCATGCATGTATGTATGTATTTGAAGTTCATGAGAAAGAACCAGGTAAAAATTAACAATGCACTTTTTAAATAGTTTATCAATATATACAATGCAAAGAAAAATGAAAATAGTGAGAAAGTATGAGATGAAAAGGGAAAGAGAAGGTGTAGGGGAAAAGAGGAAAAAGAAATAAAAACATTGACTTTTGACTTTTAGCGTAGTAGAATAAGATAATAATATACAGTTTCAACTTTTTACTTTTACACACACACACACACACACACACATATATATATATATAACATTTTTTGCTGATAAATGAAAATAAAGGGAGACTATTATAGATCTATTTTGAGCTATTTTGCTCTTGTCAGATAGCCATACCCTTAGTGGGAATTGAATCTGGGCAGTCTGCTTGTAAGGCAGTAGTTTTTTAAACTCTAGGCCACAAGGTTCTCTTCCCTATCAGCTCTTCACCAGGAAAGGGTTATATATGTTTATTCTGTCGAGTCATCCTAGTGTATGGAAGGAAACATCACAGCTTCCTTTTGCCTTTCAGCCCCTCTTGGGACCATCCAGGCAGTTTTCTATAGTCGACAAACTATATTGTCTATATGTGTAACATTTTTGCTGATAAATGAAAATAAAGGGAGACTATTATAGATCTATTTCGAGCTATATATATATATATAAGCCATAACTGCAAACCTATTTAATCAGCAAAACCCACAGTCAGCATTTAAGTTTTTTCCAGCTCAAGCACAAAGTCCATAAGTGGTTTCCAAGTGGAAACAAAGATAATTCCATCATTTTTTTCCAGCCAGTTATCCATAAGCATCTTCCTGCATTTATAACAATAAAGTTCCAATTTTTTTCAAGTTCTTTGAAAAAAGCCAAAAAGAAAAGTCTTTGATTGTATCTTTATATTCACTTTAAGAATCTTCTGTATTAAAATATGAGTCCTACTCCAATATTTCTTTGATTTATTGCAGGTCTACTGTAGATGGTTAAAAGTTCCTTCTTTACATTTCCAACATACATTTGAAATATCTTTATTAATTTTGACAACTTACCTGGCATTAAATACTAGTGGTACATTATTTTATAAACATTTTCTTTTAAGTTATAATTTAATGTAAATTTTAAGCCTTTCATCCACATGCTTTCCATTTTCTAAGCATTGCATTTTACCCAAAATATGGGTATATGATGTTTTATGTACTCATTCTTCAAGTTCAGTTTCAACAATTTATAAACCTGGCAATAACACGTTCATCATTAATCACACAGTACAATTTCAGATTCATTTTTTGCAAGGTCAAATCCATAACTTTTAAAAATCTAACTTAAATCTTTCATTTGTAAATATATAAACTAGTGGCAGACAAATTTTCTTGATTCCAATTCTTCTGTGGATTTGGAATAAAAACTAACATTGTGCTTCTAGGCTGAAAAAGAATTAGAACCTAGTTCTTCCTAGTCAAAACCATCAATCTGTTCAGTGCATAAGACTATCTCAAGATAGTTTGCAGTCTGAAGTGAACAACTAGCAGCACTTCTTTTTTATATAGTAATTTTATTAGACAATACAATTAAAGAGATTAAAAACTAATACAAATTAAAAGATTAAAAAGAAAAAATAGAAAATACAGAAAATACAGAAAAGAAAAAATAGCTTGAGAAGAAATATATAAAAAATTACTTCCCCCTTCAAGTACAATTTTAAAATTTTCTTAAAAATCAAAAATTCTTCTTTCATGCACCATCTCTTATGTAAAGATAAATCCTAGAGCCTTGTCATTCAATCTTGCTTTAAAGGTTACCAGACATAATAACATATCTATTTTAACCATTATCATATAAACCAAAGCTATGTTCCTTTCTTTTACTTTTAATAATGTTGATATTTAATTTATATTTTCAGTATAGCATCTTTTTCCACATCATTTTTGTAGCCTATCATTTTAAAATCTATTTTCAGATTAGTCTGTCTTATTTGGTAAAACATGTTCCTCTTCCATAACATCTTAATCAGTCTATCTACCATGTTTCCCTGAAAATAAAACAGGGTCTTATTTTCTTTGGACCCCCAAAATATGGCCTTGGCCTTATTATCGGGGGGCTTATTATTTTGGGGGTGCAGGAGGCAGCGAGTGTGGGACTGGATGTCCAGTTGCCGCCATTGCCTCCCCTCCCTGTTCTTTGCGCTGGCTGAATGGCCCAACACATCCCATCCCATCCCAATGGCAACAGTAGCCTGAAGAATCCATGGAGGGAGGGACAAACCTTCTCCGTCTTAGCAGCGACATTTCACTTTAATTCTGCTCCTCTCCACGGAGAGACATTTTCCCTCCTTCCTCTTTTTCGCTCTGTTCTGCAGCTGCAGCAGCTTTAAAGGGAGCAACCCACCCACCCACCGCCTCCTACAGGGATTTCCCCCCATCCTGATTTCAAACAATCACACACAAAAACACAAGCAAATATTCCCTGTGCCTGCCTTCTGCAAACTGCTCCAAACTGCATGGCTCGGAAGGTGGTTGCTATGCAAAAGAGGAGGGCATTGTTCTGGGGGAGTAAGAGGCACCTGGTAGCCCGAGGCTTTCAGAAATGTCACCCTTCTTGCCCAAAATTCTGTTTTCTGTGAAATCAGGGAAGCGAAGATGTATCTGGAAATCCGATACAAATACAAATCTGCTGTGTGGGCACCTCTGCCATTAAGCGATGGTGGCTCCCCTGCTTTCCCACTGCCAATCTCCCCATGCCATCAGTGACTAAAGGGGTGCTTCTCTTCCCGCCCTTCTTTAGCCAAAAGAAGGGTGGGACGAGGAAGAGATGACCCCCCATTGCGCTCGCTCACGCAGCGCTGCTTTCCAAAATTTTTATGATTTTCCTGGCACAGACCAGCTGGGAGAGAGATGCGGCGGAGCTGCCAGAGTCGAGTAAGATGTGTGTCTTGATTTTGGGTACAATTTGGGGGTGGCAGGTGGACTTACATGGCACTACTTACGCATGTGCAGCCCGCCCCGCCCCATCCTCTGTCCCACCTGCCACTCCCAAATTGTGCCCAAACATCTTACTCGACTCTGGCAGCTTTGACGCATCTCTCTCCCAGCTGGTCTGTGCCGGGAAACACCTTGCAATGTAAAGAAAAACTTCTCACAAGTGTGAGAAATTGTTAATTGCTTGCACCCGCGAGAAGTTTTTCTTTACATTGCAAGGTGTTTCCCTGCACAGACCGGCTGAGAGAGAGAAGCGGCGGAGCTGCCAGACTCAAGTAAGGCACAATTTGGGAGTGGCAGGTGGGGCAGGGGATGGAGCAGGGGATGGGGCGGGGAGGGCTGCACATGTGTAAGTAGTTGGGGAAGGGGGCTTATTTTGAGGGGGGGCTTATTTCAGCACATGCCCTGAAAAACCCTGTTGGGCTTAATATCAGGACATGTCTTGTTTTGGGGAAAACACGGTATACAGTCAAAACACTCTCAAAATTGACTTCTGCGTCCATTGTTCAAAAATATACAATGTATCCATTTTGATCCATTCCCGGTCAATAAACCAAATTTAATTGTTCTTCCACTTTAATTGTAATCTTCAATACCTTCTGGTTCCCTCTAGTGTCCAACTTTCAATGTCCCATCCCATCATGTTTTCATTTTTAGAAGAATTCAAAGAAATGCATTTTCTGCACCAGTATTACATTTGTAATCTTTCAAAATCAAAGTTCTAATCACCCTTTTACTGTTTATTATGAAAGAAAAATTTTTATATTTCAACTTGTATTTAAAATTTTGCTAAGGACTGAAGGAAAATCACCTACTGCTGTAAAAACTGACAGTCCTAAGGTTCCTTAGTAATGGTATAGGGAAGTGATGGTGAACCTTTTAGGGACCGAGTGCCCAAACTGCAACCCGAAACCCACTTATTTATCGCAAAGTGTCAACATGGCAATTTAACCTGAATAATAAGGTTTTACTACCAGTGGTGGTATTCAAATAATTTAACAATAGGTTCTTCCTAATGACCGGGTGGGCCTGGCTGGAGGATCATGTGACTGAGTGGGCATGGCCAACTCTATGTCACTCATGTGGGTGGTGCCTGTATGAAATAGGCAGGGTTGGGGAGGGAATCCAGGGGTCTCCGGTGGGTAGGGCGGGAGGAAAGAAAGATCCAACTTGTTTGTGTGTGAGTGTGAGTGTGTGTGTATGTGTATGTGCACGTGTGTGTGTGTGTGTGTGTGTGAGACAGAGAGAGAGAGAGAGAGAGAGAGAGAGAGAGAGAGAGAGAGAGAGAGAGAGAGAGAGAGAGAGAGAGAACACCACCGCCAGCCCTGATATAACTCTCCGAGATTGGATCAGATCTCTCTCTCTCTCTCTCTCTCTCTCTCTCTCTCTCTCTCTCTCTCTCTCTCTCTCTCTCTCTCTCTCTCTCTCTCTCTCTCTCTCTCTCTCTCTCATACACACACACACACACACACACATACACACACAGAGAGAGAGAGAGAGAGAGAGAGAGAGAGGTTAGATCGGATCCCACCCTCCCTCCCTCCCTCCCTGCTTTAGGCAGCCTAGAATGTCTGCCAGGCCCGGCATGCTGCGGACGCCTCTCACTCGGCCCTTTGCCTGGCTTCCCTCCTCCGCGGTCTCCTCAGTGCTCACTCACATTCTCACTGACAGCGGGCTTGGAAAGGCAATGTGAGCTGCGCTTCCGCCTGCATCAAGCTAGACCAGGGAGGGAGAGAGAAATTACAAAGAACAGGTTTCATTAGCTCTTTATTCAGCTGCAATCACTGGATCCATTCTGACCAGAGCCATCTTCAGTTTGCTATTTCTTTCCACAAAGTCCAGCAATTAGCAGCACTTCTTCATCCCAATCCTGGTCATAATTCATCATACCCAAGGCCATGTAAATTGTTTCAGCTTCTGAGACAGAATATTCAACAAGCACTTCTTTCTCTGACAATAAAAATCCAATGATAATTAATTGCAGCCTTTTCACAATGCCAAATATCTACTAGATTCAGACACCTCATTTTATCTAATGAATTAGCCATAATACATCACTTTTTCATCATTAGCATTTCTTCAATAGTAGAAGTTTGGCATTTCAAAGTCAAAAGATAACTTACTCAAGATGTTTTTGCTTAAATGATACCTTGTGATTAATACCATTTAGGTAGTCTTAGGCATTTTTTCAAACTAAAGATTGGAGTTATTAGAAAAAAATCTGTAGACTAGCACTTGCTAAGTACCCCAAAGCGAGGGAGGGGGACACAGGCAGGAAGGATGGATGGATGGATGATGGACGGACAACCTCATTCACCAGTGTGGCTAGGCCAAGCTGGATTCAACCTCAGTTCTGCTTGGAGAGAAGGCTTCACTAATCCTCTTTGGCAGGGTGGGGGTATAAAAAATTGAAAAAGTATAGCTTTAAGATAGATTTTGTCAATTGCACAGCTCAATCCTAATTATATATGCAAAAAGTTTTATTGATTTCAGTTAGGAAATATTTATGTTTATCAGTTTTGGCTCTATTTTATTTTTCTAGCTTACTCTGTAACTCAAGATGTAGAACATACATATCGGTAGTACTGTTTCCTCCTCCTGTTTTCTTCAATTCTGAGAGGTGGATTGGACTGAGAGAGATGACCGATCCAAAGTTGACCAAATACCCATCCAGCTTACATGAGTAGGGCCAGACTAGAATCCACATCTTTTGGTTTCTTGACCAGCACTTTAACTACTAGACCAAAACCTAGGTGTTTATGTACTCTTGATCTTTTCTCACTTTCCTTGGTTATAATTTAATTTAATGTTTTTATAGCAATTAGTTATACTTTAACTGTCACTCTATCTGAACTGTTTGAACGATTCTACTTAACCGTCTAGATGTGATTTACAGAAAACTATTCTGGCAAACCCAGCCAGTCTATAGGCTAATTATCAAGCTCCAGTTCTAGAAAAAGGAAGATAGAGCAAGAAATAAACAGCCAGGCAAAGCCAGATATGAATCCTTTCCATTTAGAAGCAATTGTTTCCTAAGAAAAAGCCCCACTGGGACTTATTTTAAGCAGTTTCATATACTATTATATTGTATGCTATAATCTGCATGCCTAACTCCATTTCTCCAAAGGTGAATCAAACTGAAGTTGTTAGGGTTTTTTTCTGGATGGACACACATCCTAATATTTGTGGAATGTACCTAGCAATTAGATATTAGATACCACTTAGATATTAGATACCACTGACCAAACTTCCTCACTACCTGCCAATACTAACATCTCTACTATAGACCTTAATTACCCTAACCTTAACTACCTTAACCTCAACTACCTCACTTCTACTACTAACTTAACTACCCAACTACCTACCACTCCCTCTACCTCTCCAACCAATAAAGACCTTAAATGCAAGCTACTTAATGCAAGAAGTCTTGTAAATAAAATACCTGAATTCCTCCTGCTATTAAATACGGCCAATTCCGACATCATATTTGTCTGCGAAACGTGGCTAAACTCATCCCTCCCTGACTCAATTATTATAGAAAGAAACTATCATATTTTTCGATCTGATCGCGAACTCCGTAGAGGAGGCAGTGTTGCCATCTTTTACAAAAAGTCCTTAAATCTCAAAAACATCCAAGTAACACACGATCTTGCTCTTCCCGAGACTATCTTCTGTGAACTATCTTTAAACACCACATTACGATTTCTACTATGCTACAGAGCCCCAGACTATGACTAGACTGAACATGCTAATAAGTTAACTTCACTCCTAACGTGGGCAGCCTCCAGCCCACACCCTCTCATCTTTCTTGGCGACCTAAATCTACCTCTTATCAAATGGTCCCTCAATGAATGTACCACAAAACCTATACACTCAACCCTGTATAATGCTGTAACCAATCTGGGGCTGGATCAACTAGTATCCAACAACACCAGACTCAATAACTGCCTTGATCTCATCTTCTGTAACAGTTCAAACTCAATATATGGATTACAAACAAAAGAACCCTTCTCCAACAGTGATCACAGTATGATTGACTTCAATCTCAATATACACCCTTACAAAAATCAACAATATGACAAGATCCCCAGTTACAATTTCAAAAAAGCAAACTATGATCTCATAAACACTGACCTCTCTTCTCTTGATTGGCAAACCCTTTTCATGGATTGCAACACTGCTGAAGACCACTACAACATTTTCCTCCGTCAAGTCCAAAGAGTCATAAAACTATACGTACCACTATTCATTCCCAAAAACAGGAAGAACAAACTACCCACAACAATAAGGAAGCTCCAAACAAAAAAAAAATATCTCTGGCGTAAAAACAAAAAGGGCCACATAACCAACTACAAAAGCTGATACAAAAACTTATGCAAACAAATAAAGACTGAATGCACAAATTATCATATCAATCAAGAAGAAAACCTCCTGCGCACAAATTCCAACCGAGCATTCTACAAGTTCGTTAACAACAAACTCAAAGTGACAAGAACCATCCCACCTCTTAAAGGCCCCAACAATAAAGACTATAATGATGATTCCGACAAAGCCAACCTCTTCAACACATTCTTCGGCTCAGTCTTTATAAACAGCAACAACTCATGTCCTATATTCCCTAGTCAAACCACAAACAATGACAATGATCTAATTCAAACCAACTTTGCAGAAGACAAGGTTAGAAAGGCTCTACACAACCTAAAACCATCCCTATCCATAGGACCAGATGGACTTTGTGCTTACTTCTTAAAAAAACTTTCCACCGTACTATCAGAACCTCTAAGCATTATTTTTGACATATCTCTCAGAACCAGCACCCTACCCAACCTATGGTCACTAGCCACGGTTATCCCTGTCTTCAAAAAGGGAGACCCCAACCTAGTTGAAAATTATAGACCAATCTCCTTATGTTGCGCCACCTGCAGAGTCATGGAATCAATCATCAACCAATCCATTACCCTCCACTTAGAGACAAACAACCTACTCTCTCACAAACAATTTGGTTTCAGAAAAATGTTATCCTGCAACTTACAACTTCTACATTGTAAAAACATATGGACTACAAAACTCGACCAGGGCAAAGCAATAGATGCAATCTACATAGACTTTTGTTTAGTTTAGTTTAGTTTAATTAGATTTATATACCGCCCTTCTCCAGGGGACTCAGGGCGGTGAACAGCCAAGTAAAAACACAATATAAACATTAAAATATATATACAATTAAAATAAAATATTCGATGTGGCCGTGATTTAATACAATTAAAATTTGGTAAAATCTTAAAATTTTAAAAAACCCAAAAACTTTTTCACGCCAGCCCGGCTTGATAAAAATAATACGTCTTGAGGGCACGGTGGAAGGTGGACAGGTCGTGAATGGTTCTTAAGTCTGGGGGGAGCTGATTCCAGAGGGTGGGTGCTCCCACAGAGAAGGCCCTCCCCCTGGGCGTCACCAGCCTACACTGCTTGGCTGATGGCACCCCGAGGAGGCCCTCTCTGTGGGAGCGCACTGGTCGATGGGAGGTAGTTTGTGGCAGCAGGCGGTCTCGGAGATACCTAGGTCCAATGCCATGGAGCGCTTTAAATGTGGTAACAAGCACCTTGAAGCGCACCCGGTAGACCACCGGAAGCCAGTGCAGCTCGCGCAGGAGGGGTGTTATATGGGAGCGCCAATTAGCCCCCGAAACCACCCGCGCGGCTGCATTCTGGATCAGTTGGAGCCTCTGGGTGCTCTTCATGGGGAGCCCCATGTAGAGAGCGTTACAGTAGTCCAGACGCGACGTGACTAGGGCATGGGTGACTGTGCACAGGGAATCCCGATCCAGAAAGGGCTGCAACTGGTGTATCAGGCGGACCTGATAAAAGGCCGCCTTGGTCACAGCTGTCAGCTGGTCCTCTAAGGACAGCTGTGGATCCAGGAGGACACCCAGATTGCGAGCCCTTTCGGAGGGGGCTAGAGACTCGCCCCCGATAGTCAGAGATGGAATCATCTGACTATATCGAGACGCTGGGAACCACAGCCACTCCGTCTTGGAAGGATTGAGCCTGAGTCAGTTTCTCCCCATCCAGATCCACACAGCTTCCAGGCACCAGGACATCACTTCAAGGGCATCATTGGGGTGGCCTGGGGTGGAAATGTACAGCTGTGTATCATCAGCGTACTGATGGTACTTCACCCCAAAGCCACAGATGATCTCACCCAGCGGCTTCACATAGATGTTGAACAGAAGGGGCGAGAGAATCGACCCCTGGGGCACTCCATATGTAAGAGGCCTCGAGGACGACCTCTGCCCCCCCCTGCCAATACAAACTGCGACCGGTTGGAGAGAAAGGAGGAGAACCAACAAAGAATGGTGTCCCCTATCCCTAACTCTTCCAGCCAGTGCAGCATGATACCATGGTCGATGGTATCAAAAGCCGCTGAGAGGTCTAATAGGACCAGGACAGAGGAACAACCCCTGTCCCGAGCCCTCCAGAGATCATCAGCCAATGCGACCAATGCCGTTTCCGTGCTGTGCCCGGCCCTGAAACCCGACTGGAACGGATCTAGGTATGATGATTCCTCCAAGTACTGGGGAAACTGTCGTGTGACCACACTCTCAACAACTTTCGCCACGAAGCGAAGGTTGGAGACAGGGCGATAGTTAGCAAAAATTGCTGGATCCAGGGAGGGCTTCTTGAGGAGAGGCCTCACCACCGCTTCTTTCAAAGCCGTGGGGAAGTAACCCTCCCCCAAAGAAGCATTAATAATTCCCTGGAGCCAGCCTCGTGTAACCTCCCGGGTAGCCAGCACTAACCAGGAGGGACACGGGTCCAATAAACATGTGGCTGCACTGAGCCTCCCCAGAATCTTGTCCACATCCTCAGGGGTCACCGAATCAAACTCTTCCCAGATAACGTTCTCAAGACCATTCCCTGTCACCGTGTTCGTATCCACCCAGTTGGAGTCCAGTTCCCCCTGAATCTGAGCGATTTTGTCATGCAAATATCATCCAAAGTCCTCAGCCCTGCCTTCCAGGGGATCCTCCCGTGCTTCTTGATGGAGTAAGGAACGGGTCACCCTGAACAGGGCCGTTGAACGATTCTCTGATGACGCAATAAGAGCAGAAAAATACTTCAATTTCTCCGCTTTTATCGCCACTAGGTAGGTCTTAATATGCGACCTTACCAGTGTTTGATCAGATTCAGAGAGACTGGCCCTCCAACCGCTCTCTAAGCGTCTTTTCCGGCACTTCATCTCCCTCAGCTCCTCAGTAAACCAGGGAGCCGAGCGGGATCGGAGCCGAGTCAGAGGCCGCAAAGGCACAACTCGGTCCAAGGCCCCACCAGCCGCCCTATCCCAGGCGGCAACCAGGTCCTTGGCCGAGTTGAGGGCTAGATCATCAGGAAGTGGCCCAAGCTCCGTCTGGAACCTATCCGGGTCCATCAGGCACCTGGGGTGGACCCATCTAACTGGTTCCGCCTCCCTGCGCCGTGGGGAAGCGGTATGGAGGTCTAGCTGAAGGAGTGAGTGATCTGACCATGACAAGGGTTTAATAACTACATCCCCTATATCAAGACCACTCAAGCACTGGCCAGAGACAAAAATCAAGTCTAGAGTGTGTCCTCCCTCATGTGTGGGGCCATGAACTAACTGGGTTAGGTCCATGGCCGTCATGGAAGCCAAGAACTCTCGAGCCAACTCAGATGTTTCGCCAACGGATGGCAGGTTGAAATCTCCCATGACCAAAAGCCTGGGTGTGTCAACCGCCACCATGGCTATCGTGTTGAGTAGCTCAGGCAGGGCAGCTGCTACGCGGCAGGGAGCCAGGTACGTAAGCAGCAAGCCCTTCTGAACCCCATGGCCCCATTTCACAAGGAGGGACTCACAACCAGCTATCTGTGGCACAGTGGTCTCCCTTGGCCCAAGACCCTCATTAATAACAACCGCCACCCCCCCCGCCCCTCCCCTGAGCCCTCGGCTGATGGAATGCTCTGAAACCTGGTGGGCAAATCTCCACCAGAGGGACTCCTCCCTCCGGCCCCAACCAGGTCTCCGTGATACCCGCCAGGTCCATTCCCCCCTCAACAATAAGATCGTGAATGAGGGGGCCTTTATTTACCATGGACCTGGCATTGCATAGCATCAGCCGAAGACTCGGGTCCAGAGTATCTAAACCACCCAGTATCCGGGATGAGCTGTAGAGACCGGGACGCACAATCGCTTTTAAACAGCGAGTGCGCATCCCCAATACATGATATGGTCTCTTGCTCCCGATTCCATATCTGCCCCTTCCCATCACCGTGCTGATGGCACAACCCTCATTCAAATGTCCATTTTCCATAGACTGCTCCCTGATCCCTCGTCCAACATCCTCTCGCCCGTTACCCCCTGCCGGGCTAGTTTGCGTCAGCCTAGGAGGATTTCCCCCCCAATCCCCTTTGGTTGTATTCCCAATTCCCCTTAAAACATATTTATACACTAATTTAAACAAAAAGCCTCTTAAACCCCTTTTTGTTGCATGCCATCTCTCAGGGCTCCAAAGCCCGTCATCGAGGAAGGCCCTTGATAATACAGGGGGCCATCGCCGCAAGGGGGGGGCATCTCGCAGTGCAAGCAGTTCCTTTGGAGAGTAACCCATCACACAAACGGTGGGGTGAGGAGAGGGGGCTCCAAATCCATAAGAGTCGTATTTCGAGGGGTTGAAGATGTAGAAAGGTGGTGAAGAGGCTAAAGCGAGGAGGCTGAGGTTAGGGCCCCTACATTCTCCCACAATGAGGGGGCAGTCAGATTACATGTCTGCAGGCAGGAAAGCCGATCCATCCATTCTCTCACAATGGTAGATGGTAAAAAGTTCTGGTGAGCAAAACTCTGTTCCAGCCTGCTGATGAAAAATAAATTTCCATCAGACTAGCCTCAGTAACTCCAGCCCGCCTACCATCTCTTTCCCCTCAAGCCATAAGTCACTGGATAACAGATGGAAATAGATGCTATTGTAAAGCCTTTGACTCCGTAGTACATGATAAACTACTCCTAAAACTAAAATCTTATGGCATCTCTGGCCCCCTACACAAATGGATAACTGCATTCCTGTCAAACAGACAACAAGTGGTTAAAATAGGATCATCTCTATCAAACCCTGTACCTGTTAACAGCGGTGTTCCCCAAGGAAGCGTTTTAGGACCTACTCTCTTCATTCTTTACATAAATGACATTTGTGATATTATACAAAGCAACTGCGTCCTCTTCGCAGATGATGTAAAACTATTCAACACCACAGACAATACTACAACCCTTCAAAAAGACCTTGACTATATATCTGAATGGTCAAACAAGTGGCAACTATCTATCTCTATCAACAAATGCTCAGTTTTACACATTGGCAAAAATAATCAAAACACTAAATACAAACTTGATGATCATGACCTTGATGATGATCCTCACTCAGTAAAGGACCTTGGAGTACTCATCTCTAACGATCTGAGTGCCAGAGCCCACTGCAACTACATAGCAAAGAAGGCATTAAGAGTGATTAACCTAATCTTGCCCAGCTTCTTCTCTGGTAACATTGTAATCTTAACCAGAGCATACAAAACATTTGCTAGACCTATTCTTGAATACAGCTCATCAGTCTGGAACCCACACTACATATCAGACATTAACACAATTGAGAATGTCCAGAGATACTTCACAAGAAGAGTATTACATTCCTCTGTTCACAACAGAATTCCTTATGAAACCAGACTTGAAATTTTGGGACTTCAAAATTTAGAACTCCGCCGCCTTCGATCTGACCTAAGTGTAGCTCACAAAATTATCTGCCTCAATGTCCTACCTCTTAATGACTACTTCAGCTTCAACTGCAATAATACAAGAGCTCACAATAGATACAAACTTAATGTAAACCGCTCCAGACTTGATTGCAAAAAATTCGACTTCAACAACAGAGTTGTTAACGCCTGGAACACTTTACCTGACTCAGTAGTTTCTTCCCCAAACCCCCTAAACTTCAACCTCAGATTATCTACCATCGACCTCACCCCATTCCTAAGAGGTCGGTAAGGGGCGTGCATAAGCGCACAATCGTGCCTACCATTCCTGTCCTAATGTTCACATATATTCTTACCTCTTTTACTCTTATTCATGCTTGTACTATTACATATATATTCAATCATATTTTTACTGTTTATACTTTGTTTATAATCATATATGCTTGACAAATAAACAAATACAAATACAAATATTATAACACAAACTCGAAGAAGGGTTAAGTGAAGGAGGATAAGGGGTACAAGTGACAAAATGTGCCTCACAACACATTTTTAAAATATATATATATTCATAGATAAATGTTGCAGTTCAAGTGTAAAAGAGCAGCACCTGTGCTGCTATAACATGACATGTATTTTGGAATCAATGTAGTTCGGAATGAATAGAAATGGCCGTGGAGATATGTGACTCCATTTCTGTGACTAGATTCACACATGATGCTCAGCTGTAATGTGGTTGCTTGGTTTTGGCTTAGCATATGAACCAAGAGTACTTTATTCTTTCAAGCATGACTATTAAAATTCTGATTTAGCATATCGTTTTTATATATATATAAAATATATATAACATATAACATGTAACATATAATTCTCGTTACATTCAATTCATTATGGAGAAAGTTCTTGCTATCAAAGTCAGGAACTATGTTCTGGTGTTTTTTATTGTTTATCCTTGTATTTTCTGAAGAAATTTGTTGAAACAAGTTTTATAGAAATTTTCACATTGATTTGGCCAATCAGATAGTTATCTATAAGTAATGAGAGACATGTTGGCAAGCATACTGGCTGGGGAACACTGGGAGTTGAAGCCCATGCATATTAAAATGGTCAAGTTGGAAAAAACACTACATTATTAAGCACTTATGTAAAGCTTTTAGCTAAGTTCTAGATTGTTGATTGTGATCTATATATGCTTTTGTTTCTCTTGCAGGTGGATTTTTAATCCCATACTTCATTATGTTAGTTGTGGAAGGAATGCCATTGTTATTCTTAGAATTGGCAGTGGGACAACTTATGCACCAAGGGAGTATTGGCACATGGAATGCTATAAGTCCTTACCTCTGTGGAGTTGGTGGGTTCTTGTCCATTGATTGCTTGCTTTTCTTGTCTAAAGAACAAGAGATAAGAATTGGTTTTTAATATACCTGCTAGAGATCCATTGTTTTGTCTATGGTTTCTACAGGTAGTCCTCAACTTACAACCGTTCGTTTAGTGACAGTTTAAAGTTACAACAGCACTGAAAAAAGTGGACTATGACTGATTTTCACAATTGTTGTGAAACCCATTGCAGCATCCCCATAGCCAGGTGGTCAAAATTTTGATGCTTGGCAACTGACTCATATTTATGACTGTGCCAGTGTCCTGGGGTCACGTGATCACCTTTTGTGAGTTTCTGATAAGTGAAGTCAATGGCAAAGCCAGATTCACTTAACAAACTTGTTACTAAATTAACAACTGCAATGATTCACATAACAACTGTGGCAAGAAAGGTCATAAAATGGGGCAAAATTCACTTAACAAATGTCTTACTTAACAACATAAATTTTGGGCTCTATTGTGGTTGTAAGACGGGGTCTAGCTGTAATAAGTTTGTAGACATCTTGTTCTCACTTTTCCATCATAAGCTTTGATGAAAGGAAGGACAAACAATGCTTTTTTCTTTTAAAAAATCTAATTGCACAATTTCCATCCTGTCAAGTTGCAAATATAAAATCAATCCTATTTTAAATTTTAAATTGCACATACAGGCCAATTGTTAATTCAGGAAAAACTTGGAATGTTTTCAAATAAGCAATTTTTGTCACCTCCAGTACTTGACATCAGCATCAAATATATTCATTGCTTGTTTAAAAAGCCAGAAAAGGCTCAGAAGGCAAGCATTTTTCAACTGATACACATCCAAAGATAGAAACATAGCAGTCATGTACAGAATCCAATCATCTATAGAAAACCTAAGGCAGCCTGCCTACTTTTATTTCTTCCTACAATGAGGAGGAAACAATTTTGGAAGAGTAGCACAGCCATCTAAACAAACAGTTACTATATATGGGGAAATGATATATCAAAGAATTTAAATGTATATTCAGAAGGAAATGTTGTTTAAAATAACAAATCCTGCCTTGTGAACTATTATGACATCTGGGTCTAATGAATGGGAAAATTAACTCAAAACTGATGTAGGCACACAGTAATTAAGATATGAATAAGAGCAGGTGTCTGAGGTGTCATGAAAAGACACAGGTAAGACAGGCTAAGACAAGTAATTGAGCTACCTGACTATAACAGTATAAATCAGTGGTTCCCAAAGTGGGTGGTACCGCCCCCTGGGGGGCGGTGGGAACCCTTAGGGGGGGTGAGAGGCAAGGGTGGCGATAGGGGGACAGTGAGAGGGGCCAGGGGGGCCGTAGGTGGTTCACCATGCTTTTGCACTTGAAGCTCCCTCACGTTCCTCGCTCTTGTGTGCAGGGCAGCCCATTCTGAAAGAAAACGCGAGACGTTTTCTTTCAGAATGGGCTGCCCTGCACACAAGAGCGTGGAATGCGACGGAGTTACAAGTGCTAGGTATGATACCCGTCTCACAGCTCGCCCAGGCTCCACTCCGCTCTGCCCCACCCCGCACGACTGGTCACCCCAAACTGCGTCCTACCTAGCACTTGAAGCTCCCTCGCGTTCTTCGTTCTTGTGTGCAGGGCAGCCCATTCTGAAAGAAAACGCGAGATGTTTTCTTTCAGAATGGGCTGCCCTGCACACAAGAGCGTGGAATGTGATGGAGTTACAAGTGCTAGGTACTGAGCGCGGCACAACAATGAGGGAAGCTGACCGCTCCCGAAGCTGCTCGGGCGAGTGCTCGCAGACCCGCTGGAAGGCCCTGCTGTGGAACCTGCACGTGCACGGACTTTCCCACCCAGCGTCCCTGTTGCCTAGCAACCCGGCGCGCGCAATTCAGCGAGCTACCCTTTGGCATGGAGCACCCGTGGATCTCAGCCCAGCTGCCCCCCCAACATCGACCCCACCAAGGCGCCTGTGGCCTTTGGCCACCGAGGCCTCCCCAAGCTCAATGAAGAGCTGCAGCACCCCGAGCTGCTGATGTGGCAGCCGGCCTTGATGGCACTCTGCGACCTGGTGCACGACCCGGAGAACGCTTACCAAGCCATCAGCCTGGGTGAGCGGCGGGAGGGAAGGGAAGGGAGGGAAGAAGGAAAGAAAAAGGAAACAGAAAGAATGATGGTAGAAAGGAAGGAAGACAGACAGAAAAAGAAAGGAGGGAGGGAAGAAGGAAAGAAAGAAAGAGGGAGGAAGAAGGAAGACAGAAAGAAAAATGGTAGGTAGGAAGGAAGACAGACAAAAAGAAAGGGAGGGAAGGGAAGGGAGGGAAGAAGGAAAGAAAAAGGAAAGAAAGAAAGAGCGAGGGAGGGAGGGAGGAAGACAGAAAGAGAAAGAAAGATGGTAGGAAGGAAGATAGACAGAAAAAGAAAGGAGGGAGGGAAGAAGGAAAGAAAAAGGAAAGAAAGAAAGAAAGAAAGAAAGAAAGAAAGAAAGAAAGAAAGAAAGAAAGAAAGAAAGAAAGAAAGAAAGAAAGAAAGAAAGAAAGAAAGAAAGAAAGAAAGAAAGAAAGAAAGAAAGAAAGAAAGAAAGAAAGAAAGAAAGAAAGAAAGATGGTAGGAAGGAAGGAAGACAGACAGAAAAAGAAAGGAGGGAGGGAAGAAGGAAAGAAAGAAAAAGAAAGAAAGATGGTAGAAAGGAAGGAAGATGGTAGAAAGGAAGGAAGGAGGACAGACAGAAAAAGAAAGGAGGGAGGTAAGAAGGAAAGAAAAAGGAAAGAAAGAAAAAGAAAGGAAGAGGGAGGGAGGGAGGGAGGAAGACAGACAGTAAGAAAGAAAGATGGTAGGAAGGAAGGAAGACAGACAGAAAAAGAAAGGAGGGAGGGGAGGGAAGGGAGGAAAGAAGGAAAGAAAAAGGAAAGAAAGAGGGAGGGAGGAAGAAAGAAAGATAGCAGGAAGGAAGGAAGACAGAAAAAGAAAAAGATGGAAGGTAGGAAGGAAGATAGACAGTCAGACAGAAAGAAGAGATGGTAGGAAGGAAGGAAGACAGACAGACAGAAAGAAAGAAAGGAAAGAAAGAAAAAGAAAGATTGTAGGAAGAAAGATAGAAAGAAAAAGAAAGAAGGAAGGAAGGGGGAAGGTAGAGAAGAAAGAATGAATGAAAGAAAGACTTATGACCACAATTGAGCCTAACATTTTGGTTGCTAAGCAAGAGTGTTGTTAAGTGAGTTTCACCACACTTTACAAGTTGGCCACGCCCACCCGGTCACCTGACCATTAAGCCATGCCCACCTGAGGGGGTGGGGTAGGGGGCGGTGAGGATGAGTTTGTAGCACCAAGGGGCGGTGGACTGAAAAAGTTTGGGAACCACTGGTATAAATTATGAAGAGGAGGGATTAAGATTAGGTACAACTTTCTTATCTCTAGAATGGTGTTTCCTGCCCTAATCTACCAGCCTTCTAACATTATATAACACAACCCACAAGGCATTGAATGAGATGTTTATGGCCAGGTCAACACATCATGAAAGAACGGTACTATTTTACAGAAATTATTGATTTGCTGGAAAAAAGTAAAGAGGATTCATTTGGTTCCATGAGGTCCAGGCAATTAATTGTTGCAATGTGAAAAGCTGTTTGTTCAAGATTCCAACTATTCCGTTCCATTCCCTTGAAAAATGTTTAGGGTTTTTTTGTCATTTCCTGCAGGAAGGATCCTGTACCTCTTCTCTAATGAAAATGCTTCCCTCTTCCATTTCCTCACTATTTCAAACTTTCGCTAAATCTCCTCTCGTTTGTCAGCAGTAGCTAATAGCTATCAAAATTTGCAACAAAACCCAGAAAATAGAATGATAGAGAAGAATCTACTATTTTAATGGCCTATCATTCACTCTGAGTGTTCTATTTATGTGAAAAGTTTCATGGAAATAATTACAAGAAAATATGTAAAGGAGGGGATTAGTTAGAGTAAGACTGTGCATCTTCAAAAATGATTCATTAGAAGTGCTGCAAGCTTCATAACAGTACCGGCACTGTATCAAACCTTCGCAGGAGTGTAAGCACTACATCTGGGCTGCTAATTAAAGCAACCATTAATTTTTTTAAGGCTTCTGCATGAGCTGTACAAATATAAGCTGTTTTAAGCAGTTAATTTATTAAAGCAATTCTTAAGTCAGTAACATCTTTTTCAGGCTTGTACGGAGACCTTAAAAAAAACCTGAGATTGTTTTCAAAACATCCACACTTCTGTTGATTCTTTCTGAGGAGGTGGTAACAACGATCAATTAATTCCCTTTGCCTGACATATTTTTCTTGTTTTCAGGAATCGCCAGTGTTGTTGTGTCATTTTTCCTCTCCATGTACTACAATGTTATAAATGGCTGGGCATTTTGGTATCTTTTCCATTCATTTCAGGTAGGTCAAACAATGTCTTGAACTTCAATGATGTGTCAGTTATCTTCCTTTCTGTTAGGTTGTTGTGACTGAACAGGTTGAATGTGCATGTGTTCCATCTCCTATAGAAACCAGAAACTGCAGTGATAAGAGAGAGAGAGGGAGAGAGAAAGGAGGTGGGGAGGATGGATTGGAATAAATATCTTATATCCAGTTCTCAAATGCAGTTTTGCCACTTTAGTGTACTCCCAGCTATGCAAAAATATGTTGTATGAAGGACTCAAGAGACAACTCTACAGCATGAAAATGCTGCTTATTTAAAATGCCTGACACCTGAGGGTAAGCACTGACTTCTCCTTTTCTAATTGGCAAAGCCAGCAACTGGTTTCATGTGTTATTCATCAGTCCTTTAGTAAGCCAACATAAAATTGATGTCTTTGTGGCTCACCTTCCATTCTATGATGGGACAGAGTCAGTGATGGGATTCAATTTTTTTTACTGCCGGTTCTGTGGGCATGGCTTGGGCATGGCGTGGCTTGGCTTGGTGGGCATGGCTTGGTGGGCATGGCAGGGGAAGGATACTGTAAAATCTCCATTCCCACCCCGCTCCAGGGGAAGGATACTGTAAAATCTCCATTCCCTCCCCACTCCAGGGAAAGGTTACTGCAAAATCCCCATTTCCTCCCAATCAGCTGGGACTCGGGAGGCAGAGAATAGATGGGGGCGGGTCAGTCAGAGGTGGTATTTACCGGTTCTCCAAACTACTCAAAATTTCCACTACCGGTTCTCCAGAACTGGTCAGAACCTGCTCAAAACCACCTCTTGACAGAATCTTACCTGGTGGATTCCCCCAGCGTCATTTCCTCTCCTACCAATATCCCCTGTTTTTGTGAACATGACCAGCAATTATTTCCTCTAATATGAGATGGGACAAAGCCAGGGGTGAAATGCTCCCAGTTCGGAACGGTTCGGGTGGACCGGTAACGATGGCCACCTGTGGTTCGCCGAGCCACCAGCGATGGCTGGCTGGCCATGTCCCCGGACTGGTCCACCGCTCGCCACTCGCTCACCCTGCAAGCAGATGTCCCGGCACTGCACATGCGGTAGGACATGAGTCCGCACTAGAAGAGGGCTGTGGGAGATGCGGTGCACATGTACAGCAGCCCTTGGACATCCGCTTGCCATTTCCGGCCTTTTGGGCCTTTTCTGCTTGCCATTTCCCATTGCTCTCAGACTCAGCCCCATATCAGCAGCAGCAGCAGCAGCAGCAGCAGCAGCAGCAAGTAAGGCCAACGCTGGCGGTGGAGGGGAGAGGAAGAAGCGGAACACCACATGGAGGGCAAGAAAGCATGTCGGGGCAGCGGGGAAGGAAGGTAGCAGCCTACTCCCTTCCCTGCAACCCTGACATGCTTTCCTGCCTTCCACGCAGCCTTCCCAGTTTCCCCGTAGCCAGCTTGCAAAGGCAGGCAAGCGGAACGCCACATGGAAGGCAAGAAAGCATGTCGGGGCAGCGTGTCTCCCATGCTGGCTCCGCTAGGCTTGGGGATCTGAATCAGCCCACTGGCTTCCCACCCGGCCACCTGCCTGCTCTCTTTGACTGCCAGCGCCACTCCAGGAACTCAGCTTGCGGAGTCCGGTGCTCAGGGGGAAGGAGGCTCAGCCATGGCACCACTTACTGCTGGCGACGAAGCGAAGTGAGAGGGGCAGAAGCTACTGGAGGCCGGGGTGGCAGCAGCTTCCCACATGGGGAGAGGGCCAGGGCAGGCCGGCCGCACCACTACGGAGCTTTTCCTTCAGCCTGGGTGGCGGCGCTTACCTGGGTGTGTGGGTAGTCCTTCATCTTTGCCATGCCACCCCACTTGTAGTCATGCAGCTGGCCGGAGCGGGACATGGCATGGGTGGAGTGGCCGATGCAGCCACCGCTGAGGCCGCCCTGGCTGAGCGATCACCGCGCCTCCTCAGCAACAAGCGCTCTCACCACCCGCCTGGCTGCAGATGTCCGCCTGCCCGAAGTAACCCCGCCGCTGTTTGCTTTCATTTCACGGTGGGAGAAGGAAGAAAGCTGAGGGAGAAGTTGGGGGAGGAGGAGGAGGGTCCTGTGGTCGCCGGCACAGCAGCCACCACTGAGAAGCGGGGAAATGGCCTTATAGTGGTCCGACCTGGTTTTCAGGCCGGCGTGCCATGGGAAGTCAAAGTGCTGAGGGAAAGGGGGATTGCAAGGGGGAGCCACTCTCTCTGTGCCGAATACCATTCGGGGGGGTAGTCCTAGGAATTGGGTGAGCCGAGCTGCAGCTTCTTGCCTTCTTAGCTCAGGGAACGGCCGTTTTCTGCAGAAGGACGACTGCCCCCCCTTTTTTTCCTTTTAAATTAAAAATCATTGCGACGCTGTGTAATGTTTTGAGCCGGCACGGGAGGCACAGGGGGAAGGCTGCCTTTTCTACAGCATCTCCCTCCCCTCTTTGGATCACCCTGCAAGGGGGGGTCTGCCTTTGCAGAAATGGGGTGGGCAGTTTGTAAGGTGGATTGGTGGGGGGGATGCATGGCCCTCCAGGATGGAGAGCAGGGCAAGAGAAGGCTCCGAGGTTCGCTTGGGCAGTCAAGCCAGACAGCGGAGGGAAACTCAAAGCATTGGGGGCTTCAGAAGGGCAGAATGTGCTTCAGAATGTGCAGCTCCTGGATCTAACAGTGAGTGATGTGAGTGATGTCAAGTTGGCCATGCCCACCTGGTCACATGACCCGCTCCCACCAAGCCACGCCCACAGAGCCGGTAGGGGAAATTTTCACATTTCACCCCTGCACAAGCTGAATAAATGTGCATGAGTGTTTGGAACACCATGTGACTCATCTGTCAGTTGTATGGCTAAGGTCTTCTTTTCATATTTTTCACTGTGGCATAAACATACTGCAGTTAGCAATAATTATTTTATGTTATGCCTCCTCAGCCCACAACTGAGGCAGCTTTATGTTGTATTTCACTTTTAAAGAATTATTGTCCATCTTTTACTAATACAATTTTTGCCATGAGTGTGATCTAGCTATATGTCTTCACAAGGGACAAAGATGGGACAATTATCAATAACACGTATATGATGATACCATCATGCAAATTCTGTGACTTATCTACTTGTAGCAGACATTGTGATCAAGGGTGGTTTCCTACTGGTGCTGTCCAGTGCGTAGCTCCGGTAGGGACCTGCCAATGACCCAATTTGCACGCGACTGCTCCGGTACCGTCTCCACGTATCATCAATGGTTAATGAAATATTTAAGCTACTGTCATTAGCTTATTAGAAAAGAACTAGCTTTTGAAAACAACCAATCCTTTTCTCTGTAGGACAACAGCAAATGTGCAACAGCTCTTAAAACATGGTCAATTAGTGGCAAGATGTTGTATTCATATCTTTAGATGTTACCTGTTGAGTAATGAAATGTCCAAAAGCAACCAAGTTCAGAGAACGCCAAGGCTCTTCAAACGTATAACAATCTAGTCCTCGTTTTTGCACTTATTCTCTCTAGCAAGTATTGAAAACATTGGGAACAACACAAAACCTCATGGGACATGTGGCACACATATAAGTCAAAGATAAAACAAAAGAGCGGTTGGGAGAGCCCTTGCACAACTTTGTTTTGTGCACCAGTTGCGGCCTTTCTTGGATCAAGAATCCCTGCACTCAGTCATTCAAGCCTAGTCCTCTCACATCTGGACTATTGCAATGCACTTTACATGGTGCTATCCTTGAAGAGCATTTGGAAGCTACAGCTGGTGCAGAATGTGGCACCATGGGCAGTTCTTTGGACCCCTAGAGTGGACCATGTTACACCACTGCTTCACGAGCTGTACTGGTTGTCAGTCTGCTTTTGGGTGCAGTTCAAGGTTTTAGTCATAACCTTTAAAGCCATGCAAGCATTGGCTCCAGGCTATTTGAAGAACCATCTCACCCAATGAGACTGGCTTGCCCTACCAGCACCAGCAAAGGGGGCATACTGCAGATCCTGTTAGCTAAGGAATTTCGGCTGGTGGGATCCAGGAGAAAAGCCTTCTCTGCCATGGCTCCTACCCTCTGGAACACCTTACCCCCAGAGGTGAGACTGGCTCCCACCCTCCAGACCTTCCACAAAAGCCTGAAGACCTGCTCTGCCAAATGGCTTAGCATCCCACGGGTGGAACTTCATACTGAAGGTGGTTGACTAAGTTCAATGCCATCTCCCCATCCCATATGTCCGGCGCCCTTCTTTGCCATCTTGTCTTTATGATTGTTAATGTTTTTATCTGCTGTTGTATAATGGACATTTCTAATGTTTGTAATGCTTTTCATGTTGTAAAGTCTCTCAGAGGCATTGGATACAAGATGGGTGGCAAATAAATTTAAAAATAAACAAATATTTAGCAAAGTTGAATAGATTTGGAAAGGTCTGGGACCAATAAGATTCTTCTTAAGTACTCAATATGTTAATCTCTCAAAGCTTCATTAGTAATTCATAGATTTTCATACAAATTAGCCCCCCAAATCCTGACTGAATATCTCCTCTCAACCATGACACACAATTTAAAAAAAAACCCTCAAACCACTGTATTATGCTCCAGAAATGTTTCAGTTTTCTTAGGTCCATGTTCATGTAACATAGTATGCTTTTCACTGAATAGGAGCAGCTCTCCAATTTGTCAAATAGTTTTCTGTTGCTTACTTTTAAGTATTATAATTATAGATATAATTATACATAGGAATCTTTATTGCAAACAAGAATGAAGCAAATCAAGCAGCAGATTGCCCACTGCCAGAGTGAATGTTCAAGTGCTTCTTCTAAAGGTAGTGGTTCAAAACCATAGCGTTTTCTTTATGCCCCTTCAATTAACTGGCTCTTTGTACAATACTTCCTGCTCTTGAAATTGTTAAGTATTTACAATACTATCAGGCCTGAAAATTGTCATGGGTGATTTCTCACATTGGGGATTAAACCCAGTGCATGTGCTCTACCACATACCCATCTTCCCTATATCTTGCACTGCAGCCTTTTTATTTCGATTGTCTGAGCGTATTGGGAATGATCTATATGGGTTTAATGTGTGATTCATCCTTAAAGGATCCTTTGCCATGGGCAAGCTGTCCACTGAATATTAACCACACAAACTATGAGGAAGAATGTGAGAAAGCAACACCCACTCAGTACTTTTGGTACAGGAAAACCCTCAATATTTCTCCATCCATTGAGGAAAGTGGAAGCATCCAATGGGAGCAAGCAGCTTGTCTCATCCTGGCGTGGTCAGTGGTCTATCTGTGTATTCTGCGTGGAACAGAACATACTGGCAAGGTAAGAAATGTATTGGGATTGAACATACTGGCATTTCATAAATATAACGGGACCCAAGAAAAACAATCCTGAAAACCTTTTAAAATAATTTGGGATTTAATTTTGCCAGGGAATTATAGTTAGTTGTATGAGTAAAGACAATTAGTGTGGTGAATTTTTAACAGAGAAATAGGCTCTGAGCTCTGTGAATTTCTCTATTACAAAAGTTCATGTTAGTAGAAGGATTTTTATAAACATATGAATAAAAATGTGTATCATTGAAATGAAATAGGCAGTGGATGATTGCACATATACGCACATACATAAAACGAATTCTGAACTGAACTGAAACAACATTAAACATTGTCGTAGAAAGATTTGAAAACAAGCCAGGAGGCAAGCTGGGCATGTAACTATTCTTAACTCTACTCTGATTTCTACTTTGAAAGTTACAAGATAGCAAACGGTTTTAAAATGGCGATTGAAGTTGGAAAGGGCATTTCCTAAAAGTGAAAGTTTAAGAGAAAGCTTCCTTTTGCAGCCCTTATTATGATCTTTGATTTTGGGAAACTTTTTTCCCCATCTTTTCTCATCATTTTTGACTTGGACTTTGGATTAAACTATAATTTTAACTTTAAAATTTAATTGGTGCTGCATTTGAAGTGAAAGTAACTGTTGTTTTGTTACTAGCTTTTTTTCCTTCTGACCCTGAGAATTGATTTTTTCTCTTTTTGTTTCCTGATTTTGGATTTGTAAAAAAATAAAAGATTAACTGGCTTTGGACTTGGAAAGAACTTTGCTAAGGAGAGATTTGGTTTTTTCTTTGTACTCCTCTGGAAATACTGAAATGGCTTCTAAACCTGGAAAGATTGTTTTGAATAAAAGAACTAAGTACTCTTCTGGTCATATTTCAAAAACGCAATTTACTTCTGATCTAATACCCTCACAGTCTGTAACACCTGAAAATTTATTTAACACTTTAAAAAGTATGAAAAATGAACTCATTATGGAATTTAAAAATCAAAGAAATAGATGAAAAAATGCAGGCTGCTTTAAAGAAGATGGATTTACAATTGAGAGCGGATGTGTTGACAGTTTGTAAAGAACTAGCAGTAAATATGGAGGTTTTGGAGAATGATTTGGAAAAAATAAACAAGCTTTGATAACTTCGGGGGAATACATGGACAAGATTCAAAATGACATTGCAAATTTTGAAAGAGAGATGTTAATGTCTCAATTCCGAAGTATGGAATTTGCTATAAGAGTGAGGGGCCTGAAAGAGGGAAAATATGAAAATTTGAAAGGAAGGATGGTGGAGGCCCTGGAGCAGGTGTCTTGAATGTCTAAAGAGGAACTGGCTATGCAAATTGATAAGATATACAGAGTCAATTCTTGGTATGCAAAACAAAAACATCTGCCAAGGGATATTGTAATATATTTTACCACAAGAGCTTTACGGAATAAAATTACACAGGCGACTTTTAAGAATAATCTTCAGGTGAATGGCCAAGAAATAATGATATGGAAAGAAATCCCTTCTAAAATGCTTAAAGCCAGAAAAGATTATACTTTCTTGATTGATGAGTTTAAAAAATGAAATTTACAATATAAATGGGATGCACCAACAGGAGTAATCGTGAAATTTATGGGAAAAAGATATCGGCTTAATACAATAAAGAAAGCTACTGAATTTTATGTCAACGTTTTAAAGGCTGATATATCCAAAATTCCAGAGGAAAGAAACATGAAATTAACAGAGGAGGAGAAGAAAGAGCCACTCCTATTCGACCGAAGCAGTTTCAAAGATTCAAAGTGATTGGCTGAGCCAGACAGATGCTTAAAACGTGGAAAATGAGATGGAGGATCGGGGTCAGCAGGGAGGCGAAGTGACAAATTTAAAACTATCAAGTTATAAAAGGATGCAGTGAAGAAACTTACAGGATGGACGGAGAGACTATTTATTATTATTATTATTATTATTATTATTATTATTATTATTATTATTATTATTATTATTATTATTATTATTATTATTATTATTATTATTATTATTATTATTATTATTATTATTATTATTATTATTATTATTATTATTTCTTTATTATTTTCTTATTATTAATATTTTCTAATGAGTTATGGATGGAGAGGTCAATATGATTGTATTTCCTTTCTCTAATTTTTTTTATATTCTTAATATTCTTTAAAGATTCAGAAGTTTTTTGAAGCTAATAATTTGATATATTGTAATACTATGTTATTAATATTGTGTTTGATTTTATGATCAAATTTAAGTTCTTTGAAGTATAAGGGGTTAGTTTTAAAATATTGGAATTAATAATTTGAAGAATATTTTAAATATTTAGGTATTTTGAATAAGTATAAATACAAGTGTTAGTTAGTTTTCAGGAAATGTTTTGTGTTGTAAATGATTGAAAGGGGGAGGAAAGATTTTTTCTTCTTTTTTATTTTATTTGTGTTTTTCTTTTTCTTTTATTTATTTTTATTTTTATTTTTGTTAGTTTATATATGGATTATATAAAAGATAGAGGTTAGTGATATAAACTTTGTGGTATGATGTTTGACTAATATAATGTTCCTATTTTCTTATTTTTCAATTTCTAAAAAATCTTATTATTATTATTATTATTATTATTATACAATTGTATCACAGCGGCCAGTTGTTTCGCCGGATTTGGCATTGATTACTAGTCGAGCCCCACCCAGGGGCCTAGGAAGTCGTAATGTATTTTCGAAGTATATGTGCGGAACCGAGCAGTGCGGCTTTCTGCATTTGACTGATGGTGATTTTGTCAATTTTGAGCTGTTTTAAATGTAATTCCAGTGCTTTTGGGATAGCACCCAGTGTTCCAATCACTACTGGAATTACCACTGCTGGTTTGTGCCATAATCGTTGGATTTCAATTTTTAAGTCCTGGTATTTTGCAATTTTTTCGTGTTCCTTTTCATCGACCTTGCTATCTCCTGGTATTGCAATGTCAATTATAGTCACCTTGTTGTTCTCGACCAACGTGATGTCTGGTGTATTATGCGCCAGTACCTTGTCTGTTTGTATACGAAAATCCCACAAGATCTTGACCATCTGATTTTCAGTGACTTTTTCAGGCTTGTGTTCCCACCAGTTTGTAGCAGTATGGATGTTATAATTTTTGCATAAATTCCAGTGGATCATTTGTGCAACAGAGTTGTGTCGTAATTTGTAATCAGTCTGTGCGATTTTCTTGCAGCAGCTGAGCACATGGGCTACAGTTTCATCAGCTTCCTTGCATAATCTGCATTTAGCATCATTTGAAGATTTATCAATTTTGGCCTTTATGGCAGTACGAATTGCCTGTTCTTGTGCGGCCAGGATCAATGATTCTGTTTCTTTCTTTAAAGTACCAGATGTTAACCATAACCAAGTTTTTTCACTGTCCACTTTGTCTTTTATTTTTTCCAGAAATTGGCCATGTAATGCTTTATTTTGCCAACTCTCCATTCTTGATTTTATCACATTTTTTCTGTATTTATTATTATTATTATTATTATTATTATTATTATTATTATTATTATTATTATTATTATTATTATTATTATTATTATTATTATTATTATTATTATTATTATTATTATTATTATTATTATTATTATTATTATTATTATTTCTTTTTAATTATTATTTTTTTGATTACACTTTAAACGGTTTTGAATAATGTGGAGTTAAAGATTTAAAAAAAATGTGGAAATTAACAATTTCTTTTAATTTAATTTAAATTTATTGTTTTTTGAATATTATGCCCTGTACTTTTTCTGGGAAGTCCGGGGGGGAGGGGGGGAGGGGGGAGGGTTGGGGTTTGGGGGGAAGGGGAGGGAGAAAAAAAGAAAAATGTATGTACTCCGTACTAATAAAACTTTTTGAATAAAAAAAAAAGAAAGATTTGAAAACTTGCCCTACTAAACGATATTTCAATGACTATTAGAATATTACGATTTTTAGCCAACTACAGATAGTCCTCAACATAACTGTTTGTTTAGTGACCTTTCAAAGTCACAATGGCACTGAAAAAAGTGACTTATGTTCATTTTTCACAGTTACAACCTGTTGTGTTCTGACTGACCTATAAATGAACCATAAACTTGTTTTGACTAGACGACCTCTGACTGAACTGTTGTTGTTATGTTTATAGTTGAACTCTACCTGAACTGTTGTTGCCACCCTGGTCATGTGTTTGAATGCTCATACGCTATTGGTTGTTGTGTCTGACAGTTCCCTATAAAAGGGCTATCTATCAGACTGCAAGTTGCTGGTTGTTTTGAGTGAGCTAATAAAAGAGCTGTTCTGAAGTCTGTCTCCTGCGATCTTTGCCCACAATTTAACAGTGGCGACAAGGGTTTGGGACCAGGGGAACAAAGACCAGCCCTCAAGCGCTGCAACCAGCCAGGCAGCACTAGCCACGTCTGCCTTCTTTCATCGGGATGTCCACCTTCCACCCGCTGGTGCCTTTCGACCCTGCCCGGGAAAAATGGGACTCCTACATGCGGCATTTCGAGTGCTTCCTCGAAGCCAATGATCTGCTGGGGCTGGCTGACAACAGAAAAAGAGCTTTGTTTCTGAGTCACTGCGGGCCAGAGGTGTTTGACACCGCAGAATCGTTGTCTGCCCCAACCCCAGTTCACACCATGACCTGGCAGGTACTCCAGGCAACGCTGAAGATACACTACGCGCCCACCCCATCCAAGGTTGTCCGGCGCTACGAGTTCCGCCAGCGGCTGCAGCAGGAGGGCGAGACCATCAACCAATACATCGCCGCCCTCCATAAAGCCTCCGGCCACTGCGAGTTCCGTGACCTGGATGACATCCTGCTTGACCAGCTCATCTGTGGCGTGCAGGACATTCTCCTGCAACGCCAGCTCCTGGCTCGGCCCAACCTCACACTGGCCGCTGCTCTGGACGAAGCCAGAGCTGCTGAGTCCTCATCCAAAGCGGCCGAATCTCTGCACCGTTTTGCCTCCTCTAAAAAGGACACTAAGCCTCCTTCTGCGGTCCACATGGGCTCTGTCAAGGAGCCTGTAAGCAGCGACGACAAGGTCTGCCGCACTGACCAGAAGTGCCCTCCGCCTCCCAAAGACTTCCTGACTGCTTGTGCCAGCTGTGGGGGGCGACACCCAAGGATATCATGCAGATTTAGGCACGTTATCTGCCAATGGTGTGAAAGGAGAGGACATTTGGCGTGAGTTTGCCGTGCCATTCTGCCGCCGAAAGACATGCATGCGCAGAAAAACCCTAGAAGCAAATCTTTAAATAGATTCGGGCGTGAACACCATAGACTGCGCCAGAGAGCCTTCGCCAGGCAGCCAGAAACCAACCAAACATGGGTTGCCAGGGCCAGCTGCCCCTTCAAAAGGAAGATCAGGGTCACCGTCTCCATCGACGGAGCACCGGTTCAAATGGAGGTCGACACCGGGTCTGCAGTGTCTATCGTCACCTGGGAGACGCTCAAGCTCACCCTTCCGAGTTTCCGGTCTACCCGCCTGCAGGAATCCTCAATCCGCCTCTCTGATTACCAGGGAAACCGGATCCCTGTCCTTGGAAAAGCCCGGGTCCACGTCAGATTCAACAATTTCGACGGACCTCTCCAGCTCACCATAGTCAATGGCAGCCTTCCGAGCCTCCTAGGACTCGATTGGTTTGAATCGCTCGGCCTAGGGGTGACAAGCATCCACGCCATTGGAGCCGCAAACCTGGACGACCTTTTTGACAAGTTCCAGGATGTTTTCAGTGATGGTTTGGGCAAGTATGTGGGAAATCCTATCTCATTTAGCCTTGATCCTAATGTCGCCCACATTCACTTTAAGCCTCGATGGGTCCCTCTCCCACTACGGGATAAAATTGACAAAGAGCTCGACAAGCTCATCAAACAGGGCATTTTGGAGCCGGTCGACCATGCTAAATGGGAGACCCCCATAGTGACCTCCATTAAAGGGGACGGCAGTATTCGAATTTGCGCTGACTACAAATGCACAATCAATAAGGCTTTGCAACAGAGCACCTATCCGGTGCCGATTGTGCATCATCCACTCCACTCCCTAGGTCCTGGACGCCTGTTTGCTAAACTAGACCTTGCGCAGGTGTACCAGCAGCTGCCGGTAGATAGAGCTACTGCAGAAGCACAGACCATTGTAACTCACAGGGGAGCTTTTAAATGTCACAGGCTGCAGTTTGGAGTCAGCGTAGCCCCGGGGTTGTTCCAGAGTGTAATGGAATGTCTGTTGCAGAACATCCCTGGGGTCGTACCATATTTTGATGACGTCCTGATCTCTGCCTGTGACCAGGACCAGCTCCGCTGTCGAGTTAGAATGGTCCTGTCAAAAATGTGTGCTGCTGGGCTTAAAGCCAAATGCAGCAAATGCTTGTTGGGGGTGCCTGAGGTCGAATTTTTAGGGTACCGTGTCAATGGCCAAGGTATCCACCCCACAGAAAATAAGCTAAGGGCAATCCATGAGGCTCCTGCCCCAAAAAACCAAACAGAACTCCAAGCTTTCCTGGGGCTCCTAAATTTTTACAGCCTCTTCCTAAAAAACAAAGCCACCGTAGCTGAGCCTCTCCACAAGCTGCTGGCCAAAAACATTCCTTGGAAATGGGGGTCCAGGGAGGCATCAGCTTTCGCAGCTGTCAAACGACTACTAACCAATGACAGTTTCTTAATACAATACAACAATACCCTGCCATTGGTCCTGGCGTGCGACGCTTCCCCTGTGGGAGTTGGCGCTGTGCTCAGCCACAAGCTTCCAAATGGGTCAGAGGCCCCTGTGGCCTATTACTCAAGGACTCTGTCCAGTGCAGAGCGGAACTACAGCCAGCTGGACAGGGAGGCCTTGGCTTTAGTTGCTGGTGTCAAAAAATTCCACGAATATTTGTTTGGGAGGGATTTTGTTTTGGTTACGGACCACAAGCCGCTTCTGGGGCTTCTTGCAGGGGACCGCCCCACTCCGGATGCCCTATCCCCCCGTTTCGGCGGGTGGGCCATCTTTTTCTCTGCCTACTCCTATTGCCTGGTACATCGGCCAGGAAAAGACATGGGCAATGCGGACGCTTTGAGCAGGTGCCCATTGCCCGACCTCCTTACAGACATTGTCCTGGAAGCTCCAATCTTCTTGATTGACTTGGCTGATTCCGGACTGGTCACTTCTGCTGAGGTGGCTAAACACACGGCCAAGGACCCCTCACTCAGAACTGTGTTGAACTGGGTGTTGAGGGGATGGCCAAAGGACCTGGTCAAGCCTGACCTTAAACCATACGAACAGAGACAGCATGAACTGTCAGAGCAAGGGGGTTGCCTCCTTTGGGGCGACCGATTGGTCATACCAACCAGCCTGCGAGCTGGAATACTTAGGACCTTACATGAAGGCCATCCGGGGATTGTCCGGATGAAAGCCTTGGCTAGGGGGTACGTTTGATGGCCAAATATGGATGCAGAAATCCAAAATTGGGTTGGGTTATGCAAACCCTGTCAAGAGTCGCGGCCTGCTCTGCCCAAAGCACCAGTCCATGACTGGGAACAACCAAAAAGCCCCTGGTCGTGGCTACATGCCGATTTTGCAGGCCCCTGCCATGGCCAAATGTTTTTAATAATTGTCGATGCCTACTCAAAGTGGCTCGAAATATTTCCAATGGGTTCTACCACCGCTGGGGCGGTTATTAAGGTGCTCAGACACCTTTTTGCCACACACGGCCTCCCAGACATTCTTGTAACGGACAATGGTCCCCAATTTACGGCCACCAATTTCGAGGGGTACCTTGCTGACCTGGGAATTCGCCATGCCCTGTCCTCGCCATTCCATCCGGCGACCAATGGACTGGCTGAACGATTCATAAAGTCAGCCAAGGAAGCATTAGGTAGACTGGGCCCAGGGGACTGGCAGGCCCGCATCAATAAATTTCTGAGTACTCAGCACATAACCCCAAGTGTGACCACTGGCCGCAGCCCGGCCGAGCTCCTTATGGGTCACAGGCTTAGATCTGTCCTAGACCGTTTACACCCAAACAACGCCACTAAGGCAAAACCAGAGGTCACACAAAAAATCAGGGCCTTCTCCCTGGAAGATTCGGTATTCGCCCGAAATTATGCCGAGGGCCCCCTGTGGCTACCTGGGGTCATAGAAGCAATCTTGGGTCCACTAACATATGAAGTCCGCCTCCAGGATGGACGCCTCTGGAAGAGGCACATAGATCAGCTACGCAACCGAGTAAAATGGGAACCTAACGAACCTCAAAAGGTAACACCCTGTGTTCTTCCCCTAGCTACCTCAAGCCCTGAGGAAGTGGAAGTCCAGCAGCGTTCTCAATTAGAACCGGTTCCACCAGTCGCAGAGGCCATGCCCGATACATTCCAGGAGCTTCCATGCTCCACCCCAAGAGCAACAACAGACCTGTCCGAACAGGCTGCTGCCTCACCAGAGTCTGAGCTGCGCAGGTCAGGGAGGGTTCCCAAATGCCCCGCCTACCTGTGCGACTATGTCTGTCGGACTGTTCTATCTAGAAGGGGAGGGGTGTTGTGTTCTGACTGACCTATAACTGAACCATAAACTTGTTTTGACTAGACGATCTCTGACTGAACTATTGTTGTTATGTTTATAGTTGAACTCTACCTGAACTGTTGTTGCCACCCTGGTCATGTGTTTGAATGCTCATACGCTATTGGTTGTTGTGTCTGACAGTTCCCTATAAAAGGGCTATCTGTCAGACTGCAAGTTGCTGGTTGTTTTGAGTGAGCTAATAAAAGAGCTGTTCTGAAGTCTGTCTCCTGCGATCTTTGCCCACAATTTAACACAACCATTGCAGTATCTCCAAGCTCACATGATCAAAATTTGAATGCTTGGCAACTGGCATGTATTTATGACGGTTGCAGTGTCCTGGGGTTATGTGATTACCGTTTGTGACCTTCTGACAAGCAAAGTCAATGGGGAAGCCAGATTCACTTAACAATTGTGTTACTAACTTAACTGCAGTGATTCCCTTAACAACTGTGGCAAGAAAGATCATAAAATGGGGCAAAATTCACTTAACAACAGTCTTGGTTATCAATGGAACTTTGGGGCTCAATTGAGGTTGTAAGTCAGGAATTACCTATATAAGCTTATTAAAGCTGGTAATTTATTTATTTTTCATAAGAAGCCACAGTTTAAATTATGGCCATTCCAAATAATATTACATAACATTGAAGTATTTATTTTATTGATTGAAGGTCATCGCTAAGTATTGGTATACATATATTCACCATTTGGAATTTAACCTAAATGTTAAATATGCTAAATAATAGCATAATAATGCTTGTTGTTAGTCGCGAAGTCGTGCCCGACCCATCGTGACCCCATGGACAATGTTCCTCCAGGCTAATAATGCTAAAGAATGCTAAATAATAATATTCTTGAAACTCATTTAGAATTTAAAATAAAGATATTAATTCTCAGCTATAGGAATATTTGCACTTCTAATAAATGTACCTTTTTTTGCAGGTTGTTTATGTAACAGCTACATTACCTTATATAGTCCTTATCATATATTTGATCAGAGTCTTAACACTTCATGGAGCTACTAATGGACTGCGATATATGTTCACTCCAAAGGTACATTTAAAACAGAACACTACCGTAGCTATTAGCTTGCTGAAGGTACAATCAATATTGCACAATTATCCATTCTCACCCTGCAGAGCATCTGTAGAAGGAATCAAGATGGTACCAAAATCATGCAGTTGAAGCTTCCTCTTCTTTTGCATGCATTGGATGTGCAACACCTTTAAAAAGGACAGAATTTTGATGTTTTCCTTTTTTTTAAACATTCCCCACTAAAATGCCCCAAGAAGTTATAAAAGATGCCATGATGCTATCAAGATGCCATAATTATATACATTTTTATTAATTTTTGTTTTATTGTTGTTAGCTACCTAGAGTAACCTAATAGCAAATACATTTAATAAATAAATAAATAAATAAATAAATAAATAAATAAATAATAAACAAACAAACAAACAAATGATTATATTCATTTTCGTATTCAGAAGCTTCCCTGATTATCAGTAATTATATAGCATAAGTGGGCAGTCATTTGATAATTGGGAATTAAGGTTTGGATAAGGGTTGAAGAATGCAGAATAAGTAGGGCTAGGGTTTTGGAGAGATTGTGGATTGTGCCTTATAAAGTAAAAATGCCAATTTTAATGCTTTTGTACTGCAGTTCTACAATACAAATAATATCAACTTATGACCATAATGGTGCCCAAAATTACCATCATAAGTCATGATGGCTATGTACAGGCACAAACATGACCAGACCCAATTTTACAACTAAATTTTCAGCGGTCATTAAACAAATGCCATATTGTTAAGTGAATCCAGTGGTCATTAAGTGAATTCCACAGTCATTAGGTGAGTCAATTCATTCCTATGGATATTTTTTGCTGGCAGTTGGCAAAGTCATAAATTGTAATCATGTCATTCTGGAATGCTGCAACCAGCTGTAAAGGAAAACTGGTTACTAAATGCCAAAATGCAGTCAAGTGATCATGGATGGGTGTTCAATATTCAGAACTGCAGAACCAGGTTGTAAGTAGTTCTTTGGGGGAAAGTCTGTCATAACTTCAGTCAGTAAGCAAGGACTATCTGTATCCATTTCCTATCTAAAAATGGCAAGAAATTACCTTCCGTTTTTAGCCATCAACTTGAGAGTTCTGAAGATTAAAAACAGGAGTTTCTCATCCCTGTTTTATTAAATCAGTTGAGAGTACAGATAATTCTTGACTTTCAACAGTTCATTTAGTGACCGTTCAAAATTACAATGGCACTGAGAAAAGTTATTTATGACAATTTTTCACACTTAACAACTGTTGCAGCATCCTCATGTTCACATGATCAAAATTCAGATACTTGGCAACTAATTCATATTTATGACTGTTGCAATATCCTGAGGTCATGTGATCCCTTTTTGTGATCTTCTGACAAGCAAAGTCAATGGGGAATCCAGATTCACTTAAACACCGTGTTACTAATTTAACAAATGCAATGATTCATTTAACAACTGTGGCAAGAAAAGTCGTAAAATGGGGCAAACTCACTTAACAAATATTTCACCAACATAAATATTGGGCTCAATTGTGGTTTCAAGTCAAGGACTACCTGTATTAGCCTGCATTTAAAAAAAACCTTTAAATAATATAGGGACTGAAGTATCATTTTTTTCTTATTATGAATTAATCTACGTACTAAGAAATGTACAAAATGATATGTTGAAAAGAAAGGACCATCCACTGAATATGAAAGAAAATTTCTTATTCTCTTCTTCTTTCAGATCATGGGATGCTCTTCCTTTGGGGCTAAAATTAGTCCCAAATTTTGGCAAGGAATGAAATGTATTTCTTTAATATTTTTAATCTTTATAAGGATAGTTGCATATATGCAGAACAGAAAGGTTCTGTTATTATTTAGTTGAATACCATCTTGGCAGTAAAAAATTATTATATAAATAAATATAAATAAAAATATAAATGCTAATATAAATAAAATACACTAATATGTATATTTTCACAACAAAACATTACTAGCAATAGTCAAAATTCAGTAATATTAATATACAGTAAATATGGCCTGCTCAGAATGCCAATGTTCAGATGTACCCTTGAGTATCCACTTGTTCAGTCGTTGTCTCTTCAAATACGTACATATACAAACAGGGAACACAGTATAACAGTATAATGGTTGAAGCTGCCAGAAGAGCAAGAAACAGAACTTTGTATCTCCATCACCACCCAAAGTGGTAAATGAGGAAGAGGAGGAGGAGGAGGTGGTGGTGGTCAGGGAAACAAGGCAATATAAAAACTGGAACTTGAATTATACAAGTAGTCCTTGACTTATGACAACAATTGGACTGGAATAGTCATCACTAAGTGATGCAGTCCTAAAGTGAGATGTCACATAACCATATCATTTTGTGACCACAATCCTGGCATTCTCTATTTCTGTTTTTAACCAAGAATTGCAGGTCATTAAAAAGTACATATCCAAATCCAAACCATTCTGGGCTTGGTCTCTCCTATCCCAAGTCTCATTAAGGCAAGGGAATACCTCCAATTCCCTCCACTTGCTTACCTCCTCTCCATTTCTGTCCTTTTGCCCCGCCCCCCAACCTTGTGGGGTCAAAAGCAACCCTAAAACCATGTGGCTGTGTGGTTGCTTTTCATACCTGGGAAACAGCAGCTACCCCAGCCTAGTCCCAAATACAGTCATTCTTGTGACCCTGCACTGAGAGACCCCTGCAGCCCACCACTCAGCTGCTTTGCTATCTCCTTGTTGCCAATAATTGCCAGACATTGATATAAAAGAAAACAACCTCTGCCGCCTTCTTCTTCTTCTTCTTCTTCTTCTTCTTCTTCTTCTTCTTCTTCTTCTTCTTCTTCTTCTTCTTCTTCTTCTTCTTCTTCTTCTTCTTCTTCTTCTTCTTCTTTTCTTCTTCTCCTTTTTCTTCTTTCTTCTTTCTTCTTTTTCTTCTTCTTTCTTCTTTCTTCTTCTTTCTTCTTCTTCTTCTTCCTCCTCCTCCTTCTCCGCCTGTTTCTGTTCCTGTTCCTCCTCCTGTTCCTCCAACAAACTTGAAGCCCAGCTATGCCTAGGAATGCTGCAAACAAGCTTTTTGGTGTGCCATGGCTCTTGGGCTGCTTTTGGTAAAGCCCAGCCCCAGCCTGACCTTCAGGTACACCAGGCATACCTCATTAGCAGCAGGAACAAGAAGATGCAGGGTGGCAGAGGGCCAAAAGGACATAGATGATGGTGTTTGAAATAGGAAGGTAGGGGGTAGTTGTCTTGTCCGTGTGGCTGTAAGCGTGGATGGGCTACCAAGCACCTAAATTTTAATCACATGATTGCAAGGATGTTGCTACAACCATTATTTCTGGCATGGGTCATAAGTCCCTTTGTTCTGTATTGTCATAAGTCTGAATAGTCACTGAACAAATGGTTATATGCCGAGGACTACCTGTGATACATATGGCATAAAACTAGAATATAGTGAATACTGGGATGAATATTTAATTATTTATTATTTATTTCACGTATAGCATCTACAAGGGTCATCCAATCACTGATATACAAATTTTAGTTTAAATAGAGCATACTCCTCTCTCTCTCTCTCTCTCTCTCTCTCTCTCTCTCTCTCTCTCTCTCACACACACACACACACACACACACACACACACACACACACACACACACACACACAAATGATATGTGGATAATATTTAATCATAGTATGATTACAGAACTGGGTAAACAGGAAAATAATCAATCCCACATAATACAGTGGAATTCTGCCTTCCTTCCCAAATCATCTCTGGCTCATCTCCCACTCCTCTAGGACAAATTTATCTAGGGGGAAGAGAGGAGGTAGTAAAAATATTCCAATGCATTATTCTCAATACTGTAGTTTTAAGCAATAACTTCGAATTCAAAGGCTGGTTATACTTGGAAAAGGAGGTCAGGTGCAGGATAACACCCCTGATACTCAAATGCCTGACACCAACTTTATTTTAGCAATAATAAAACCATAATTATCCTATTAAACATTGAGTACTTCTAAGAAAATAAGAAATTCATTAAATATGATGTAAATATGACCTTATGGATTTGGATTTAATTAGACTGGAGAAAATGGCTGTGTTTGAAGCTGAGCCAATATTCTGCATTCTTTTTCATTACAGGTAGTCCTCAATTTATAATTGAAATGGAGCCTGCCCTTCACGGTCGTAAGTCGTGATGGTCATAAAATGGGTTGCTCACATGATTGACCCATTTTTACAACTTTTTTCACAGCAGTCATTAAGTGAATACAGCAATTGTAAAGCAGCAGTTGTAGTTGTTAAGTAAATGCCATGGTTGTTAAGCAATCCAGTGGTTTTTCTATGGGTGCAGTTTTGCCGAAAACCAAAGTACGGTATTTTTCAGAGTATAAGACGCACCTTAGTTTTGGGGGAGGAAAACAAAGAAAAAAGGCCTCTGCCTTCAAGCAATTTGCCAAACAGCAAACAGCAAATAGCATAGATGATATACACTGTTTGCTGTGTATTTCTGTGCATGTGTTGCCTGACCCATAGAAATAGCAAAGAATTGGAGAAATGTGCATTATGCCAGAAAGTTTTCTTAAATGTAGTCACACTAACTCCTCCCAATTATTTAAATAGATCTACTCCAAGGTAAGTCAGGATTTAACTCTAATACTAAACAGAACACTGTTACATTTCAGACTATACTTGTACAGAACTGTTAAAATTAATTACAATTTCTGGAAGTATACATTATTCTCTATTATTTAAAAGAAGATACAATAGCACTGGAGCTCTTCAGAGCAAGCATTTATTTTAAAAAGCTTCTTTATTTTGTTAAGTTGTCTAGAGGTCTCCAACCTTGGCAACTTTAAGACTTGCGGACTTCAACTCCCAGAATTCCACAGCCAGCAAAGCTAACAAAGCTCGCTGTGGAATTCTGGGAGTTGAAGTCCACAAGTCTTAAAATTGCCAAGGTTGGAGACCCCTGGCTCTAGAACAATAATAAAGCAGTCTTTAAAAAATAAGTCTAATAATTTGTACATTCTACAGACATTTATAGTTATTCACTTACCCCCTTGCATCCAGTTCAGCAGAAAATAAAAATCTGCATGTCTCTCCCAGCTATTTCCCTTTTTTCAGCTAGTTTCAGTTTCATTTTAGCACGTGGCAAATCAGCTGTAGGTTGGGAAGCTGCTAATGACTTGCTTGGCTTTACAGGCTCTTCCCTCTTTGCTGCAAGCAGGTAAATTGGGGCTACATTCGGTGTATAAGATGCACCCAAGTTTTCACCCTCTTTTGGGGGGTAAAAAGGTGCGTCTTATAGTCCAAAAAATACCGTAAATGCCAGTTTTCTACCAAACTGTTGTAAAAGACAGTCATGTGACCATGGAACACTGTAAATGGCCACAAATGTTGCCTAGTTTCAGAGTGCCTGAAGTTTGGTAATATGACTGTGGGGGGAGGGGCAACTGTCAGAACTTCAAATTCAGGTTGTCGCAACTTTGTAAGTAGCAATTCAGGTTGTCACAAAATTGTAAGCCAATTTTAAGTCAAGGACTATCTCATAAACTACAGATTGGTAATGAGTTGGCTTTCAGTTCCATTAAGGAGGTAGAATTTTTGAAATGCTACAAAAGCAAATAAATTTGAGGGTGCCTCTGAACTTTTGCTATAGGTAATATGATTAAAATAGCTACTTTCTGAAAATTCTCATCATTTATCCCTTGCAGCTGGAGCAACTAGCAAACCCCAAGACTTGGATTAATGCAGCTACTCAAATCTTCTTCTCTCTCGGCCTGGGCTTTGGTAGTTTGATAGCGTTTGCCAGCTACAATGAGCCAAACAACAATTGTGAGCGACATGCCATCATTGTTTCCTTAATAAATAGTACTACCTCAATATTTGCCAGCATTGTCACATTCTCCATTTATGGCTTTAAAGCAACTTTCAATTATGAAAGCTGCATAAACAAGTAAGCTTGGTTTTTAATACAATTTTTTTTCTTTTAAATCTGCTCAGTCAACATACATATTTAAAAATGGTCTATTTAAAAATGGTCTATTGAAGTTAGGTTTTTTTTAAAAAAATAATAATTTTTGATTCATACTCCAAGGAGAGTTTCTTTTATGGTATATAAGGTATCTGGTTTTAGAAAGGTTTCTGAAATAAGATGATGACAACTAAGTATGAAATCTCATTAAAATGGATCTTAATACTTGTAAACATAGCTAATGTGCTGCTAATAATTGTCTAGCATTTAATAATATTTTGTTTTGTTATGATAAATAAACAGTAATTCTGTCTTCCTTGAATTGCTTTCCCCTTCTTTTTGAAAACTCTAAAATGTTGTAAAAGTCTTGAGAATCCTACTATTTGTTTTATTATATTCTTTAAAATTGCCTTTCAGGATGATCTTGCTGTTGACTAATGTTTTTGATCTGAAAGAAGGTTTATTAACAACAGAAAACCTTGAGAATATGAAGCAGTATTTGGCATCTGTTTATCCTGGAAAATATGCAGAAGTGTTGCCACAGATCAAGAACTGCAGTTTGGAAACTGAACTAGACACTGTGAGTCCTCCCTCCCTCCCTCCCTCCCTCCCTTCCCTTTTTCCAGAAAGAGTATGATGAAACCATTTGCTGATGTCAAGAAATTTGGTCAGTGCCTTGAATATGCAATGGCTGATCTACTGAGAATGGGAGACCTTGTTTAAATCTTCAGTTATCCATAAACTCACCATGGACTAGTAATTACTTCTCAGTCTTTTTTTTTAAACTTTTAATGCAGAAAATTAAAATACAAACTCCAAACCAAGGGGGGGGGGATTGGAAATTTTACAAAAACTAAACTAAACTAAAGACATTAAAAAGATGGATTAGAAAGACAAAAGTCAAAAATACAAATTATCTCCCTAGTTGAGCATTGACAAATATATAGCAACAATGATTGTTTTCTCCACTTGTGACTCAGGTCTAAGATTTATAAGCTTGTACATCTATTTTCAACCAACCTGACAGGTTATACATCTAGTTATAATAATAGTTAACAGATTAATCAACAACCATGTTAAACTTCAAGGCCCTCTGTTAACAATTTTTATTGTAATTAGCTCATAGAAAATTTACAACAGCTTCTTATCTACTACAAATCACTCCCATCCTTATCTCTAAACTGTACAAGATCAAATATCCTCGTTTGACTTTTGATAATAAAACCATTCCTTAGATTTTTAAATGGGGTCTTTCCCAACAATTGCATCCTATTTCCCAGAGCCAGGAGACTTGTGTCCTTGTCAATCTTTTCTGTCAGATCTGAATTTTCAGAGCAGGTTCTTTCTTCTTCATATCTTGCAGCAACAAATCATATTCCAATTCAGCAAATTGCAAATCAAGTCCCACTGTTATTTTCTGCTTTTTGATGTTACCCTGAATGTAAGTATAAGTTCAATTGGGTGACTTTTATTATTGAAGAGTGAATTCTCACCAGCTTCCTTACAGAAAATGAAAGTACCGTATATACTCGAGTATAGGCCGACCCGAATATAAGCCGAGGCACCAAATTTTACCACAAAAAACTGGAAAAGTTATTGACTCGAGTATAAGCCTAGGGTGGGAAATGCAGCAGCTACTGGTAAATTTCAAAAATAAAAATAGATACCAATAATGTTTTTGAATATTTATTTCAAAGAAAAACAGTAAACTAGCTCTGTAAGTGGAAAAGAGGGTCAATAAAAACAATAGTCCTATGGGATTGGGCGTCTTAGAAGAACTTTTAATTAAATTAAATGAAATTAAATGAAATTAATTTAAATGAAATTAAATGAAATTAATTTAAATGAAATTAAATGAAATTAATTTAAATGAAATTAAATGAAATTAATTTAAATGAAATTAAATGAAATTAATTTAAATGAAATTAAATTAATACTGCCCCCACCCACCCACCCACCCAAATCCCAGGACTACGACCCCTGTGGCTCACCCAGGTGGTAGAGCAGGAAGAGCGCCTGGAAGCGCGGCTGGGCAGGATGCGCGTCGGGGTGGCGGTAGGCGCGGCGCAGGGCGGCGAAGGTCTCGCGGAGCTGCCCGTCGTGCAGGTGGGCATCGAAGCGCGCGGGCGCCTGGTTGCAGAGCCAGGCTCCGGCATGCAGCAGGTAAAGCAAGGCGCGCTTCAGCAGGGCGGCGCAAGGCGCGGTGGGCGGGCGTTGCAGAGCCAGATCCAGCCGGATTGCGTGCAGCCGGTCGGCCACGAAGGCGCAGCACTCGGCCGGGGAGACCTCGCTGGCTTCAGCCACCGACCGGCCCAGTAGGTGATGCACCGTGGCCAGCAGCACCGCCGGCGGGCGGAGGTCGCAAGCCGGCGGGGGAGCCTGGCCGGCTGCCGGGTGAGAGAACTCCTTCACCGCCCACGCAGGGTCCGGCTGGCGATCCGGGTCCAGCTCCAGCCAGTGCAGCCGCTTCTGCCGCCACCGCCGGCAGAACTCCCCCATCGGGCACATCTCCTTGCAAAGGGCCGGCCGCAGAGGACCCTCCGCCTCGCCCTCGTTCATGCCGCCGCCCCGGAGGCTGGTTCTCGCCCGGCGCCCGCGGGCGCCCGCTTGCAAAACGCCCCGAGCCCGGACTAGTTTCCCAGTTAATGTCTTTTTTGGGGGGACGATCGCGCCTCTTCCCCGCTGATCCCCGCAGCACGTGGAGACAAGGACCGGTTCCCCCATGCCGGGGACACCCCAGCCCGGTTGCGCCAGCCCGTTCGGGGAATTCTAAGGATCGCGCGCTTTGGCCAATTTCACTGACTCGAGTATAAGCCGAGGTGGCTTTTTTCAGCCCAAAAAGTGGGCTGAAAAACTCGGCTTATACTCGAGTATATACGGTAATTCAATGTTTCATTTTGTAATTCAATGACAAACAATGATGGAACAAGGGAAAAAGTTGTAAAAGATCTAGCAAGGGTTGTAAGATAGGTGAGCAGTCAACTAGTCCAGAATTCCCCAATCTTTCTGGCTTTACAGACCAGTGGAGGCGGAGGTGGGGGGGGGGAAGAGAGGAAATGGTTCTGCACGAGCGGCTGGCAACCGCTGTGTCAAAGCATCATTTGACACGTTTCTACTCAGAAGACTACGGAAGGGGAGGGGGGATTCTATGAGGGAGAAACATTAGAGATAACACATTCTTGGTTAGTTCCCCAAGGTCATCTTCTGTCCAACACCTGCAGGAAGCTGGGAGAAGAAATTGCCACGCTGGCAGAAGATGAGTGGCTAACGTGACCCAGTTGGGGGTGGGGAACAAGGGGTGCCAACTTCCTACTGGGTGGGAACTTGGGTGGAAAGTTAGATTTGGGTTTCTCCACTTAAGTGCCAACATGATCTCTGCATTAAATTGGAACTTTGGTGAACGTTTTGCCTTGAACTCTGATTTCTGCTCGGGTGCTATTTGGAACCATGACATGCTGTTGTTCTGCGCTGTTCATGTAAATGGAGCATATGTGCATGCACTTGCCCACTGCTCACGCAAGTGGGGATGTGTGGATGTGGTCCAGTTGCAAATAGCTCACGGTCCACTACTGAGCATACCCTGGGAGGTTGGGGATCCCTGAACTAGTCTATTAAAAAGTATAGATCAAAAAATAAAGGGATTTTAAAAGTGCAATTAAAACCAAGGTATGCTGGGCTTCCGGTGGTGATTGTCCTAGCGGTGCATGCTGTGGAAATGTGCTCCGGACCCACAGCATCAATTTCTGCAGTCGGGTGCCCGTTTGGAGCATCGCAGATCCAGAAGAGATCTGTGAATTTGTGGGGGATACTCTGGAGAGTGAGCGGGTGTGAAGCAGACACCCATTCACTCAGGAGAACTCCCCAAAAACCTGCCTCGTTTGACAGTCCAGGGTGAAGACAGCCACACAGCAGGAAGCAGAAGAGGGACTTTTATAGCGAAGATCAGAACAAACCAAATAGTTAAATCCTTTGAGAATGACAACAAAGAATTAAATTGTGCGCTAAAATCGAGGCTCTAAAAGCGAGTAAGTGGCATTTGCTGATGTTGAAGCTGAAATTGAATAAGAACTGACAGCACACAAATGCGAAGGAAGAGAAACTACAATGGAGAAGCCAGAGTAAAAGCAGTGAGAGGAATTATCTTGGATTTCTTTTTGTTATAAATTTTGTTATACATTCTCCTACTGGAAAATTGGAAAATCTGTGGCTTTAAACTTTAAACATTGTGAGAAGTGGAACTAAGCGCTAAAGACGGAGGAATTAAGAAGTGAAAATGTCACACTTCTGGAAGAGAAGCCATTAAAGAAAGTGGATTGCAAATAGCTTAGAGAGAAAGAAAAAAATCTACAGAACTGGACTTGAGGATAAATTTGATATTAGATTTGTTTCTTTTGACTTAAAGATTTAAAAGACAATTTTCATTGCAAAAGAGGACAATAAACAGTAAAAGGAATATTTGACTAGAAGAAGGACAATTTAAATTAACTGTTATACACAATGGAAGGGACAGTAATGCTGATAGGTGACTAAGCAAAATTTTTGTTACAAGTAACAGGACTCTGATTGACATTAACTGACAAAAAAGACTGATAAATATTATGTTTTCTTAGACCTTCTCTTTTCACTTTTTCTATAAGTCTATTATATATTTTCCTAAATATTGTTATAATTGTTATAGAATTAAGGTGATTTATTACAAAAAAAAATTTAACTAATTAAGTTATAAGAAATTAGTTAAAGTCTTAGAAAAATATTATACTACATGATGTTATAAAATAGATAACGGTTATAGTATCAGTAAAATAAGTTAAGAATTAGAAATTAAAATAAAGTAAAGAGACTGATAAAAACAAACGTGTGCAGTAGCAATGTAAAAGGGTTATGAGATATTATAATATATAGAAATTTGATATATGAGTAATATTTGGGATAAAATTGTGCAAAGTTTAAAAATGACAAGGACAAATGTAATAACAAAAACAGGGAAGAAAACAACATTAAACCCAGCTGTAATTTCCCCTGCACCCCCTATACAAAGATCGATTGAGACAATGTTAGGGGGTGATAAAACAAGCTCAATAATCAATATGCAGAGCATGCAGTTAATGCTGCAAAACATACAAGAAACTATAGCAAGGACGCAAGAATCCATAACTAAAACACAGGAAACTATAACGAATAACCACGAAGAGACAAAAGCTCATCATGCAGAAATTAAAATAGAGATGGGAGAAATGAAAGGAGACATAAAAAATATAAATGATAAAATAGAAAAAAATCAAAATAATATAACAGATAATGAACGTAAAATAAAAATAGTGGAAACAAAAATGGAACAGACAGATAAGAAAGTAGAAAATATGGAGCAAAAACTAACAACAGTTAACAGAGGACTCGAAGTGTCCATTATATTCCTAGAGATAGAGAGGGCCTCCTACCACATAAGATTCCAAAACATTCAAGAAGAGAAAGAAGAAAATGTAGGCAAAAAGATGGCAGAAATCTTAGCCGAAATGATGCAAACTAGCAAACAAGACATGATGAGAGATATAGACAAGGCTTACAGAGTCTACACAAACTATGCAAGGAGACACAAATTGCCAAAAGAAATACATATAAAATTCACAAAAAGAACACCTAGGGACAATATCTATAAAAAAAACAGGGGAAGAAACATTCATCTATAAAGGTAGAGAAATAATAGTTTTAAAGCAGACCCCAAGACGGATCTGAAACGCGAGAAGACAATACCAGTTTTTAACATCCCAGCTTATAAAACAAAAAGAGCCATTTCGATGGCTGGTGCCAGAAGGTATTTTAGTAACCTAGCAAGAAAAAAAAAGTGAAACTAGATTCAATTGAAAAGGCCCAGGAGTTCTATGAAAGATATTTTATGATAGAAGGCGAAGAAGAAAGTAAAGAAGAAAGTAAAGAAGAATTGGATAGTACAAGTCGGGAAGAAGTCACAGAGGAAAGAGAGAAAGATAGAAGAGATAAAAGAATGCAGGAAAAAGAGACAATAGAACAAGAAGGAACAACAAGTAGGGTAGTAAGAGAAACTAGAGCCACAAGAAAACAACACAAATAGAAATGGGAGAAGAAATTAAATTGATTTCCATTAATATTAATGGACTCAATACACCAAAAAAGAGAAGCAAAATTTTCATAAAATTCAAAAAACTTGATACAGATGTAATATTATTACAAGAAGTCCACATCAAAAAAGAGCAAAGCAAACTATTGGAAAATAAAAAATTAGGAAAATTATATACATCTTTAACAATCAACAACAAAAAAAGGAATAGCAACTTACATAAAAGACAAGAGAAAATCTAAATTAATCTATACAGATGATGATAGGAGAATTTTAATGGTAGAATTAGAGATAGAAACGAAACCCATACTCCTCATAAATATATAGTAGGCACCAAATTCAAATCAATATGAATTCTACAATAAAATACACAAAAAATAACAAAATTACAATACGAAGAATTCTACATAATTGGAGATTATAATGCAATAGCAGATATCAAAAAGGATCATCTCATTATAAAACTAAGACAAAGAAAAACACATTACTCATACTGTTTTTTGAACTTGTATTAGAACAGTGGTTCCCAACCTGGGGGTCGGGACCCCTTTGGGGGTCGAATGACCATTTCCCAGGGGTCGCCCCGGCATCCTCAGCTCCCCCCCCCCACTGCCACAAGCCTGGCCATATCGGCTCAACTCGCCTGAGCCCTCCGATTGGTCGGGAGAGGTGCCATTCGGTGAGAGGCGTTTGTGATGCCTGGCGGCCGAGCTTTGACAGCATCAGCTAAGGGGCGGGGCGTCGCAAGATTGCGCGCTGGAGAGTACAAGGTGGTGCTTAACACATCTGTGGCCGCCCCTGTCTCCTGCTCGCAGCAATTTCTTCCCGCTGATGTCAAAGGGAAAGGGAGTCACGGAGGGAAAGGTCAGCCAACGACCATTTAAGTTTCACAGCGCATGACGGAGGGAAGGAGGACAGCTGGGTCGGAATCGTCTGTCTGCCCTCTCGCCCTCAGCTGGCGCTGAGACCCAGCAAACAAAGAGGCAAACAGGGAGGGAGGGAAGAGAGAGACTGAGAGATATTAGCGCAGGGCTAGCTGATCATATAACCTTGGTGCTGAGGGCGCCACCGCCAGGGGTAGGAGGAGCTAAGCCGGAGGGAACTGGAGAAGGAGGTGGTGCCGGAGCATAGTCCATCGCTGCCGCCCTGCTCCATATGATCAGGCTAGCTCTGTGCTAATATCTCTCAGTTTCTCTCTTCCCTCCCTCCCTGTTTGCCTCTTTGTTCGCTGGGTCTCCAAAATAATTTTATGGTTGGGGGGTCACCACAACATGAAGAACTATATTAAGGGGTCGCGGCATTGGAAAGGTTGGGAACCACTGTATTAGAATATAATTTATGAAAAGTGTAAACATCGATTTGTTAGATGTATATATACATTTATATAAAATAGAAAACACATATATGTAATGAATGTATATAGAAATGGAATAGGCAATATGTATTAAAGAAATCCACAATAGATATGACATATACAAAAAAATTGACCAGAAAGTAGATATACATAGAAGAAACAGGTATAAAATATAAATTACAAATATATTTGAAAATATTTATATTGTAGGTATATAAAATTTTGTGAACTGATCTTGAGCTATAACCAAAATGGCATCTAGGATTCCTACCACTGTATGTTTGTATGTTATGTAATGTTTTTTGTGTATATAAAATAAAAATAAAAAAATAAAATAAAAAAATAAAACCAAGGTATGCTTAAAAAAACTGAACAACTGAATGGTAAAGATGGTAAAAGACTTGACCTTCTGATCGTTCCTTACTGAGAATTGCAATCTTCAAGATCCCTCTCCTTTAAAGATGCACAATTGTCCAAAGGTTTTCTTATGCCCTTTCTTTCTTTTTCCAATTTGATTCTAGGGAGCAAAGTTGACAAATTACCAGCTTTGGTGGCAAACTCAGCTGTTTGTCGGTGGGAGAGAAAAAAATTGCCCACTGCTCAGCATGCCATCTTGGGGAAAGTCAGCAATTACCTCTCAGTCTTACTTCAGATGATTGTCAATTTTCCATTTTTATCTTCATAGCAATATTAAGCATAAGCATATTCCTGTTTGGATATTGACATGTTGAATCTTAACAATTGTTCAGGCAGTTAAGTTCTTGTTCAGTTTACATTTCCATGTAAACAAAACTTCACCAGCTAAATTAAGATTAATAATTAATATTATTAATAAATAATAAATAAAATGGAACTAGAATAACAATCCTGTGAAGTAGGTTGATTAAGTAACTGTAATTACCTACTACATTGTTGTTAATGAATGAAAGATAAACCATTAAAGTCAGGGTAAAATTTTGTGTGAGTGTTCGTTTTAAAACCCTGAAGCTATATAATAGTTTTCCCATCTAGATCAAGTTGATAAAAGAGGCTTATAGCTGATGTTGTAACTGCAACAGTATTAAGACTTTTTCCTAATGCTATGTCTCAGTTGTTTTACAATCAGTGTTGTTTTCTTTATATTTTACAATGCTCACAACAGTAAAAGATAATTTCTGAAAGACATTACAATAGTACTAGATATGATTCGGTAAAATATTAGAAATATCACAGAAATCAGATTTTGCAAAATGTCCAAGGCAACCTTCCACAGGTTATTGTGCGCTTATCCAGAATCAATGCCACTTCCACAATCCCATACTATTGTTACATTTCATCTCTTCTACAATTCCATACTATTGTTTTGTTTCAACATCTGGATCATAACTTATACCTATTTTCACTGAATGGTGTCTCATCATCTCAAGCTCTGAAGTACTTAATAAAATCATTTAGATTGAATGCAAATAGTATGGCTATTATTGAATTCTAACATGCCACCTAATTGATGTGTGCTATTTGTTCTGGACTACAAAAACACAGATCACCCATAATTGGCAACTAAGTTAAGAATTTTTTGAGTAACTGTTGCCATCTAGTTGTTATGTGCATTTTGCAGGCCATATATGGCCAGATAGATAAAACATACCGTATATACTCGAGTATAGGCCGACCCGAATATAAGCCGAGGCACCTAATTTTACCACAAAAATCTGGAAAAGTTATTGACTCGAGTACAAGCCTAGGGTGGGAAATGCAGCAGCTACCGGTAAATTTCAAAAATAAAAATAGATACCAATAATGTTTTTGAATATTTATTTCAAAGAAAAACAGTAAACTAGCTCTGTAAGTGGAAAAGAGGGTCAATAAAAACAATAGTCCTATGGGATTGGGCGTCTTAGAAGAACTTTTAATTAAATTAAATGAAATTAGATGAAATTAATTTAAATGAAATTAAATGAAATTAATTTAAATGAAATTAAATGAAATTAATTTAAATTAAATTAAATTAATACTGCACCCACCCATCCACCCACCCAAATCCCAGGACTACGACCCCTGCGGCTCACCCAGGTGGTAGAGCAGGAAGAGCGCCTGGAAGCGCGGCTGGGCAGGATGCGCGTCGGGGCGGCGGTAGGCGCGGCGCAGGGCGGCGAAGGTCTCGCGGAGCTGCCCGTCGTGCAGGTGGGCGTCGAAGCGCGCGGGCGCCTGGTTGCAGAGCCGGTCGGCCACGAAGGCGCAGCACTCGGCCGGGGAGACCTCGCTGGCTTCGGCCACCGACCGGCCCAGCAGGTGATGCACCGTGGCCAGCAGCACCGCCGGCGGGCAGAGGTCGCAAGGCGGCGGGGGAGCCTGGCCGGCTGCCGGGCAGAAGAACTCCTTCACCGCCCGCGCAGGGTCCGGCTGGTGATCCGGGTCCAGCTCCAGCCGGTGCAGCCGCTTCTGCCACCGCCGCTGGCAGAACTCCCCCACCGGGCACATCTCCTTGCAAAGGGCTGGCCGCGGAGGACCCTCTGCCTCGCCCTCGTTCATGCCGCCGCCCCGGAGGCTGGTTCTCGCCTGGCGCCCGCAGGCACCCGCTTGCAAAACGCCCCGAGCCCGGACTAGTTTCCCAGTTAATGCCTTTTTTGGGGGGGCGATCGCGCCTTTCCCCCGCTGATCCCCGCAGCACGTGGAGACAAGGACCGGTTCCCCCACGCCGGGGACACCCCAGCCCGGTTGCGCCAGCCAGTTCGGGGAATTCTAAGGATCGCGCGCTTTGGCCAATTTCACTGACTCGAGTATAAGCCGAGGCGGCTTTTTTCAGCCCAAAAAGTGGGCTGAAAAACTCGGCTTATACTCGAGTATATACGGTAAATGAATAGAGATTAATTTCCATATTTTTGACTGGATATACATAGTAAAATGTGGTTTGCTTGTTTGGAAGTTAGGGTTTTTGGAAATAGTCCTTATGATTTGATCAGCTGAACATGACTGTTTGTTTAGCAGATTAAGTGAACAAATTGAAGTTATTCTGGTTAATCAAATAACTAAGTAAATAGTATATACATGTAATTCTTGTTTTGTGACTGACCAGTTTAGCAATCATTCATGGTTACAGTGGTGATGAAAAAAATAACTCTGCGACCAATCCACATTTACAAGCTGCAGACCTATAAAGCAAAGAAAATCTGAAGTAGGAATGTAAGCAGTCACAGTTTCATATAGCAATTGTTTCGCTTAATAACCAAGCCAATCTCAATTGTGGTGACTAACTGAGGATTACCTTTATATCTTTAGTTTATATATTGCTTTTCTTCCTAGAGGTAATGGAAGAGATACAGCACCATCTCCTCTAATGGCTTAGGATAAAAACACAGCCAATAAATGGCTCTCACTGGCTTCCAGTTCATTCCTAGGCTCACTTGAAAGTGCTACTCCTTATCTATAACTTTTTAAATGGTTGAGATCTGATAGCCACTTTGAACAGTACCTGAGCAGAAAGATAGGATATTTAATTTAATTTAATTTAATTTATTGTTCTTATAGGCCGCCCAATCCCGTAGGACTCAGGGTGGTGTACAACAAGAGAAGAACAATCGGAAAATACAATAAAAACAGTTTAAAAAAATTACAAAAGTTAAAAAATCAGTCATCCATGGGGGAATTCAGATCTATATTACCCCGCCTGCAGGAAGAGCCATGTCTTCAAGGCTTTGCGGAAGGCCAGTAGGGGGGGATAATCCGGATCTCTGGTGGGAGTTGGTTCCAGAGAGACGGAGCTCCCACAGAGAAGGCCCTCCCCCGTGGTCCCACCAACCGGCATTGCTTGGTTGATGGGACCTGGAGGAGACCAACTCTATGGGACCTAACCGGTCATAGGGAGGTATGCGGTAGGATACGGTCCCGAAAGTAACCTGGCCCTGAGCCATGTAGGGCTTTAAAGGTTAAACCGCTCGTAGGGAGGTATGTGGTAGGATCTATCAAACAACAAACAAGCGAATAGGACCCTACAAGGAAATAGTATTAAAACAACTTCCACTTCATATTCTTTTGCAAACATATAAACTACAAATATTCAGCATATTATTTTAATTCAGCCACATTCAAACATATTTATATCATAGTCAAATACAACAGCCATCTGTCCTAAACTTTTTGTCCTCTAAGTTAAACCATCTTTGTAATAAATTAATTCATAGACTCAGTTCAACTCAACTTTCTTTTTCTCTGGTTTTAAATATTGTTAAGGCAATGGTTAAGGCAATGGTTAGGCTCTGGTGGGAAAATATTGTTAAGGAAATTGTTAAGGCAATGGTTAGGCTCTGGGAAAAAATGATTTTTCCTTTAAGCAATGGTTCTTGTATGCAAAATACTGAATTTATTCTTCTATTTAATAATTTCACTTTTTTTTTCATCAGGCTGTGCAAGGGACCGGGCTAGCATTCATAGTATATTCTGAAGCAATTAAAAATATGGAGTTCTCACAATTGTATTCAGTGCTGTATTTTGTCATGTTGCTGTTGCTGGGAATAGGGAGCATGCTGGGAAATACTGCAGCCATTCTTACTCCTCTGACTGACATCAAATTCCTCTCTTCTCATGTACCCAGGGAGATTATATCAGGTAAATTTGATAGCTAAAATGATATTGAATAATTTCAATGACTACCACGACTAGCAGTAGAATTAGAAGATAATATTGTGGAAGATGTCATGATATGCATATAATTGCAATAAGGTAGTCCTCGAGTTACGACAGTTCATTTAGCGATGGTTCAAAGTTATGACACAACCTCCCAAAAGTACTTATGACAGTCCCGTTATGAATGTTGCAATACCATAGCAATTATTCATCCTTACGACTGACCACAGAGACACTTCAACATTCCCCCTGCCTATTCCCCCTTCCCGACAGGGATCTATCAGGCATTGGTCCTGCTGCGCTAGCCCACTGGCTTGTCCCAATCCTGATTGCTCATTTACCTTTTGAACATCCCGAGTTCCAGAACAGGCTGACCACTCCTTCTCTCTACGCAAGTCAGCTATCTCCTCTCCAGCCTCTCTGCTGCGGGGTATGCGTGGCAGTAGTTTCTTTTCCTGCTCCTGGCACTCCAAAAATAGAGTGGTGAGAGCAGAGGCAGAGCAGGAGGGGTGTAGCCTGCTCAGCTTGGCTGAGGATACCCAATCCATTTTTGGAGTGCTGTGCAGTCTCGGTGAGCCTCAAGGAGTGCGAGATCACTCCCTGAAGCCCTCCATCCCTTTGCAAAAGCTTCTGGCGCAGAGAACAGAACCTTTGGGAGCGCAAGATTGCCCTCCTTCAGGCCTGTTCTCCACGCTGAAAGCTTTTGCAAAGGGATGGAAGGATTCGAGCAGTGTGAGATCACTCCCCCAAAGCCTTCCGTCCCTTTGCAAAAGCTTTTGGTGCAGAGAACAGGCCTTTTGAGGGCGTGAGATCGTGTTCCTTCAGACTTACTAAGGCTGCCTGGCGCTCCAAAAGCAGCATGGGTGTCCTGTGCAGGCAGCCTCGGTGAATCAGCCAAGCTGAGCAGTGCGTGCTTGTCCCCACAGGCCCAGTGCCTGTGGTGTCCCGGTGGGGCAAGATGGGAGGGGGATATGAGATATCTCAGTGGGTTGGGGGAGGCCTTGGGTAGTCAGAAGCACTACCCCCCGCCCATGAGATATCTCATGTGCACTTAACCTATGCATTCAATTAGCAAATGCATCAGCTAAAGCAGGGAAGGATTACATTCATTTAACGTGATCCAATTAACAAATGCTCGTTACGAATCTAACTGGAAGGCTCTATTACATTTGTAACTCAAGGATTATCTGTATAGCTCTGATCATAATTATGCATAATCCTTCTTATAGTTATATGTGAATGCAAACTGCAAGTTCCTCTTCTAATCAGCTCAATATCCATGACTACAAATGTGAACATCCTTTTCTAGAAAGAAGCCAATTTGGCATAGTGATTAAGGTCCTGGGCTAGAAACTGCAAAACCATCTATTCTATGCCTGCCTTAGGCACAAAGACAGCTGGGTGACCAGTTGGGCCAGTCCCTTTGTCTTAACCCTAGGAAGAATACAATAGCAAACCACTCCCCAAAACCTTGCCAAGAAAATTGCAGACTTGTTTAAACAGTCACAAGGAGTCAAGATTAATTTAAAGGTACCTATAAATTGTACCTATAATCTTGTGGGATAATGCAATTTAGACTTTTTTGTTATATATTTAAGATTGAGATTCAACTAGACTAGATTATTTTGCAGCAAGCTAGTTTTCTCTCTGTAAATTGTGTTACTATACCGATTGTAGCCATCAGCAGTTAAGTTGAAAAAAACCTACAGTATATCTTGTCTATTTGAAATGAACTCAAATGACCATTATTTCTAGCAGGACTACATATTCAGTAAAAAGAATATAAAATTTGTTGAACATTGAGATTGAAAGCATTTGTTCTTTTTATAGGCAGCGTGTGCATTATCAACTGTGTCATTGGCCTAATATTTACTACAAGGGCTGGTAATTATTGGTTTAATATCTTCAATGATTATGCTGCTACTCTGTCCTTGTTACTTATAGTACTGGTGGAAACTATTGCTGTTTGTTACATATATGGGCTAAAAAGGTAAGAAGTTAATAATGCTTCTTTCTTATCACATCATGTCATGTCATAATTTATTATTCTGCATTTATATACCAATTCCTTCCAAGATGTCGAGCTTTTTAAAGCATTTTAAGATAGCATTCTAACCGAATACTTTATAACTGCTTTTTAATTGGAATGATAGATGCCAACAGTGCTTATTTGTTTCAACAGATTTAGTAAAGACCTTTGCGTGATGATTGGACATGAGCCAAGTTGGTATTGGAAAGTTTTATGGGCTTTTATCAGTCCAATATTAATCATAAGCCTGTTTGTGTTTTACATCACGGACTACATCAGGACAGGAATATCCCAGTATCAAGCCTGGGATGCAACAGAGGTATTTCACTGAATTTGTTTTCTGTTGGCAGCTTAAACTTAGCAGTTGGGCAAGATGGGCAGACTAGAAATATAAAAAATTCATAAAACACATCCTTTTCTAATGGGGCAGTTTTCTAATCATAGAATGCAATTTTCAAACTTGCTGGTCAGTATACAAAAAAAATTATATTGGCTGGGAGTTCCAGGAATTGCAGTCCAATAAAATTGACCAAAGCTGGAAAAATGATGAAAAAAGTCTGCCTCTTGAATCTGAAATGATTCTAAGGTATTAGCATCTATATCAAGGGTGTCAAACTCAAGGCCCGGGGGCCAGATCTGGCCCGTGGGGTGCTTAGACCTGGCCCACGGGGCAGCCCTGGAAACAGCGAAAGACCAGTCCACAGTGCCTAGGCCAGCAAAAATGGGCTCCCAATCTACGTTTTTGGCTGGGACGGCCTCCTGCAACCCTCTGCCAGGGAAAACGGAGCTCGCGAGCTCCGTTTTCGCTGGCAGAGGTTGCAGGAGGCCGTCCCAGCCAAACATGGAGCTCGGGAACCCGTTTTCACTCGCCGAATGCTCAGGCCACCACAGACGCCCCTGACACGAATGATGCCGAGCTGGCCACACTCACCCTGGCCACGGCCACACCGGCCCCCCGAGGTCAAACACAACCCTGATGCGGCCCTCAGTGAAATTGAGTTTGACACCCCTGATCTATATAATTACTATTACTGAAATTTGAAGCATGAAAAATTATCACTAAGAATGCAAATTGAAAAAATGTGATCATTTAGTAATATATTTTATCATGAACCTTAAGATTAAAACAGAAACATATCTTTCCTTGGCATTAGTGTAGGCCATTTAATACTTTGGTTATGTCTCTTGTAGGGACAACTGGTTACCAAAGATTATCCAAGAGGTGGCCTAGCAGTTATTGGTCTGCTTGTAGCATCAACATCATCATGCATACCATTAGGAGCATTAGTAACTTTTATAAAGCTCAGAAGAAATCGCCAGCAATTGGACTTTAGCAACTGATGCAGTTTTCACATTCCAGCTTGAAGATTATACCAATTATAGGTCGCAGCAAGCAACAAAGCAAATCCTGGGTAACCAAATATTCCCCCCAAAATACTCTTATCCATTCTCCATTAAAAAAACCCGTTTTGCAGCAGAAGGTAACTTGAGACTATACTTGAAAACATTGGTTCTGTGCAATTATGCTAAGGAAATCTGGCATATGTGAATATGGTTGTAAAATATCCAAATCATGTGGTACAAGAAACTGCAATGTGTGCAACTGATTTTTCTATACTGATAATTTATGCAACTCATTTTCATGATTATTTGTAAGTTATCTTTATGAGCAAAGCATTGTCAGATACTACTTACCAGAGCTGTAGCAATCTAATGAATGTCCGTAATTCCCAAAAGAACTATAAAAACAATGGGCAACAGGGCTGGGAAATTTTAAGGGCTACATTGGAATTATGAACTAAGAAACTAAAGACATACAGATTTTAGTTGCATACTGAATGTGGTATCATGTTTAAATATTTTTTATCAAATCACAGAAACAAGTAAAAAAAAAGTATGTGAGGAAAATTTTAACTTTTGTTTTACTTGCCTCTGTTCTAAGTGTTTATTGTTTTTAAGACAAAGGGACTACAGTCAAATGTTTTTGTTTCCCTATGCCACTCTTCAAAATAATTTCAAAATACGATTATCCTTGCTTAAAAATTATCTTGTTCAGAAACCATTTGAAATTACAATGGTGCTGGAAAAAAACTTTATAAGCAATGCCCACATTTACAGTCTCCACAGCATTCTCTCAGGCACAAGTGCCATTATGGTCAGCACAGATTGTACTGTACATGACCTGTTATTTTTCCTGGAGAGATTGGAAAGGGATTACAAGAGTAAGAAAAGCTCACAATGGGGCATACACATTGAAACCAATGTATTGTCAATGTGGTAGCTGAGAATGCGCTATGCAAATCTGGTGCATTTCCCATTATGTGCTTGCTTACTCTCTTGTAAGCCCTTTCTTTCCAACAAATGTAAATACAAATGTTAATTTCCTTGTTGCTAATTATCCCAGTGTCATGGTGAGAATTTCAAAGGGCAGAGGAGTGAGAAAAAAAAAAGCATTTTAGAGACTTAATAACAGAACTGTTGGTCCCAAATGTGGCTGCTAAATGACAGCTATCTGTTTAATTTTCTCCTATAAACTGAAATATTCACAAATGCTTCAAGTTTCAGCAGATGATATAAGAAGAAAAGATAGACTGCAAATTTCACAATTCTGGCATTCAGAATTAAACATTTCTATTTAAGTTTTGGCTGGCAAAGTTAAAGATAATACAAGTGTAATCAGAGGTTTCATGTAATGTATGAATGCAGAACTTGAACTTAGTGACACATTTTCCACATTTGTTTATTAAAACTGACAAAACAAAACCTGTAAAAAAAATACCGTTTGTTTGGGGCTTTTTTTTTAATAACAGATATAAAGAAGTTATCGTCTTGGACCCCCTCTTCCTCTTCCACGCCCTCTTCCACGCCCTCTTCCTCTTCCTCTTCCTCTACCTGCAACTGAACATAAAAAAATACAATCTTATTTTTTTAAAGGCAATTATACCATAGTACTTTTTACTATATAACACTTGTATTCTATATATATAATTTTAAAACTTATTCCAAGTAATTCAAAAGTGAAAAAATATCACTATTTGTTACAAATTTGAACTATTCTCTTTTCTTACAATGATCTTATCAATTCACTTATCTCTGCTTCCAAATACTGAAAATTGGTATGTTTTGTGAAATATATATTTCTAAAAAATAATGCTCTAATATATGTAACTTGACAGTATTATTCAAAAAATATGGGCCAGGTCTCCAATCTTCCGATTTTGCACTAATTCTTTATGTTTTTCTATGCTGTCTGGTGTCAGCTTTAATGGTGTCCAGCCACCATGTTTTCTTTGATAGCCTGATTTCCTTTTCTAACTCTTCCATAATTGCTTTCTCCAGTGAATTGCATGACATGGCCAAAGTAAGGGAGATGCAATTTTGTGATTTTGCTTTCTAGTGACAAGTGTGGTGTTATGTGCTCCAGTACTTGCTGTTAGTCCCAGGAAAATTAACTGTTTAAGTAACTTAAGAAGTATGTATTTTCTATTTAACAATTATTTAAGCAATCGATATTGCTCCATTAGTAACAAGACAAGAGCTAGAGAATTTAAGATTGGAAGATCTTTTTTGAATTGAGAGGAAAGATAGCATGATTCCTTTATTCAAAAATTAGCCTTACATGGTATCTAGTCAGATACCAAACAATCTATACTTTAGTTTTATAGACTCAAAGCTGATTTGAAGGGATGTGATGATGAAAGCTCACTACAGAAATTATTAATTACGATTATGCAAAAATAACAGCAAATGAGCAAGAAATCCTCCAACTTTTATTTTTGAAGTGGTACAAATCAATGTGAAATAGTCATTGTTAAAATTTATTTTTAAAGCCACTACAAGTAAGAATTAAAGCTTACAATTTAGGCATCATCATAAATGTTTAATTAAAATGTTCTTAAATGAAACAGATATTTACTCTAAAGTCTGAAATCAAGAACTAACCTGCCTCCCTTTTTTTGGATTTGACTTTTGGTTCAACATCCACCAGCAAAGTATCAAGAGGTAAACTGTCTGGCAGAATAAAATATCTGATATTATTGCCTCGAATGCTCAAAGTCTCCAACTGGACAGGTTCTCTATTCTTCAAAGTCATCTTTACAGCTTTAAGATGGGTATTCATGCTGACATCCACTCCTGAAAAATAAAGCATAGAACATTTCCTAATCTTATGAAAGGCTATATTATTACAAAATTGCCTACCTATGGCCATATAACTAGCATAAATTATCTACTGTAATATAAGTGAGAATGCTATACATTTGATTTTCACTATAGAGCTGGGAAATCATGAGGATCATAAATAAAACACATTTTTTAAAAAACCTGCATTTTCTTAGAATCTTTTGTCTGCATTGCTTGAAAAATATTATGTTTTCTTCTTTAATGGTCTCAATCATATTTCCTACATACAGAAATTCTTTCCTCCATACACTACTCATGTACCTGACCTATTTCTCAGTCATTCAAAACTTTTTCCCCTATCACAATCTTGCTCTAACTAGAACTATGATATTTAATATAACAAATAAGCCAACTGGCCACACTTCCTCCCTTGGCAACTATCAGGCCTTTTGTTCTACCTAATGTCCTTCAATTAAAAAAAGCTTTTAAAAAGGAAAACATATATGCTACAATAGGGATCCCCAACTGCAGTCCACTACCAGGCCTTGGACCATTTGGGACCAGGCCATGGAAGTGACAGGCAAACACGCACATCCCCATTTGCACAAGCAATAGGCAAGCACATGCACTCCATTTGCGCAAGTACAGACGTGCATGCCTGCCACTCACACATAACTGTTCCTTCTTCCCCCTCCGCTGGTCTGCAAAGGTTGGGAAACTCTGTGTTACAAACCAAACTTTATTTTCAATCATTATTGACCACAAATGGTCTATGTAAGTCTTCAAAATAAATGTTTGCTAGATACAACCAGATCTTTTACTTGGATGTTGGCCTAACTGTCCAGAGAAAGGTAAGCATGGATAAAGGAATATCCGATGGAAGAATTTACTAGTGGGAATATTCATTACAACTCCTCATTACGACCATTTTGTTCAGTGGAAATTCCCCAGCAGTTTGCAAAAGTGTCACACCATATTCTTAAGATACCAAATGTGTTCAGTAGTTTAAGAAAGGTGAGGACTCCTAGCTGGAATATCACAAAAGTATTAAAGTATAAATGATAATTTCTTCCTTATTTTGACAACGAAAACTTTTGTGAAAATGTTGTCATTGATTTCTATTAAACACAAAATATATAGAGAGCAATGCTCCAAAAGAATAGCTGGAAATACTGGTAGCTTTAGAAGTTATAGAAAAATCCATATAGTGACCTTGGGTAAGCGTATTTTTCAGTCTAATCTAGGAATGCAATTCTAATAATGCTAGATATTTCCCAGTGCGGATAGATACTGCTGTAGTTCTATTTCAAAGCATAAATATACTTGCTTCAATAAAATGGAAGCCACATGCACATACTCCTGATTTAAGTGAAAGATACCTGTGAATTCTGCCAAATATTCAGAATTTTATTTAGTTACATTTTTTTTTGATAATTTCTTCATCCAGAACCGCATACCTGTAATGGTTCCATGTACCTGAGTCCCATTTTTCAGTTCAATGGTGACAGTTTCATGACTAAGTTTCATAAGAAATCTGCATAATTGGAACAAATATATTACTTGATATGTAAATGAATTTCTTTACGTAATGAGACAATGACAATAAAAGCTAAAATTCATGCAAAAAGCAAATGTCTCAACAAATCAAATATCAACAACCATTTGACATTCAAGTCATTCTATTGGCTGATGAATGTTATTAAGCAAAGATAGGTAATTATTTGTAGTAACAGTTGGAAACCTTCTATAGTCCAAGTAGTCAACCCAGAAAGATGAGGAATCATATATAAGAAACCCTGATTTAGGTTCTTGAAGATATAATACGAAGGCTATATAAATACTGCTTTAATCCGCCACTAAGTAAAGTCTGCCTCAGATCAACTCTTGATGGTTTTATGTTATTATTAAATCAATTTATATAGTTGCCCATCTCACAAACAAATGACTCTGGGCGGAAAACAATAGAACTAAAACAGTTAATAGATTAAAAAGTATAACAATCAAACTAAAACAATTAAAGGGGTGTTAAAAATAGTGGTTCATCCTGTAGCCCAAGCCAGCTGACACAACCAGTCCTGAGCAACTTCCAGAAGCTCAGTAGTGACCAGGGCAACCTCACCAGAAGGGGGACAAAATTTCAGAGTGTGAACATAACAGCAGAAAAATTATCTCACCTAGGGCCTATGACCATGATGGTGAACCTATGGCACGCGTGCCAGAGGTGACACGTGAGCCGTTGCCCCAGTTCAGCTCTGCCGCACATGCATGTGCACCTCCCGCCAGCCAGCTGGTCTTTGGGTCTCTGCTGCACATGTGCGGGGGCGGGGCACGTGTGCAGGGCACGTGCCTGGGCACCGCACGCGCATTGCATTTTGGGGGTTCAGGCATGTGCGCATTCATGTGCGAGCGCTTTGGGCACTCGGTCCGGAAAAGGTTAGCCATCACTGGCCTATGAAATGTACTTCCTTAGGTAAGGAACCTGTAACATGCCCTCTCTGCTAGATCTGGTAAGATGAAATTGGAGAGAAGCAGTCCCTCAAATAACAGTCTCAATCCATCTTTCAAGATTTGTAAAATCTAAGCTTGATACTTTTACTAGACAAATAACTACAACTAAAAATAGTTATTTGTCTTCTACTAGTTTAATACTTTGTCTTCAATTCTTTCCAAAATAATTTGAAATTTAAAAATTAGGCCAAATGTTCATTTTTATCACTGCAATTCTTCTTATTCAACACAATTTAAATATTTCCAACTAAGGAAATCAGGTAGTTATATTTTCAAGTCTGCTAATAAGTATCTGCTAATAAGTAATGTTTATCACTTTTTTGTTAAGTTCTCAAGTTCCAAATTTATTTATTTATTTATTTAAGAGTTCTTATATGCTTATATTCCCTTACCTAAAGGGGAAAAAATACCTACATAGTTTGTTTATAATCTATTCCAACCTATTGATTGTACTTGCCCATTAATAGGTGCAGCTTTACAGTTACCAGACTGAGGCTTAGCATATGGTGATATACACAAATGAGCAGATAATAATCACTCACACTGAATAAGGTTGTCTAAAATCAGATCTGTAAAATATTGCTATTTGAGCAGCTAGTAGTTTTTCCCTTATTTTAACCTACATCTGCTAGGATTTCGTTGTCTGCTCTGTACCAGAAATAGCTTCGCCGCCATTTGTGAATGGCCACCTATTGAAAGCAAATTGCTGGCTCTGAAAACATTTAAGGCTAATACTAATTCTCCATTTCAAAATTGTGCCGCAAAACTGGACAACAAAAGGTCTTCAGCATGTCGGAAGGAACCCAAGTTTAGGGTGGGGAGAGGGAAAGGGAAGCGGCCATGAAAAGAAGCCAGGGCCTCCTGGCCCAACGTGTTTCCAAATTGTTCCCGCCTTTCCCGAAGAGCTAACACTTACCGCACGAGTTTCATGGCGGAAAGGCAACAGGAGCAACTCGAAGCGGCTAAACCAGATATAGAGGCCTCCCCGAGGGTGAGAAACCAAAAGGAATGATGAAAAATTGAGCCTGGCGCAGCCACCTCAAACTAGGCCGCTTCCGTTACTCGCAAAGGGAAGCAACTGGCGCGCTTCTGAGTGAGTGCTGAATGAATGGCCGGAAGCACCGCCCCTCCGTTTTCTCTTCCGGAAATCCGTTTTAAAAGAAGCGCCTCCCCTGCAGGATCATCAGATGTAAGCTCATTGCTTTAATGTAATAGGGAAGGGAAGCCTTGTGCAGAAAATAGGCGGGGCAGAGCTGTCAGTCCAGAACATAGGAAAGAAAAACAAAACAAAACAAAACAAAACAGAGGGTAGAGCTCATCTCTAAATTGCTTTTTAGTGGACGCCTTCTCAAGTTTCCTGTAGTCATTTAGGGGAGGGTGCGATAAGGGCTTCTCTATTAAATTAATGGGTAATTAACAAGCCCATCCCAGAGAACTAAGGTAAAATCACGAAGACCTCCAATTGGATGTAAGAGGTGCTAAGCGTTCTACTTTAGCAGCAACTCAAGGTCATTAAATTCTCTAGCCATGTGTTCGATATTTGAAATTATTTCCGGATGAATGAAAACTGTTTTCTTTCTTCTCATATGTTCATGCATACAAATAGGGAAGGAAAATCACTGATTCTACATTTGCACTAAATATTTATTTGCTAAAAAAATGAAATTTTGAAAAGACCTGTAGGGCTTAGAATTATTTACGTGCTCAGGTTTTAAGAATTTATGTGTTCAGGATTTAAGAATAAAAATAACAGATTTAAAATTATCATTTTATTGTATGATTGGTTTTTTCCTTGTAAATCACAGCTGCACAATGGCATAGTTTAAATATCTGATAATAAAATCTAATATTTTAAGTGATAAACATTCAAGGCCAGTTAGAATGATTGACATATACTTTCATTTTGTACAAGTACATATGCAAAATAGTATTCAAGCAGCAAAACTAGTTCCTGTTCCTATAATTAATTCTGCCATCTCTCCAGCTTTAATAGAGACAGTTACTTAAAGATACTTCCCATATTTGCATTTAGTTTCCAAAAGTGTTGAAGCGACCCTTACAAAATGTTGTGCCCCACTAATTTTAAATGAGACAAAATAAAATTACTAAATACATGGGAATATATGAAGTACCCATAACTTATGTTGCTTCATTGTGGTAGTGAGAGGGGAGTGTGTTTTTGGGAAGAATAAGCAAAGAATGTTGTGTAGGAAGTTAGCACCCACCCTTCTCCTAGGAAATGAGATATCCTAGGAGATATTAAAATGTAGGAAATATTCTGTGGAACACATCTGGAAACATGCTTTTAAACAAATAAAAGACTCCTCTTGGAAAACCCCCACGCCTTGCAAATGGGTCATTAAGGACTGGGCCCAGCACACACATTCCTCTCACCTGGCTGAAAGTCTTCTGCATAACAAAACCATAATAGGATTTGCCCAAGGCCCTTTCATTTCAGCCAAAGCTGGATTAGACAAAAGCCAAGAGCCACCCCAGCATGCCCCTGGGGGGTCTGAGAGCCAATGGGATACATTTCTATACAGGAAAAGGAAATCTAAGAGGTGGGACCCAACTTAGACTATAAAAACCAGGAACTCAGCATTCCTCTTTCTCTTTTTTCTCTTCACCACACCTGGAACCATGTAAGCTACCTTTTCTGTACAGGGGCTCCTGCCATGTGCTCCTGTCCACCATTAAACCTTCCTTCCAAGCAACCTTCATGAATCCAGTGTCTTTTTCCCCACTTGGAACTGAACCTAAAAGGATATTTCCTTATAACAATTGGCGAGCCAGATGGATTCCAAGTAACCTCTTCAATGATCCTGGCCTAAATAAATTTATTAGGCCTTGGCCATTGGGAAGTAGGTTTTAAAGGGGTTTTGATTCAGGGGTTGCTTGGAAAGAAGGTGAGTACCTACCTCTAAATTTTACTTTAAACCATAGAAAACTGGGAAATGTGTGTTTGCATGTGTGTATGTGTGTGGGGGGGTAATTTTTGCTTTTTAATTTTACTTTATGGCATATATAAATTCCAATTTCAATTGAATAGTGTGTTGTCTGGGTACAAATCATTTTAGGGAAAAAATAATCATGCTTTTTGTTTAACCAAGTTAATGTATCTTCCTAAATCCTTTGATATTTCCTTCCCCCCCCTTCTCCCCCCCTTCCCCCCCCCAGCCCTGTTTTGTCTGCTAGCCATTGCAGGATACTCATTTTATGGTGGTTCTTTTCCACTTCTCCAAATCTGTTTTAATTTGTTGCACCAATTTATAATAGTTATCTATATTTTTGGTTTTCCTTACCTAGGGGTAGGATTTTACTTTTCTTTGCATTAGATAGGGCTCAGTCTAGTTGTTTTTTTTTTCTTTCTTTTTGAAGATGGGAACCACATTAGCTTTTTCCCAGTTTCTCAGGTGGTCCCCGTGTCCCAAGATTTTTTTTAAAAGATGTGCAGTGGTTCTGAGATTTCATTTACCAGCTCCTTTAGGACTCTGGGACCTGGTGTTCTCTTACTGTTTTTGCTTATTTTAACTTTAGTTTACAGTCTGTTTTATTTTTCCTTTCCAGTTATATTTCTGGTTAGTTGGGTTGCATTTCTTTTTTGCAAGAAGACATGCAAAGAATGAGTTAAGCAACTCATGGCTTTCTCTGTGTTGCCTTCTCTCCTTAGTGGTCCAACTGTTTCCTTGATTTTTCTTCTTGTTTTTTTTATGTATTGGAAGAATCTTTTATATTATCTTTCACTTTGTTGCAAGTCGTTGTTCATTCAAGGCTTTTGTTTCCTGATTTTTCTTTACAGATTCTTGCTATCTGCTGATATTCTGCTTTAGTTATGTGTCCCTGTTTCCATTTTTGTATCTGTCCTTCATTCATTCAATTTGTCAGTGAGGTCTTTGTGCAGCCATGCTGGTTTCTTGGATTTCTGGTTTTTTTTTCCTGATTGCTTTTGTGCAATTGGCTTTTATAATCAAGTTTTTTCAGAGTTTACAAAGCTTCTTGAGTTGCTTCTTTCCTTTAGGACTTTCATCCAAGGAATCTTTCTCAAGTTTCTCTTGAGTTTATTAAGGTCAGCTTTATTTTAAAATCTAAGACTTTAGTGTGTTCAATTGTGTTCAATCGTTTTTGTTATGTTAATGATGCAGTTTCAAATCCTTCTACAACTTCTTCTTTGTTTGTAAGTATTAAGTCAAGTATGGACTTAATTATCTCCTCTAGTTTTGGACAACAAAATTGTCAGTAAGGTTGGTTATTAACATATTTTATTTCTCTCTTGGTGCAAAATTAGTTTTCAAAGTTTCCATGCCTTTAATTTCTGTGTCTGCCATAATATTTATATTTAGCACTTCCAGTATCAAAATGAATAGCATCCTTTTCTTGTGCCCTTTTTTTTAATGTATTTAAAATCATTCTCATTTTGTTTTTAATGTCTCTTAGAAAAAAGCTTAAGAGAGCTGAATGTATAAATTCATTTAGGAACCTTTTCGTTTGCTGCCATTATTGAAGTATATATTTTATAGTCAGCATTCAGTGAAGAGATGGGCCTATAGTTTTATCTGCATTAAATCTGAATCTTATTTTGGAATCAAAGTAATATTTGCTCCCATTCAGGAATGTGGTACCTTTTACATCAATCAATACCTCATTATGTAAAATCTTTGTAAAATTCTGCCACTGGCCCACCTGGTCCTGGTGTTTGGTTGTTCTTTTGTCTCTTGATCTGCTTCTGATAATTCCATCATTGATATTCATTCATTTAATAGTTTTTGTCCTTTTCTGGTACTTTAGGCAATTCCATTTTTTTTTCAAATATTCTTTAATTTTATTTTCTGAAACTTCTTGCTCATACAGCTTTTCATAATATTGAATTATTTTTGTTTATCCTCATTTGGTAGTATAGAGTTTCTTTCTCATCTACCAGCCTATGTGTTAATGTCTTCTCTTTCTCTGTTTTGATTTGTGTAAGTTCTGTTTAGCGTTTACAGAGCACAGGACCTTCTGTTAGGGAAGGAGGAAGAATGTCTGTGTGTGGGTGTGGGTGTGTATGTATGTGATTGAAGGGTGGGAAAGCAAATTTTGTTGTTGTTGTTGTTGTTTTTATGTGCACATCCCAAAAGCAAACCCCAGAATTTTTCAGTTCTAAATGTGAAGCCCGTGAGTGTGGAGGTCCTAGTACTAGCTGTACAGGGGCGGCTAGTCCTCGCAGATCCCCTTTTTGGATCTGATAAACCTAGAGAGATTCCCTACAGGAAGGGGGCCTTACTTCTACGAGAGAATCGGAAGTCCTTCCCAGAGTTTTTTTTAGTCTCTGAAACTGTTGAGCGCGTCACTAGCTAAGCCAAAGTGAACCTTACATTTAAAGGATCATGGGAAGCTCTAGTTCGAGGGTGGCGGAGACCCTTGTGTGGGCTTGGAACCTGGGACGCCAGGAATATATCTGTATGACAGGAATGTGCAAAAGTAAAAGCAGGAAACTTGTGTAGAAAATGGGCTTTGCTGAGGGATGACACAGAGAAACAAAACAAAACAAAACAGCCAATTTGGCTAAATAAAGGTACTTAAGAAAACAGAAAAGGAAAAATGTTGAGGTGTTTGTTGTTTCTTCTCTCTCTCTTCTTCTCTCTCTCTTATATGTAACCACGTGGTTTGTTTGTTAAGACTTGTGCCTTCCCTAATTTTAACTGAGATTTATGGCAGGAAGGACTTGTGTGTGTGTCCTGTCATCCTCTTTGTCCATGTTTTTGTGTCTGTGTACGTCTTTGTCTTGTCTTGTGCGCACTCGAGGTAATTGCAACTGTAAAATATCTCTGTTTCCTAGAGATATGAATTTCAAATTGTTAGAAAATTAAAAGCACTGAAAAGAAAGGAAAATGTCTTTGCCCAGTTAGGACTGGCCAACCTGATCTGGGACAAGGAACAGAGTTCAATTTTCCTATTCCTCTCGGTGTTTTTAAGAAAAGCCAAAATTTAAGGGACAATGTTTTAAGTTAATTTACAGGAAAATTTCATTTTTACATTTACTGTATGTACATGCAAACAGTTTTAATATTGCTCTTCTGTGATGTTTAATGGATGCCAATTCTCTGCTAAGATGGAAATGTCTGTTCATTTTTTCCCCCCGGTGATGTCTCCATTTTGTTATAATTGATTTAACTGCGATACTGATGTGTTGATTGTTTTCCTCAAACCCTGCCTGCAAGCTATCTACCCCCCCCCAATCTCTAATCCTTTTACAATGCCTCTCGTGGTAGAATTACCAGCAAAAGGGGGAAGGGACCCTGTTCTTATGTCTTTCAGCCCTGCACACATGATCCTGAAGCCTATGGAAGCAGAGCAAATGGGCTCAGACACTGCCTCCAGTAAAGACATTCCATCCATTTGAGCCAGAAGTGGGTTTGAATCTAGTCCTCTAGTCATCACAGCAACCAGAGTGGAGCAGATCTTTCCAAGCCTGACTGACCAGCCTTACCACCAACACCTAAGGCCACCCAGCAGACATGAATGAAAGGACCCTGAGATGGACAAATAAAGACCAAACATCTATTTTCAATCCCCAGCAGACAGCTGAAAAGACTAGGGGGGAGGGGGGAACTTCATTGTAAAGTTTTTCTTTCCTTCTTTGCTTCAGTCACAGAAATTCATTGTAAAGTTTTTCTTTCTTTCTTTGCTTCAGTCACAGAAATTCATTGTAAAGTTTTTCTTTCTTTCTTTGCTTCAGTCACAGAAATTCATTGTAAAGTTTTTCTTTCTTTGCTTCAGTCACAGAAATTCATTGTAAAGTTTTTCTTTTTCTTTGCTTCAGTCACAGAAATTCATTGTAAAGTTTTTTTCTTTGTTTTCTTTCTTTCCTTGCTTCATTCACTGAAATTCATTGTAACGTTTCTCTTTCTTGTCTCATCTATATTGTAATCAGTTTAATGTACTCATGTAAGAATTGTATTGGGAGTGGTTGCCACAGTGAGTTCTGTACACTTTAGATTTCTGTCTAGTGGGAGGTAAATTTGTAGCTGCATACACAAACACACAGAGACACGCCATTCAGAATTAGACTGAGGTTATCCCTTTTTCACCTACCTCCACCCAAAGCTGCTTTTAGCTTGCTGTTTTTTTTGTTGTTGTTGTTTTGACTCCTGCTTTGTGGCATTAAAGCCCAGGCAGTCATATCTCCCTGCTAATTCCATGGGGGAAGGGGACAGGTCCCCTCAGGCAATTTCCCCACTTGAAGAGCTAGCAGAAAGGATCTTCGAAAACCCAAGGCCTGACTGCTGCCCAGTAAAGCAGGGTATTTTGCACTGGTGGTCTCAGGAGTAAGAGTCCCAGGGCTCATTCTAAAAAAAAAAAAAAAAAAAAGGAAAAGCCTAGATTGCACACTGGCTAATTTCAATTTGGACTCACAAATCCTAGATGCACTAAAGTAAGAGCTAGGGCAGATTCAAGAACCATCCCTTGGAAATGGGCAGCCTGTGATTTCAAGGTAAACCATGGCTGTGGGAATATTGTGGGGCCTGTGCTTGCTTGAAACCTGTCTGGGAGCTTATCGAAAGTGTTATCAAACATCTGAACATAATTGGCATGGAAAATTGGATACTGTAAACTTTTGCCCTGGCCATTGACCATCATGGTTGAAAGCTCTCCTTTTGGGAGCCACTGAAGGAATCCTGCTGCTGCCTCTTTCAACTGCCTCTTTCAACGTCTTCCCCTCTGCATCAGAGAAAATTGAAAGCACCCATAAAATCTCCCTGACCTGATCAATTTGAAGCTTGTGTCAAAACATGTGTTGCACTCACATGTTTTGAAAAAAAAAATGAGGGATTGTAGGAAGTTAGCACCCACCCCTCTCCTAGGAAATGAGATATCCTAGGAGATATTAAAATGTAGGAAATATTCTGTGGAACACATCTGGAAACATGCTTTTAAACAAACAAAAGACTCCTCTTGGAAAACCCCCACGCCTTGCAAATGGGTCATTAAGGACTGGGCCCAGCACACACATTCCTCTCACCTGGCTGAAAGTCTTCTGCATAACAAAACCATAATAGGATTTGCCCAAGGCCCTTTCATTTCAGCCAAAGCTGGATTAGACAAAAGCCAAGAGCCACCCCAGCATGCCCCTGGGGGGTCTGAGAGCCAATGGGATACATTTCTATACAGGAAAAGGAAATCTAAGAGGTGGGACCCAACTTAGACTATAAAAACCAGGAACTCAGCATTCCTCTTTCTCTTTTTTCTCTTCACCACACCTGGAACCATGTAAGCTACCTTTTCTGTACAGGGGCTCCTGCCATGTGCTCCTGTCCACCATTAAACCTTCCTTCCAAGCAACCTTCATGAATCCAGTGTCTTTTTCCCCACTTGGAACTGAACCTAAAAGGATATTTCCTTATAACAGTTGGAAGTGGATGTCAAAAATGTTTTCCCCAGTGATTAGCCATATGCAAAAGCTATCTCAGCTAAAGCGAATGTCTGGCAGAAGGCAATTGTGAACTACTCTATTTTTACAAAACAACAAAAAACATAACCCACATGGTTAGAAAATATAAAATGATTACATTGAGAAAATTTATGTAGTCATTGAGTGTCAATACTGACTTGATGCATGTAATCAAAATATTCACTTAAAAATCTCTAAGTAAATTGAATTCCATTTTAAATGAAACTAAACATTTAGTTTTTCTTGTGGCCTTAAGTACATTGTGGAACATGCCTTCTTCCATATTCTTGTTTTTGGAACAAATGCATTTGATATTTGCTGCTCACTTGTCTTCCATTTCATAAACAATTTAGCAGCAGAACTATTGAGAGAAATTTCAGTCAAAGAAAGCTTAAACTTTTTACACCTTAATACATTTACACATTGTCAGCTCTGAACACACATCAGACAGGAAATGTGCTATTATTAAACTGATGGCGTTACCTAGATGGGTAATGAAATGTCTGCAAAAAACCCACCATGCTCAGAGAGCACCAAGGACCCCACAATTCAAACCTGAGCTACAAATATTATCTTCTATTGATATTAAACCAAACTGGATGTTTCAATAAATGCTTTTAAGTCATGAAGAGGAAAAAATGCCATTGCAAATTGTGGGATCATCAAACCGGACATATACTATGAATAGGGTGCCCAGATACCTTTGATCCAAAATCAGGACAGTTTTAAAAAAATAGCACTTCTCAAGATAACGTTTATTACTCCAACAAAGCTAATAAAACATCATATTCACACGTATTTACTATTAAATAATATGTTATTCAGCAAATTTTCGTCGCCCAAAAACTTTTTATACATTTCGCCACGCGATGAAGAAGAATGATTTATTTTAATTTGAAGCAAGCATTTCACTTTTTGGCTATTTCAGAATCTGGAAAGATTGTTGTCAAAAGTTTGTTAGTACATTCATTACTTCTGAATGAAAGCGAATGAACGGCCGTGTGATATGCTAGAACTGCTTCTGCAGCTGATGTCTTCTTAGATACCGGCGCATTTTTACTGACAAAAAACTCCTATTTCAGCGGTTGACTTCTTGGATTTTGAATTTTCATCGTGAAGTTTTGTACCACAATGTCTATAAATGGCTGGGGGGGCTGTACTTTCAATATCAATGTCCGATGAACAATGTGAACAGAATGCGAAAGTGTCTCCTTTTCTACTCTTTTTAATACCATCAAAATCTTTAGAATATTCTTCTCGGTAAAGATTTTTCCTTTTTGTAGCCATATTATAGTAATAAAGTACCGTATTTTTCAGAGTATAACACGCACCTAGATTTTAGAGGATTTCAAGCCCAGCTGCCGCCTCTTCCGCAGCCCTTCGCTTGTTTTAACAGGGAGGTCGGCCCAGGCGCACACGGGGGCTTACTTGGGCGGAAACGTTCTTTTGGCCCGGATTCGCTTGGTGGGTGCGGGATCGGCAGACCCTTCGCCCCCTCTCTTTCCCCCCTCCCCCAAGCTGGCTTTGTAGGCTCCTCAGGTGCCTCGGGGGCGAAAGGAAATAAAATAAAACCACAATTTTATTACACAACCGCTCACTTTAAACTAAGAAAACATTTACAGTATTTTAAATAAATTATCACAACCCTGAAATAAAGCATTAAAATATTACACACTAAAAATGCACACAAAATCTTCCGTAACAATACATAAGAGAATCTGCCTGAAAATGAAGCGATTGAACTAAAACACAAGTAGTGCAAACGTACTTTCATTTAACGTTCATCTTGATTATCCTAAAATTTTACAAAAGTTCAGGACAAATCAGGACGGGAACTCAAATTTCAGGACAAAATCAGGACATTTTCAGAATCAGGACAAGCTTCTAAAAATCAGGACAATCCTGATAAAATCAGGACATCTGGGCACCCTAACTATAAACGATGAAGTTGCTATAATCTCTAAAGCGATTGTATATTTAATAGAAGAGATATGAAATATACCTACTCTGTGGATAGAAACTGTAGGTGGCCCCTCAGGTATGGCATATGTTCCAGCGGTGGGTTGCTCCCAGTTCGGCCCGGTTCTGTGAACCGGTAGCGGTGGCAGCGGGAAGCTCTGGCCACCCACCAGGGATGCTTCTGCACATGCACAGAAGTGTTGTGTGTGCACGAGCGTGCAAACTGGTAGCAAAGGGTTTTAGAACCCATTCTGATATGTTCTATATGTATTTAGAATATATATATAATACTGGTCATTATAGGTAATGACCAGCATCTTGACTTGTACTTACAACCCAAATGGTAATCATTACAGCAGTGGCGATAGATAAGCATACCATTACTGCTTGTGTTGTTACATTTTGTACCAGTTGTAGCCAGATGGTCTTCCCCCTGCTCTTTTCTGCCTTGTCTTGGGCACACACTGCAACTGAAACATTGAGCTCCCACAATGTGTAGTTTAGCACAGTGTAGGAACACACCATAATTTTTAGTATTAAAGCTATACTAAATATTACTAATATCCCTGCCAGGCATGGTATACAAACAATATTGGAATAAAATAAAAAGCTAAGTTGCCGTTAGTCTAGGAGTTATAAGCTGCATTACTAAAGAATATCTGAAACTTCATATACAATGAATTAAAGATTTAAGAAGAAAAATTACAGCATCGAGCCAGCCAGGAGTTGAACCTAGAATCTTCTGATCCGTAGTCAGACGCGTTATCCATTGCGCCACTGGCCCACGCTGGCAAAGTGTGGTACTTTTTTTACCTGTATTTTAAATTCCGGGGCATTGTAAATTCCATACACAGGTTTCTTGAGGGTGGTGCCATAGGGAATTCTTGATAGGTTAAACCAATCAAAACCTTTCGATAATCTTTCATTTTAGACCAGTATTTTTCAAACCTGGCAGTTTGAAGATTTGTAAACTTAAAACTTACAGAATTCTCCAGGCAACATGTTACTGGGGAATTCTGGCAGTTGATGTCCGCACACCTTCAAGCTGGAAAGGTTGAAAAACATTGTTTAAATTTAGACCATAATTAGGAGCAGCCGTACGTCTATAAATCGAAATTACAATGAATGATGGTCAATACCAGGTCGCTTTCCATTCGTTGTCTAGAGCCGGAGCTAACGTCACAATTGTGATTCCCGCCCACTCATCTAGTATAGGTTGGCGTGATTAGAACGACAGATTCCACCAATCCCAGCTTTCCTAGTCATTGTATCGCTCTTCGGGAAACCGTGGAATGCTTTCTCATTAAGTTTGTCCTAAGTGGTGTGCCGTCTTGAAGGCCCAGGCGCGGCTGCCAAGTGACCGGGAAGCAAGGAAGGAATTCTAAATAGAAAGCAGGCACAGCCCGAACGGAACTGCGCGGCGGACGAAGAAGCAAATGGGAACCAAGGTGGTAGCCGCGGCAGCAGCCGCCGCCTACGAGGAGCTGAAGCTGTGAGTGAGCGGCCAATGGTCGGCGGGAAATACCACTTCTAATTTCGTGCCCCTCTAGGGGGTGAAATAAGCCCTCGTATGAAGGTGCCTCTGGCGCCCCCACCCCTTCTGTTTTCTCCGGTTACGTCCTGGGTCGAGCCTCCCCCACTTTAGAGAGACTGCGTCTGAAATGACGAGCCCCGTTGTAATAAGCGCTTGCCGTGGGAATTGTCATTCACCGCATATGTCGTGTACCAGCTTGGGAAAGGCTATCCCGGACCACCCTTGGCCTCTACTAGCTTTCCTCGCCCCAAGAAATCCTATTTTCAATTCCCCTTTTTCATGTATTATGGCTGGTAAATCCAACCACCGAAGCTTTCTGGGTCACTTATTCCGCCCCGGTTTTTGCTTCTTCCGTGGCTTTTCTTCTCTAACCTATTGATCTCAGTCGAAGTTGAGGTCACGTACATGGTCAAATCACTTCCAGCACAGCCGACTCGCTTACACGGTCTTTGAAAATATTTCTTTGTGAAGTTGACTCTTCACTTCCACTGAAGTCTCCCTTTCCTTCCTAAAATCACCTTTGCTTTCTTTCATTGCTTTGTCCTGGTAAAGAAGTAAGAGCCTGTCTCCCCTTCCCCAGCCCGAATAATAATTTTCTGTTACTGGCTCTGTCACAAACCATTCAGGTGATCTAACCTGCAAACATTTTTGCAGCATGGATTACTTTAATTGGATAAGATGAAATTTATAGTCCAACTGATATGAAGGTCATGAAGTTGATCAAGAATGAAGTGAACTTTTCTATTGTGCAATGAGCTGTTGTAGGTAAAGGCTTATGTTATTAGAAGAAGCTCCCTGCAAATAATTATGTAGAATGAGAAGTTGCAGTATGAGAGCACAATAAATCCATGGTTTTATTTTATGTGTAGATTTTTACCTTTACATAACTGCTGCAATAGTCTGCCTAATACTAAGTATTAGTGATGGAGAATCTTTGGAAAGCCCAGGACACTGTCCCTTCACTGTTGCTCCTTGAAATGTAGAAATCTGGGCAAGCCTCTTCCTAATGCATACATTATGGAATTGTGGGGTTATAGTGCTTGCATAGTAGTTATGGTGGGAGTGTATACACACACACACACACACACACACACACACACACACACACACACACATATACATACACACAAAATATGATTTTAATCTTATTACTGACAGGGAGTCCCACCCTAAGCATGAAACTAGCTGAGTGATCTTGGGCCAGTTACTCTCTCTCAGCCACGAAGGGAGTAGGCAATGGCAAACCACTTCTGAAAAATCTTGCTAAGGGAACTGCAGGGATTTGTCCATGGAGTTGCCAGAAGGATATATATATATATATATATATATATATATATATATATATATATATATATATATATATATATATATATATATATATATATATATATATATATATATATATATATATATATATATATATATATATATGTGTGTGTGTGTGTGTGTGTGTGTGTGTGTGTGTGTGTGTGTGTGTGTGTGTGTACATACATGCATACATACATACATACATACATACATACATACATACATACATACATACATACATATATATATATATATATATATATATATATATATATATATATATATATATATATATTGCCTTCATGTTGGTATATATATATGAGGCAGTATATTGCATTCTATGCAATACTGTAGTTTCCAGAAACAATTTATCTAGATAGTGAAAGTTAGCTCAGTAATAAGATCAAAATCATATTTTTTGTGTGTGTATGTATGTATGTATGTGTATATATATATGTGTGTGTGTGTGTGTGTGTGTGTGTGTGTGTGTGTGTATGTTTTCTGAGGTTTTCGCGGGTGTTTGTATGTAGGTCTTTGGGTATTCGGGTTTTCTCCCGCGTGAAATTGGAAGTGTCTTGGCGACGTTACGATGAAGTCTCATTCATCCTCTTCAGGCTGGTGTCTTCTGCTTCCTGCTTCTAGGAGCAATGTGAGATTGCTGCTGTTTCTTCCTTTTAACTGAGTTAGAAAATCAAGGAGTATATGAAATTCCATGCACCGCCTGCCCCACCACATACATTGGACAAACCAACAGAAGAATAAGTGCACGCATTGAAGAACACAAGAACACAGTCAAAAAAGAGGAACCAACTTCTTCCCTGGTCCAACATCTGAAAGCCACAGGACATGAAATCGACTTTAAAAAGACCAAAACTATCACCAAAACTGAACACTTTAACAACAGAATAATCAGAGAAGCCATCGAGATAGAAAAACGCCCATACAGCATGAATAAACGAGATGACACCTCATGCCTACCAGCCATTTGGAAACCCGCCCTTATTGACAAACGAGTCCCTAACACAAAGAATGACACCAGACCCACACTCACAAAAACCACACAGGATGTCACCACTACACATCCACGCAATAAGCAAACCCAAACCCACACCAATGAGGCACAACCACAAACCAGAAGCCATACTACAGTTGCATCATTAGCCACTTTAAACCCCTCCAATCCATACATGAAGCAAACTGACACCCTCCATGAATATGTGGCACGACCACGAACCAGAAGCCAAACAGCAGCAACGCAGCTCACCAGCTCAAATGCCCCTGCAAGTCAGACTAACCTGAGCACACCCCCAGCCAATCAGAGCACAGCTAACCCCCCAGCCAATCAGAGCATAGCCAAGCCCCCAACCAATCAGAACACACCTCCAACCAATCAGAACACAGCCAAGCTCCCACCCTATCAGTTCAAACCTCCACTGTCAGTTAAAAGGAAGAAACAGCAGCAATCTCACATTGCTCCTAGAAGCAGGAAGCAGAAGACACCAGCCTGAAGATGATGAATGAGACTTCATCGAAACGTCGCCAAGACACTTCCAATTTCACGCGGGAGAAAACCCGAATACCCAAAGACATACATACATACATACATACATACATACATACATACATACATACATACATATATAAATATATATATATACACATACATACATATACATATACATATACACACACAAACACACATACATACATACACATATATGTGTGTGTGTGTGTGTGCGTGTGTGTGTGTGTATAGTGCCTTTTGGTGCTGACTTTTGGCAACTGTCTGGACAAATCCCTGCAGTTTCCTTAGCAAGGTTTTTCAGAAGTGGTTTGCCATTGCCTACTCCCTCCGTGGCTGAGAGAGAGTAACTGGCCCAAGATCACTCAGCTAGTTTCATGCTTAGGGTGGGACTCCCTGTCTCACAGTTTCCAGCCCGGTATCTTAACCACTACACCAAACTGGCTGTCTAATGAAATATACATACAATTCTAAGATAGAAAATATATAGATCTGAATTTTTCTTCTATAATCATCCATCTCTTGTTGTTTAGAAAGTCACTTTATTTTACTGATTTTAAGCATATTTACATGGTAATGCTTTTTAGGTATTCAATGAGATGAGCTTCTCAAAAAAATCACAAAGAAATGTAAAATTAGTATTTTAAAGACCATTGCTTTTATTTATATATTCATTTATTGATAACAAGTGATCTAATAAAGTTGTTAATCAGTCAAAATGTATCTTGGCTTATCAATCCTTACTTTGTGTTATGATACAGTAATAGGAAACACGTTTTATATGGGCTGTTCTTTCCAAAGTGTACAATTAAATACTTAATATTTTTGATGCAGTTTAATGCTTGATACATACATTCCAGTAATCTCATCAAATGGAAAAATATGCTAGTATATTTTAGGCTAATTCAATTGCTTAATGGTTATTATTCTTTTCGTCTTTGATAAAACTGAAATCGGGACAAGCTGCTACAGTGTTTCAACATAATCCTGCAGAAAACTTTAAGCAATATTGTTCACTAACTATAGTAGGTTTCTTAAGAATGAAGGCTGAATACTAGCCTTGTTCTTTAGCTATAAGCTTTCTATATGAATGCTCTGAAACAAGCTAATGAAGAATTTTTATTGTAAATTGAGGAGTAGGTAATATGTAAGCAGTTGTCATAATGGATTTAACAGTGACTACGTATATGAAGTTTGATTGAAATTAAGAGGGTTAGCTTCTGGATCTGTCATGCTACTAAGTAATGGTACCATCTACCCTAATGAGTCAGGATTATCATCATTCCAGATTTTGGTCTCTTAGGGATTCAGGTTTAATATTGAAATCACTGTAACAAATGAAGACATTTATGTGATTATATCAGATAGAACAGGAAGCAGGTAAAGGGATGAGTATCTAAACTCATGTTTAAAAATTACCTGATTAACAGCTGATGGAGAGAAGGATTGCATCCTGATTGAGAATCTCCTAAAGCAGGGGTAGGCAAAGTTGGCTCTTCTATCACTCGTGGACTTCAACTCCCAGAATTTCTGAGCCAATCATACTAGCTTAGGAATTCTGGGAGTTGAAGTCCACCAGTCATAGAAGAGCCAACTTTGCCTACCCCTGTCCTAAAGCATTATGCATTGTCTCTGCCAGTCTCCCACCAGCCGTTAGGCTGATCACTTTTTTAAAGCCAGATTGCTTCAGACTTTGTTGATACAAGAAACATCCAGTTTGAAAGAACCAAACTTTGTTGCTGCCTAAAGAAGAATGATCCTGAGCCCAAGAACCAGAGCAGAAGGATATGCTGGGGTTCAGAAGAAGACAATCTCATAGGAATGCAGAAGAAAAAAGTTATGAACATATTAATGCTGGAATTAGTTGCCAGAGAGAAAAGGCTTTCAAAGTATGAAACTGTGTATGTTGAGAAAAAGATAAGTAAATGGCAATATAGAGCTTTCACAATATGGAACAAATTGTTAAAATGTAAATATAACAGTTACATGAATGAAATTAGACTTTTTATTATGTCTCAAATTGCTGGCCAGACAAAAATTATGTCGATCTTTATGCTGGTAGAAATTTTTGTTGTCCCTCTTGCAATCCCTACCTTTTATATTTATATTTTGAGTCACTGTTAAATGGTGTTATCCTGACTGATGAATGTACTATCCATTATAGATAACAATAATACCATGTTTCCCCCAAAATAAGACCCGGTCTTATTTTCTTTTGGGCTGGAAAATAAGCACTCAGGCTTATTTTCATGGAGGTCTTATTTTTTTGACGTGCAGGAGGCAGCAAGCACGGGGGCCAATGGGAGTGGGAGCGCATTGACCGCTGGCCCCACCCTGTCTGTCCAATTGTCTGCTTGCTGCGGCTGCAATGGGCAAAGCTCTCAGCACGGCCCGGCCTCCACCTGCCCTGCCTGCTAGCCTAGCTGCTGCTGGAACACTTCTTGGTGGCGGCGGGTGCTGTTCTGGCCGTGATTGCCCATGAGGCCGTGGCCTTGTGGGCATTTTTGCCCTCCTGGCAGCACTGCTCTTGGTCTCCCTGCTGGGCTGCTCCTGCCTGGTGCAGGATGAGTCGTCCCATTAGAAAAACCTCCAGAGCGCCACTGGCCTGCCAGGGGCCCTTTGCGAGTGTCAGTCAGTGGAGCCATGCTGCCTGTGCCGCCTCACCCGCCACCCCCTTTGGGCTGCTGAGTGCCAGCCTGTATGCCTATTCGCTGCTGTAGGCTCTGAGCTTACAGCTATGCTGAGCCTGGCACTCTTTGGGCCCTGGCGAGGGCTGCAGCTCTCTTGCCAATTGTGCAAGGTAAGTGTGGGTCTGCCCCTGGTCACCTGTGGCATCTGCCTCACCTGCGGCATCTGCCTCACCTGCGGCAGCTCTGCAGCCACCTCGCCTTCCGCTGGCCCAGCCCACTGCCAAGCCCCGGCTGCTACCCAGCAGCTTCCATACCTCCCACTGGATATACCCCATGCATAGCTGCAAGAGAGCTGCAATGCCTGCCAGGGTCCGAAGAGCACCAGGCTCATCATAGCTGTAGTCCGGCACCTGTAGCACTGAGTAGGTGCGCAGACCGGCGCTCAGTGCTCCAAAGGTGATGGCGAGTGAGGCAGCGCAGGCGGCATGGCTCCACAGCCAGCCACTCGTGAAGGGGCCCTGGCAGGCTGGTGGAGTTCCAAAGGTTTTTATCTGAGATGACTCATCCCGTGCCAGGCAGGAATAGTCCAGCAGGGTAGCCGACAATAGCACTGCCAGGAGGGCAAAGAGCCCTGCAAGGCTATGGTAGATGCTACTTATTTCGCTGATATTGGTTTCCATATATTTTGATGTGATTGTTTCAAGGCTGTTTCATTGTCTATATGCATGTAATTTACATAACAAGCCAGTTATAGACTTGCTATGCTACAGGATGATTGCTAACATCAGAAATGTCTCACCAATGTCAGAATAGCTGTGATCCGTTCTGCTATAATTGTGGCAAGTACATGCTTTAAGCCTCAAGACACACTATGACTGGACTTATTAAGAAAAAGTATGAACTGTATTTGGTTGTGTCAAGACAAGGCCTCTGAAAGAATTTGATTCCAGGATAGAAAAACATGGCATATGAACTACTTGTTGACCCGACAAAGATATTTTGGTTCTGCTTCAAATAGAACTTAAGCTGATTAAAAAATTGTGTGAAAGCAATGAACGAGGAAGATGAAGATTTCCATGATTTGAGGCAGACATTTCCAGGAATAACTGATACTAAGATTAAGAAGAACATTTTTGTTGGACCACAGATCAGATACACCATTGATGACAAATAGTTCAAAGATCTGTTAATAAGGCCAGAGAAAATCATTTGGAAAGCATTCAAGGATGATGTTGAGAATTTTCTTGGCAAATACTGAACACCAAACTACATTCAACTGATTGACAAACTTTTTATAGTATATGACACCGTGAAGTGCAACATGTCACTGAAGATTCATTTTCTACATTCACACTTGGAATTCTTTCCCAAAAATCTAGGTGCAGTCAGTAATGATCATGGTGAAAAGTTTCACTAGGACATTGCTACAATGAAAAAACAGTATCAGGGCAACTGGAATCCATCAATGCTGGCTATTGTTGGATACTACAAGGACATGTATCAGACACCAAGTACAAACAAAAATCGACAGCGAAACACCTTTAGCCCTGTTAAACATATGCAGCTTGTCAGAAACATTATGTGATTAATTACATTATAGTTATTAAAAGTTAATTTCATATTTCTCAAGAATTCCATGTGATATAATTGTAGAATTATATGTGTTCAATTTGAAGGGGTCTGTCATAATCAGAAGTTTTCAAGAAGTGAAACCTTTGGGGGGGGGAATCTTGTCCGGTGATCATGTTTTGGACATACAGCACAGTATTATGCAAAGTTGTAGCTCTCTGGAGAAGGGTCTAATGCTGGGTAAGGTGGAAGGAAACAGAAGAGTAGGATGAGGTGCATAGACTAAGGTGCATGGATTCAGTTATACTATCAATGGCTGCACTATTGGAAGGCCTGAAGGACCAAGTCAGGGAGAGATCATCATGGAGAAAATATATTTATGTGATTGCTAAGAATTGACATATATTTAATGGTAAATAAGTTAAAATAAGGTGAAATGGTGGAAGAACTCACAGTTGAAAAGACAGACGGATCCTCCTACAGTTGTACAAATAATTAGGTCTGATAGAATGGGATAATTGAAATAGACTCTTACTTAAGGTGGGGGAGATTGATTGATTGAAATACAATTCTTCCTTCTCAATTAAAACATTGGTGGTCTGTTTTCTTCTATGTTCCTTGAGATCTAGAGAAAGGTTGGTTTCAAAATAGAGGAAAGTAATTTGCTTAAAAGGAGTTTAATAAAAAAATAAGGGTGACGTTAAAGGCTGGGACAGAAATGATTAAGTTGGATGCTGGCTAGAGACCAGAGATGCAAAGGCACAGTTCTTTATTTCAGTGTTCCCAAATACATCTACAATAGATCTTCTGATTTTGCCTGTAACATAATAGATGACAAAAGTATAAGAGATTTCATATATCTTTCTTGGAATATTGTTCGTATAAAGAGGGAAATATCATTTTTATAACTCAAGTGTTGACTTCAGTGTATCTTCATCATTGGTGGAGAATGACATGAGAAAAAAATTGTTTTCAGGGCATATTTATTATCTACAAAAGTGCAAGTAAACTCAGGATCTGTCTTTTTTGAAATCTCCTATCTAGCATCTAGCTTCTCTCTAACATCCATCATCCATCCATCTATCCATCCATCATCTATCCATCTATCTTATATGGCTACCCCTCTCACAAAAAATGACTCTGGGTGGTACACAACAAAAAAAAGTATAAGAACAATAAATATGTCCAATGCAGTCATATTGGGTTTAAAAAAAAATCTCAAGAGATTTGATCAGCAGTGAAACCACCTCAAGATCTCGCCAGTCCCTTGAGACCCACAGCCTGATGACAAAGCCAAGTTAATAACTTATCTGGGCCTATTTAAGATCAGGCTTGTCCAGTCTGAGGCCCACAGGCTGCATGTGGTCTTGGACATCTAATGCAGTCATACAACATTATGTGATTTATTTACATTAACTATATTATATATTTTATATGTGTCCCAAGACAATTCCTTTTCAGTCAATGCAGCCTAGGCAAGCCAGAAGGTTGGACACCTATATTTTAGACTGATGAATGTACTTGATCATATTTTGTGTGTCATATCAAGATCTGTATTATCTTTAGAAGATTGCAGTATGTTATATCTCATAAAAATAATAATTTGGATTGCAACAGTTTTGATGATGACATTATACTAGGGTTTCATTTGAATTCAATGTTTGTGTGAAAACATCTCATTGTCCTGAATAACTAGAATAAGCTCCTTTGACAATAGTTTTAATATACAACACACATTATCTACCTTTTCTATTTGGGAAGCATAACCTATAAAACTATTGCAATTACTGTATTTTTCGGAGTATAAGACGCACCTTAGTTTTGGGGGAGGAAAACAAGGAAAAAAGGCCTCTGCCTCCCAGCAATTTGCCAAACAGCAAACAGTACAGATGATATACACTGTTTGCTGTGTGTTTCTGAGCATGTGTGCCTGACCCATAGAAATAGCAAAGAATTGGAGAAATGTACATTTATGGCAGTATATTAATCCCAGAAAGTTTTCTTAAATGTAATCATACTAACTCCTCCCAATTATTTAAATAGATCTACTCCAAACATGACTAAGTCAGGGTTTCTCAGCTGCCTTCTTTTAATACTAATACTTAATACTAATACTTAATACTAAAACAGGACATTTCAGATTATACTTTTACAGATCTTTAAAATTGATGTGGCTTTCTGGAAGTATTCTCTGCTATTTAAAAGAAGATACAATAGCACTGGGCCTCTTCAGAGCAAGCATTTATTTTAAAAAGCTTCATTTTGTTAAGTTGTCTAGAACAATAATAAAGCAGTCTTTAAAAAATAAGTCTAATAATTTGAACACTGTACAAACATTTAACAAAATAACATATTAACAGAATCTGCCTCTACCTAGGATAGAACTCACAACCTCCTGATTGTGAGGCAAGAGCTCTAGCTCTGAGCCATAGCAGCTATAGCTTGCCTCCTTTTAATTTCAGCAGTCTAATATTGCCAGCAGTTTGTCTCCCAGCAATTTGTCACATTACAGCCACCGTAGTTAGTTTCATTTTACCACATGGCTTGCAAGCCTCCATCAGCTGTAGGTCGGGAGGCAGTTTATCTCTTCTTGTGCTCTTCTTGTGCTTTCCCCTGTTTGCTGCATAGAGGTAAATTGCTGGCACGCAGAGGCCAAAGGGTGGGGGTGGTTGGGTGGGGCTGCATTCGGTGTATAAGACGCACCCAGGTTTTCACCCTCTTTTTGAGGGTAAAAAGGTGCGTCTTATACTCCGAAAAATACGGTAGTTTCTAATGGTAATATGGAAAAATGAAAAACTTAATATACAAAATAGGATTCAGTCTTATATGTTTATTATTATTGAATAATGGTTTTTGGTTAGTGGGATGACAAGTACCCAAGAACGTAAATATTATAAATTATTTATATTAATTCACTTTGCAAATAATTAAAGTCCCTCAAGACCACAGTAATCTTGGTTCTAGTGTAGGATGAGGCAACTTGGCTACTTTTTTATTTATAGTCTCCGAGTTGTGTCCTTATTCTGCTGCTTGTCTGTGATCTTATACATTTTTTGTATCTTAGACACACAACACCAGAAAAATTTTATGTGGAAGCTTGCGATGATGGAGCAAATGATGTACTTACAATTGACAGAGTGTCCACAGAAATTACTCTTACAGGTATCTTTTCATTTTCTAATGCGGCATTCTTATTTGTAGAAAATTTTTCTAAAACATCAGTGTAATGTTAATATTACACTAATATTAATAGCATTCCTTGTTCATTTTCATTCAAAATAACATATTTCCCCCCAAAATTCTTAGTTACATATTTTCATTTAACTGCACAATGTAAAAATGCAAATTTCATCAAAATTGTAGAAGCTAATATACTACTAGAGATTAAGCACTGCAAGTAATATTTAAGGCAGAAAGAAATAATATACTTGGCTTGTGCATATCAGGAAGGAAAGGACTCCTTTGTAGTAAAGTTAGCTACATGTGGATCTTCTAGGCACATTTTACTGCAAAAAGGATATGATATGTATGTTTTATTGTATTGGTTTTGGCACTTCAGTTGTGTTTTTGCTTTCCACAGAGATTTAGCTAGAAATCCCTGAAATAATAATGACCCAGGCCTGAATAATAAGTCTAGACTTCTATTTAATTAGTTTAATTACTGGCAGGAAATTCTGGCTGCTACTTAACTCATGTTGTATGTAGAAGCTTGATTTAGATGATTCTAATTTACATTCTTTAATATTGGCGTTTTAATTATTTTATTTATTCCCTTGGTTATTTTTTACTTTTGATTAGTGCCTCCAGAGTAATTGTGTTATATGGTTCAAAAACAGTCTTATCCAGCCATACACAATCTTTCACAAAGACATGAGTTTTGATCTGGATGCTTCATACTAAATATAGTCTCAAATGGTCCAGGCCCGGACCAGGGAGAAGTCAAGCAAACACATGGAGGAAACTCAGCAGCTCAAGAATCCAGGTTTTACTTCTCACTCAGAGGCCGGAGCCTTGGTACACGTTGAATATAACGCACAGAGCTGTGCAAAATCAGCTCTGGGAGTTCTCACCTCCCAGCGCGTTTTATAATCCGGGACCACTCCCACTGACCACGCCTGCTGTTCACCCAGCATCCAGCCTTCACTATCTGACATCTGGTCACAGGCTGACGGCAAAGTGCAGAGGCTTGGAAGGCATCACTGGCACGGGAGCGGCGGCAGGGACGAACAGCTGATGAGTGGCTGTGTAAAGGAGCCCTGTAGGTCGAAGCTGTCCTGTCCATCATGCCGGCTGTGTATCCCGTGATCAGCTGCTGCTGCCTCGGAATCTGGCCAGGGAATTCCTTCCCCGACAGACAACCAGCCGGCGCTGCCCTGGCATGCTCTGTGTCCGTTGCCACTGGTGCCACCCGCGGCTGCCCAGGAAATCACCCCGCTGCCGGCACTGGTCCAGGATGCTCCGCTGCTGTTGTTACGGCTGCCGCAGGCTCCGCAGCCACCCTCACTGGTGGAAACAATTGGGCCGTGCCCCCACCACCCACCCAGGTATGGCGAGCCCCAGAGCGGGACTCGACAGGCGGCTCCCCTCTACCAGGACTGCACCTGGAAGACAAAGGGGTTAGGCACAGCACCCTGACATGCATCTCCCCCCCCACCCCGTTCGTCGGTATAGTGTCTGTGAAACCGGGTAACCAGGCCTGGGGCCTGCACATCCCGTTCCACTACTCATGAACCGTCAGTGACTGGGTACCCCTTCCACCATACCAGGTACTGCAGCTTTCCCCTATAGAGGCGTGAGTCTAGGACCTGGTCTATCTTGTATCTGTCTTCCCCTACCGGCCCTGGCGGCTGGGGAAGGTCTCGAATGTCGCATCCTCTACTGGTTTCAGGAGGCTACTATGAAATACAGGGTGCACCTTTCCCAGCAAGGGTGCAAGTTTTTAATTCCACGGTGACAGGGTTGACTACCCGTACAATTGGGAAAGCCCCAGGTACTTTGGTCCTAGTTTCTTGCATGGTATCATGGAGGTATTTTGTGGATAGTTACACCTGGTCCCCCACCTGAAATGGCCTATGGGACACCCATTTTTTGTCTGCCTGGCCTTATGGACTCCGGCCGCCTTTCGTAGTGCTGTTTTTACATCACCCCACATTTCTGGTATCTTGGTTGCCCACTCACTCGGACTACTAGAGAATGGAGGGTCATGAGGCCATTCTGGGATTGGGACAAAGTCCATCCCGTGAACCACCTGGAATGAGTGAAACCGGTACTGCTGTGGATCATATTGTTGTAGGTCACCTCTATGAACAGGAGGAGGTCCGCCTAGTTCTGCTGTTGATAAGCGATGTAGCACCGCAGATAACGCTCCACCATTGCGTTGGTTCATTCTGCTGCCCCATTTGTGCTGGAGTGGAATGCTGTACTGAGGCCTTGAGAGCATCCGATCATGCGGACAAAATCTTGCCAGAATCGAGCAGTAAATTGCACCCCCCTATCAGATATGATTCGCTGTGGAACACCATGGAGATGGTACACATGTCCGATAAACAGCTTTGCCAGCCTTCATGCTGAGGGTAAGCCGGGACACGCCACAAAATGGGCCTGTTTGGAAAAAAGGTCTATAATCGTCCAGGTCACAGAGTGCCCATTGCTTTCTGGTAGATTGACAATGAAGTCCATGGCCGTGAGGGGTCCGCCACGGCCTGCAAAAGGCCAAGTGGTTTCCCTGTCCATTGCTTTGTAGTTGCACAGACAGGACAGCTTTTGACGTAGCTCTCTATGTTGGTCTTCATCCATGGCCACCAGAACTGCCGCCTAGCAAGGTGTAGGGTTTTCAGGAACCCAAAATGGCCGGATTGTTTGGTGTCATGGCATCGTTGCCACACCCCAGATCTCATGGTGAGTGGCACGTACAGTTTGCTGCCCTTCCAGGCAATGCTGTCCCTTTGGGTGACTAGTTGCTGGTTCTCCTAAAGCCATGAGTCGGTCAATAGCGCGATGCATAGCTCAAACATCAAGTCGGCCCCCAGAGCCTCGGCTGTCACCTGTGCTGCTTGTTGGGAGGATGGAATGATGGCGTGGATTACTTCCTCAGGGTGGCTATTGTGGCATTTGTATCAATATAAAAGTTTTTACCCACAGGGATGTACTTCAATTGGAACTGAAACCGTTGAAAATACTGTGCCTAGAGGGGGCATGGCCAACATCCCAGTGGCATGGAGTTCCCCGTGCTCTGCAGGGGAACCCCAAATCTCAACTGTTTGGAGACCTTGGGACCAACCAGTTCCAGGTCAGAACTGCCCTGGAGGGGCAGTGAACAAGAGAGGCACCTGTCTGGGATCTGGGGGGGCTTGCAAACCCCCTAGGGAGCTGACACCAGCCTCTTGGCCGGCAGCTGAAGAAGATGACCTGTGTCATCTTTAGCTGGGATGGTCACAAACGAATGGATTGTTTGAAGAGATCGTGGATTGCCTGGTTGATTAATTTAATAATAATAATAAATAATAATAATTAATAATAATAATAATAATTTATTGTCATTGTACGTATATACACAGTACACCCATACAACGAAATCCACATAACGCTTCAAGACCAGTCCCAACACACATAGCAATTCCCACCCGCCACGAATTTCCCACCCTGAACCACTCAAACATCCATACAACAGACCAAGTAATACTATCCAACAGCTCACTGATGGTGACCCTTCAATTCATTATTGTGCAATTATAGCTCTAGGATAAAAACTATTCAGAAAGCATGTGGTCCAAGTTTTAATTGTTCTGTATCTTCTGCCAGAAGGCAACAGTTCAAAAAGATTGTAAGCAGGATGAGAAGAGTCTCTGAGAATATTGTGCAACTTCCTAGAACAGCGAGATGCAGAGATATCGTCCAGGGCTGGTAGCTGGAGCCCAATGATATTCTGGACAGTTGTAATTATTCTCTGTAGAGCAGCGGTTCCCAACCTGGGGGTCGCGACCTCTTTGGGAGTCGAATGACCATTTCCCAGGGGTCGCCCCGGCATCCTCAGCTCCCCCCCCCACTGCCACAAGCCTGGCCATATCGCGCCCCACAACCCCCGCCACCGCGACCCACCCCGCTGCCGCCATTTGGCTTCTTTTACCCTCTGCGCATGTGCAAAGCATTCTGCACATGCGCAGAGGGTAAAAGAACCCAAATGGCGGTGTCTGGGCGAAGTCTCCAGATCCAGGCGAGGTCTCCGCTCGCTTCACGTGTTGCCTCTGGGAGCTTTTCGAGCCCCGTCATGAAAGGCGTGCGCGACTTTGGCAAGGCCGGGACAGGCGGCTGTTTTTTATTTGGAACCCTCGCGGGCACAAATGCAACACTACGGAGAGGGAGTTTGCAAGTGGGGAGGGGGAGTTTGCAAGTGGCGGCAAAGGGGATCTTTCAAGGATGTTTCCGTTCTGGGGGGAGCCCCCCTCCTCTTTGCTCGGACCCCGGGAGCAAAAGCCAGGATTGAAGCCAGCTTGGGGGAGGAACGAGAGAGGGGAGGCCAGCCAAAGAGGAGCGGAGGCCGCGGGCGGCCAGTGGGACCCCGCAAGCAGCAGCAGCAACAGTGGCAGCAGCGGCCGAAGGGCGGCCGGGGCAGCTTCCAGCTGCCGCCTGTCACCATGTTCCTCGCTTTGCTCTGCTGGCTTTGCGCACTCCGCAGCGGCCAAGTGGGGCGCTGCCACCCGGAGAGAATGTGCCAATGGAAGGGAAATATTACTTAGACTTGTTTTATCATATTTAATTGTGTTAATAGTAGTTGTGTATAGGTTTGGAATATAATTAATTAGCATAATTGTTTAGTTAAAAGGTTTTTGACTTATAGGGGAAAAATTTATATTAGATTGATACAAGATGGATTGAATTAAATTGAATTTAGAATTAATAACATATAATTTGAATAATTACTGCCCTTTTTTATAAGATACGTTTTATATAAATTGAATAATCTATAAATTTGATTTAATATTAAAAAATTTAGATGATTATTGATGCTGTAGGAATGATATAAGATTTGGATAATTAATATTTTAAAGGTCTTTATTTAAGATTATATAATTACAAGTTGGGGTTTTTTTCTTTTTTTTAAATGAATTTAAAATGTTTAACCAATGGATGAAATAGTAATGATAAGGATTTTATTAGTACAAATATAGAGAATGAGTTAAAATTATAAATTGAGTTAGAAAGTCAGAAGAGAGGTACTTAGGACATTTAGAAATGATGAAACTTAAAAAAAAAGAAAATGATGAGTAAAGATACTAATTGAGGAGAGGGAAGAAAACGGCCTAAAATTAAGAGGTATAAGAGATAACGAACATTTTTGGAAGTTAAGCCATAGTGATTAATTTGGGGGGGGGGGATGGAAAATTAGAAGTGGTAGACTCAGGCGACAAAATAGAGGAAGAAGGCAGTATTAAAATAATAGTAGATATACATGGTAGAATGTATTAAATATATGTATAGATAAAGGGGAAGATACAAGGTTAAGAAATAGCTCCGATGTTGGGATGAAGTTAGGGCTTTTGAATTACTAGTCTGCTAACCATAGAATGGAATATGATTAGATGTACTCAGGGAAGGATAAGAGGGAGAAAGAGGAAGTAGAAAGGAAGGGGAGAGGGAGAGAAGGGAAGTAGGAAATAGGTAGAGAGGGAGAAAGAAGGTAGAGGGGAGAGAGGGAGATAGAGGGAGGGGAGTAGCATGAAATATGGAAGGTAAGCAGACTGGAGAAAAAAATATGAAAGGAGTAACAAAGAAGATATGTCTATGATATTTTGGATAGAAATATATTACGATGGATGTCTTGATGATATGGTATAGTATGTATGTATATTTGTGTATGTTTGGTGAAAAAATAAAAACATTTAAAAAAAGAAAAGAAAAAGAAAATACTGTGCCCACCGGACCTGCTTTGGGGATAACTGTGGTGGTGCCTGGAGAGCCTCCAGGTTTTTATGGTCGGTACAGACCTCGAATGGATTTCTGGCCCCCTCCAACAGATGCCGCCACATCATCAACGCCCAGCGCACAACAAAAGCCTCCCAAATAGCCCCGCTCTGTCTCTGTGAGCTTCCACGACGTGGACATGCACGGCTGCAGCTGGCCCCGCTCATTTTTCTGCAAAAGGATGGCTCCCACAGCCACATCACTGGCGTCAGCCTGGATAACAAATGGCTTCTCAGGGTCAGGGTGTTTCAGGACCGGCTCCCGAGCAAAAAGGGCTTTCAACGTTTCGAAGGCCTGCTGACAAGCCATCGTCCACTGGAGCGGTTGGCCGGGGCGAGGCTTTGTTGGCGTATGCTTTGTGTGGAGTAAATCAGTCAACGGTAACACCACCTTGACAAATGATGGGATAAATTCTGATAAAAATTAGCAAAGCCAAGGAAACTGCAGCTGCCTGTGCATTCTTGGTGCCTGCCACTCCAACACGGCTTGGACTTTATGGGGATCCATTTCTACCCCAGTGTTGGAGATGCGGTAGCCCAGATAATCCAGACGGGTTAGTTTAGTTTGGTAAAAAAAATTCCCCTTCGCCAAATGGGCGACCATGTCCTTCATGAGGGGCAAAGGGTACATGTGCTCCACACATACACCATTGATGCCGCTGAAATCAACACAGAAGTGTAGGGTCCCGTCTTTCTTTGAACAGCACTGGAGCAGCTACTCGCGAGTGGGCTGGTTGGATAAAGCCCCTGGCCAGGTTTTTGTTGATGTACCGTCAGAGTTCTCTCATCTCCTTTGGCATCATTGAGTACATTTTCGGTTTTGGCAGGCTAGCACCGGGTATTAGTTCAATCCCACAGTCTGTAGGGCAGTGTGGAGGTAGGGTTTCTCACTCCTTCCCACTGAATACTTCTGCCAGATCACCGTAGTCCTGGGGGAAAGGGCAGGCCGCCTCCGAGGTCTCTCCAGACCTTTCCCTCATCCCACTCTCACCTTGTCTCAGAATCCACTCGGGGTGGTGGTGGCTTAGGGCCTACTCCTATCCTCAGTTTCTTATAACCCCCCTCCCACCATATCATCGGGCCCCATTTCTCCAGCCATGACAAGCCCAGTATAACAGACTCTGTCATCTTTGCTGTTACAATGAATCTTAGCACCTCTCTATGGTCCCCCCATCTCTAACCATACCGGTTCTGTGAGGTGGGTAGCTGGTGCCAACCCAGCAAGGAACCATCCACCTGCTCAAACCAAACTGGCTTGGCCAGCTCCCTCAACCGGATCCCTAAGGTGGCTATCACTGCTTGGCTGATGAGGCATCGGGTACACCCCGTGTCTATCAGCACCCTGTACTCCCCACGCTGTGCTGACCAGGCCCCCACAATGGTGTCAGGAATGATGAAAGGATGGATGGGGTCGCGTACCATTGGGTCCTCCCAGCTCTCATCCTCACTGTTGTAAGGCACCGCCGGGAGTTTCCCCACTGCCGTCGGTTCCCCCTCTGCCAAGGTCGTCAACAAAGATGTCTGCTGTGTTCCCCGGGATCTCTCAGGGGTCTGTCGAAGAGGTCGTGCGGTCTTGCCAGAGCCACCAGCTGGTAACGGTGGCAAATGCGGTAAAGGCGCTGTGCATTCAGCGGCGCAGTGTCCCATTTGGTTATACTGGAAACACCATAGTGGATGCCGCACAAGCCACACCGATAACCCCGGGGCACTGGGGATGGCACGCGGTCCGCCTATCGGCCTCTCCAGGGCCTTCCGGGGCCCGGAACCCGCATCCCCCTTAGGTCGGAACTCCCATAATCCCACATCCAACTGAACCATTGTTGCAGCTGAACCATTGTTGCAGCTGAAGCAGAAGACCCTGGTAAACACAAGCCTGCCAGAGGTCGTGGTACAACCCCACCCCTGGCTCAGTATGAATGGTATGTATGGCCTGCAGGGAGAGAGGAGGACCAGCGGGGATGGGGAGGGGATCTCTGGGGAGGGGGAGGGTCGGAGCATTACGGTCATAACGGGGAGAGGTAGGTATTGCGGGAGCAGAGGGGTAGGCCGCTCTCGGGGAACGAGAACTCGCTGTTTGCAAGCGATTCCTTGTTCTGGCCCCTCTGGTTTGGTTCCATCTAGCTCAGCCCGAGTACCTAGTAATCAGGGGTGTCAGGGCCCTGGACTCAAGCTGCTGCTGTTGAATGCCAGGTCGATCACTAACAAAGCCCCCCTTGTACGGGATTTTATCCTGGAAGAGGGGGCAGACCTAGCATGCATTACTGAGACCTGGCTGGGCCAGGAAGGGGGGGTTCCCCTCTCCGAGATGTGCCCAGACGGATTCTCAGTTCAGCATCAGCCGCGACCCCAGGGAAGGGGTGCAGGAATGGCTATTATAGCTCGCCAGAATCTTTGTCCTCGAAGGAGCCCTGTCCCGGAGATTGTTGGGTGTGAGACGCTCCTTCTGAAGTTGGACTTAGGGGTTCAGGTGGGCCTTTTGCTAACGTACTTGCCTCCTAGCTGCGTGGCAAAGGCCCTGCCTTTGCCACGCTTGAGGCGGTAGCTGGGCTGGCGATTGAGTTCCCCAGGTTGATGGTGCTGGGGGACTTTAATCTGCCATTGCCCGGCGAAACCTCGGAGGCAGTCCAGGAGTTCATGGCTTCCATGACAACCATGGACCTGACCCAAGTAGTTCAGGGTCCGACTCATGAGGGTGGTCACACGCTTGACCTTGTTTTTCTCTCGGGGCAATGGAGAGATGATCTGAGGATGAGGAATTTAGTCACAGCACCCTTGTCGTAGTCAGATCATTTCCTTCTGAGGTTGGATTTCATAGCACCAGTCCTCCACCACAAGGAGGCGGGACCGATTAAGTGGTTCCGCCCCAGGCACCTAATGGAATCCGAAGGATTTCAGAGGGAACTTGGGGAAATACCTGAATCCCTGGTACACAATTCATCTGAGGCTCTAGTGACTGCCCGGAACCGGGCGGCGACGGGGGCTTTAGATCGGATTGCGCCTTTGCGGCCTCTCCGTGGCAGCGGATCCAGGAGGGCTCCTTGGTTCACCGAGGAACTCCGGGAGATGAAGCACCTAAAGAGACGCCTAGAGCGACGATGGAGAGCCAGTAAAGCTGAGTCTGACCAGACACTTTTAAGAACCTGCATTAAGTCTTACTTAGTGGCGATACGGGCGGCAAAATGTTCGCATTTTTCCGCCCTTATTGCATCTGCCGACTCCCGCCCAGCCACCCTGTTTAGGGTGACTCGCTCCCTTCTAGCCAAGGAGGGAGCTGAAGATCCCTTGCAGGGCAGAGCTGAGGAATTTTCTCAGTTTCTGGCGGACAAAGTCGTTCAGATTCGGGCAGACCTGGACTCCATTTGGACAGGGCAAGCCAAGATGACAGGGGCCAGTCTTAGTCCTGTTATATGGGACGAGTCACCTAGAGACACCTAGAAGAGACACCTAGAGCAGTGATGGCGAACCTTTTTTTCCTTGGGTGCCGAAACCCATAATTCAATGCCTGGGGAGGGTGAAAACGGCCTCCCCTGCTCCCCCGGAGGCCCTCTGGAGGCCGGAAATGGCCCATTTCCCAACTTCTGGTGGGCCCAGTAGGTCCATTTTTCACCCTCCCCAGGCTCCAGAGGCTTCCCTGGAGCCTGGGAGGGCAAAAACGCCCACCCTCATCCCCCCGGAGGCCCTCCGGAAGCCGAAAATGCCCTCCCAGAGCCTCCGTGCGAGCCAAAAATCAGCTGGCCGGCACACACATGCGTGCTGGTGCTAAGCTAGGCAACAGCTCGCGTGCCGGCAGGTATGGCTCTGCGTGCCACCTGTGGCACGCGTGCCATAGGTTCGCCATCACTGGCCTAGAGCGACGATGGAGATCTAGTAAAGCTGAGTCTGACCGGACACTTTTAAGAACTTTCATTAAGTCTTACTTAGTGGCGATACGGGCGGCAAAATGCTCGCATTTTTCCGCCCTTATTGCATCCGCCGACTCCCACCCAGCCGCCCTGTTTAGGGTGACTCGCTCCCTTCTTGCCAAGGAGGGAGGCGATCTCACCCAGTGGTTTCATGTAAATGTTAAACAGGATGGGTGAGAGGACCGAGCCCTGTGGCACCCCGCAGACCAGGGGCCTAGGGGCCGACCTCTGTCCTTCTGTCAACACCGACTGCGTCCTGTCAGAGAGGTAGGAGGAGAACCACCGTAAAACAGTGCCTCCCACTCCCACCTCCCCAAGACGACACAGAAGGATACCATGGTCAATGGTATCGAAAGCCGCTGAGAGGTCAAGTAACACCAGGATGGAGGAATGACCCCCATCCCGGGCGCACCAGAGATCATCCATCAGCGCGACCAAAGCAGTCTCCGTACTGTAGCCGCGCCTGAAACCCGATTGAAAGGGATCCAGATAATCAGTATCCTCCAATAACCGCAGGAGTTGGAGCGACACCACTTTCTCAACAACTTTACCCAAGAAGGGTAAGTTGGAGACTGGACGGAAGTTCTTTAAATCCGCTGGGTCCAGGGAAGGCTTCTTGAGGAGGGGCCTCACCACCGCAGCTTTTAAGGGCTGTGGGATGGACCCCTCTCTCAAAGATGCGATCACAACCGCCTGGAGCCAGCCGCGTGTCACCTCCCTGCTGGCTGAGACCAGCCAGGAGGGGCACGGGTCCAATAAACAAGTGGAGGCGCTCATCGCTCCTATGGCCTTGTCTACATGATCAGGAGTGACAGGCTCAAACTCGTCCCATATAACAGGACTAAGACTGGCCCCTGTCATCTTGGCTTGCCCTGTCCAAATGGAGTCCAGGTCTGTCCGAATCTGAACGACTTTGTCCGCCAGAAACTGAGAAAATTCCTCAGCTCTGCCCTGCAAGGGATCTTCAGCTCCCTCCTTGGCTAGAAGGGAGCGAGTCACCCTAAACAGGGTGGCTGGGCGGGAGTCGGCAGATGCAATAAGGGCGGAAAAATGCGAACATTTTGCCGCCCGTATCGCCACTAAGTAAGACTTAATGCAGGTTCTTAAAAGTGTCTGGTCAGACTCAGCTTTACTGGCTCTCCATCGTCGCTCTAGGCGTCTCTTTAGGTGCTTCATCTCCCGGAGTTCCTCAGTAAACCAAGGAGCCCTCCGGGATCCGCTGCCACGGAGAGGCCGCAAAGGTGCAATCCGATCTAAAGCCCCTGTTGCTGCCTGATTCCAGGCTGCTACTAGAGCCTCAGATGAATCGTGTACCAGGGAGTCAGGTATTTCCCCAAGTTCCCTCTGAAATCCTTCAGATTCCATTAGGCGCCTGGGGCGGAACCACTTAAACGGTCCCGCCTCCTTGCGGTGGAGGAGTGGTGCCATGAAATCCAACCTCAGAAGGAAATTATCTGACTACGACAAGGATACTGTGACTAAACCCCTCAGCCTCAGATCATCTCTCCACTGCCCCGAGAGAAACACAAGGTCAAGCGTGTGACCTCCCTCATGAGTCGGACCCTGAACTACTTGGGTCAGGTCCATGGTTGTCATGGAAGCCATGAACTCCTGGACTGCCTCCGAGGTTTCACCGGGCGAAGGCAGGTTGAAGTCCCCCAGCACCATCAACCTGGGGAACTCAATCGCCAGCCCTGCTACCGCCTCGAGCAGAACAGGCAGGGCCTTTGCAACGTAGCTAGGAGGCAAGTACGTTAGCAGGAGGCCCACCTGAACCCCTAAGTCCAACTTCAGAAGGAGCGTCTCACACCCAACAATCTCCGGGGCGGGGCTCCTTCGAGGATTTAGGTTCTGGCGAGCTATAATTGCCACTCCTCCACCCCTTCCCTGGGGTCGCGGCTGATGCTGAACTGAGAACCCGTCCAGGCACATCTCGGAGAGGGGATCCCCCCCTCCTGGCCTAGCCAGGTCTCAGTAATACATGCCAGGTCCTCCCCCTCTTCCAGGATTAAATCCCGTACAAGGGGGGCCTTGTTAGTGATCGACCTGGCATTCAACAGCAGCAGCTTGAGCCCGGGGCCCTGACATCCCTGGTTACCAGGTACTCGGGCTGAGCTAGATGGAACCAAACCAGAGGGGCCAGAACAAGGAATCGCTTGAAGATAGCGAATTCTCGTTCCCCGAGAGCGGCCTACCCCTCTGCTCCCGCCATACCTACCTCTCCCAGTTGTACATCTCCACCCCGTCTCAATTCAGGGAAGCTGTTGACGTAATGTGCCGCTGCCTGGACGATGTTAGGGTCTGGATGGGGATGAACCGGCTAAAACTCAACCCTGACAAGACCGAGTGGCTATGGATATTGCCTCCCAAGGATTGTGTCAATTGTCCCTCCTTGGTTCTTGGGGGGGGGGAGAAATTAACTCCCTCAGAATGGGTTCGCAATTTGGGTCTCGTCCTAGATCCACAGCTAAAATTGGAGCAACATCTTTCAGCTGTGGCTAGGGGGACCTTTGCACAGGTTCGCCTGGTGCACCAATTGCGACCCTACTTGGAGAGGGAGGCTCTACTCACAGTCACTCACGCCCTTATCACCTCCCGGCTGGATTACTGCAACGTGCTCTACATGGGGCTACCCTTGAAGAGTATCCGGAGACTACAATTGGTGCAAAATGCAGCTGCGCGAGCTGTGGTGGGTGTGCCTAGGTACACCCACGTAACACCCATTCTCCCCCAGCTGCATTGGCTGCCCATTAGTCTCCGGATCCAATTTAAGGTGTTGGTTTTGACCTTTAAAGCCCTACATGGCTCAGGGCCAGGTTACCTTCGGGACCGCATCCTGCCGCATACCTCCCTACGACCGGTTAGATCCCACAGAGTTGGTCTCCTCCAGGTCCCATCGACCAAACAATGCCGGTTGGCGGGGCCGAGGGGGAGAGCCTTCTCTGTGGGAGCCCCCTCCCTTTGAAACCAACTCCCTCCAGAGATTAGAACTATCCCCACCCTGCTGGCCTTCCGTAAAGCAATAAAAACTTGGCTCTTCCGGCAGGCGGGGTGAAAGTGAGACCAATTAGATTACATTTGGGTCTCACCCCTTGGTTTATGAATGTCAGATGTTTTTTAATTTTTATAATTTTTAATTAGATGTTTTTATGTAACAATGATTTTATATGTTGTTAGCCGCCCAGAGTCCCTCGGGAGTTGGGCGGCATACAAATCTATTAAATTAAATTAAATTAAATTGATGGAGCAATAGCCTTTCTGGCCAGTACCTCAGTTTGCCGGCAACCCGACGGAAGTCCCGTATGTATTCTACTACTTGCTGGCCCCTTTGCTTCAGTGCTAGGAGATCTCCTTCCGCCCACTGTGCGCAGGACCCATCTTCGAACCGGATCCAAAGTGTGTCCAAGAAAAGACCCACGTTCACCACGTTTGTGCTCATTATGCAAGTCTGCCACCCACTCAGCAGCCTCACCTTCCAGCACCGCAGTGACAGCTACCACCATTGCCCACTGCGAACGATACAACTGAGCATACTGGTCCAAATGGCTGATGGCTTGGCTCAGGAACAAATGTTGTCCAGTATCCTGGTGGCTACATGGGCCACTGAGGACCCCGGTTCTCCTGGCGTGGGTCAACACTTGCTGGTGCATTCTGCTCCTGCTGTTGGGATCCTGGGCACCACCTCCAACTCGGGGCCCCGGTCCCCACCTGTGGTTGTGCCCTTTGCATGCTGTTCTGGCCATCCTACCAGATCAGCCAGTGATGAACCTTGCTCCCATAAGGCCCCTTGCACTGTGTCCTGGGAACGGGTAGAGGCCGGGCCCAGGCAGAACTTCGGGCTGGCCAGATGAAAGCAGGACTGCGGAGGAAGAGCTGACTGGGTCCCTGTTCTGCATGACTGCCACCTCCCCGCAGCTTCCGCTCCCATCTCCCATGCCTGGGCGGGTGGGCCGCCCCAGAAGCTGACCTCGCTGAACCGCTCCCGCAGTATGGCGCACAGAGCCACGCAAAGTCAGCGCTGGGAGTTCTTGCCTCCCAGCACGTTTTATAGTCCGGGGCCACGCCCACTGACCGACCTGCCATGCCTGCTGTTCACCCAGCATCCAGCCTTCACTATCTGACATCCGGTCAGATAGGCCACAGCAAAGTGCAGAGTCTTGGAAGGCATCACTGGCACGGGAGTGGCCACAGGGATGAACAGCTGATGAGCGGCTGTGTAAAGGGGCCCGTAGGCTGAAGCCGTCCTGTCCGTCATGCCGGCTGTGCATCCCGCCGTCAGCTGCCATCGCCTCAGAATTCGGCCAGGGAACGCCTTCCCCAATGGGGAACTGGTTGGCGCCGCCCTGGCATGCTCTGCATCTGTTACCGCAGCTGCTGGTGCCGGCTGCAGCCACCCAGAAAACCTCCCCACCACAGGCACTGGTCCGGGACTCTCTGCCGCCATTATTGCCACTGTCACAGCCTCCACAGCCTCTCTCGCCGGTGGAAACAATCGGGCCATGCCCCCCCCCCCCTGCCACCACCGCCATGTATGGCGAGCCCCAGAGTGGGACTCGACATATAGACTCATTTAAATCAGGGATGTTAATAATTATTAGTTTAATTTCCACAGGTTTTTTTGAGTCCACTGTAAGTATGTGAAAGTCTGATTATGATGTAGTACTAATATCAGTTACTATTAAATGAAGTGTTGATTTTGAAATTTTAACCTGGAATTTGTAAGTAAATAAAAATATATGATATGTATATGACATGTTAAAATACTTTGTACTCCTTTTTATTTTTAAAGCTCAATTTTAATAAAATGGTAATTATTACATACATAGTGTAATCTAAACAGTGTTCTTGCAATATTTCATATGACAATTCATGCTGTGGTGTGGGTTTTTTTTGCAGTTAAAAAAGATGTTCCACCTTCAGCTATTACCAGGCAAATATGTGGTATTTTGGGAACAATCCGTCTAGTGGCAGGTATGAGGCTTTCAGAAGAAGTGAAAACTGAAAGCTTATTATTTACCTTATTAAAGTCATCCCAATCCAGCAAGGAACAGGCCTTATTTACTGAGGTTATCAGGGGGAAGAGCAAAAAGAAGAAGATGATTTACTTGCAGAGTCCATTATTTAAAATAAGTTCTTTATAAGTTCTTTTCTGTGTTTGTGTTTCCTCCCGACTGTAATTCCAATTTATGTCTCCTTTTAAGTTTTCTTTTCAAGACTTTTTTTTGTTTTTGCTGCTGGCCTTTGTTTCTGCATCCTTGGGTGGTTTAAAAAAGAGAGAAAAAATAAAAATAAAAACATACTCCCACAGCATTGACAAGTGCTGATAAGTTCTGGAACTCATATTTTAAAACCTAAATCCTATTTAATCCTAAATCTAAAAACCTAAAATTATTGCTCCTAATTAAAAAAAACTAATTTAATTAATTTATAGATATTATTAAATAAAAATAAATTATTTTACAGCCATATAAAAGTAGCTGTTGCAGGAGGATGAGCTCACTAAAAAGGCTGTCACACGGCAGCCATCTTTTCCATGCAATTCAATTTTACTACTTTAATAGTAGTAGACCCTCTTATTAAAGTCTCGTTGCATGCATATCCTACTATGGGTTAAGTTACAGCAGTATAGCTTTTTATACACATAAGAGAATACTTTATTTGCTGACTTCTGAAATGCCAAACAGATAAGAACAGGGTTGTGCAATTTTTATATCTCTGAATATCATACTATAAACAAGGTAGACTCATATCAGAAAGGTAAAAGTGGACATTAATTTTAACATTACTAAGAAAAGGGCGTTGTTTGAGAAAATGATATAGAGCAGGGGTCCTCAAACTACAGCCTGAGGGCCAGATACGGCCCACCGAAGCAATTAATCTGGCCCACGTGGGACCACGAGGCTGCCCCGCCCACATCGCCCCACCCACCTGCTGGCCCCCACCCTTCGGCCGACCGCGGGCCTTACCTTTGCGGGCAGCCGTGGTGAGCAGAGTGGTGTGAGCCCCGTGGGCTGCAACTAGAAAGTAAGGCCAATAGGAGGGGGGGAAATCCGCTCCGGACCCACTGTGCTAGGCCAAAGGGCTGTTTCGGGGGTGGGGCTGGACACATTAAAGCTCAGCTGCTTTGGGCTGGGCAGTGGTTCAGCTTTTCCGGCTGGCCACAACCCCCAATTCCTGCCTGCTCTTTCCTTTCTCCCATGGTTGGTGGCAGAAAGGAAGGCGAGCTGCTGCTGCTCGCCCCCCCAAGCTGACATCTTGCCCCCACTTGCCGTGGGAAGTGATGCCCAGCTCTTGGGCGTCACTTACTGTGGCTGTCAGCGGCCAGGGAGCACGAGGCTGTGCCTCCTGCATTGCCCCTCTGCCAGCTGGCTTTCCCCGCCAGCCTACAACCTTCGGCCGAGCGCAGGTCTTACTTTCACGGGCAGCTGCGGTAAGCAGAGCAGTGCAAGCTCAGCAGGCTGGAACTGGAAGGTAAGGCCAACGGGGGAGGTGAAATCCGCCCGGACCCACTGCACTCTGCCGAAGGGCCGCCTGGGGGGGGGGCTGTGGACGGCAAGCCTCAGCCACCTTTTGGGCCTGCCTCTTGGCTTCCATGGGGCTTCTGAGTACCTGTCGTACGCTTGCCCTCCCTTCTGCCTTGGGCCCCGCAGCCAGCTCGCGACCGGGGGACTTGTTGCCCTGTGCAGTGCTCTACCCTGAGGGCCACCTGCTTGTCCACCCGCCGGCAGGCCTGGCCTGGAAGCAGATGTCACCTTGTGCCCATCCTTGGCCTCCTGCCTGGCCGCTGGCTTCTTGATGCGAGCAGAGGCTGCTGGTTGGAGTGAGTGAGTGAGCAGTGCTGGGCTCCCACAACGAGTGCCAAGGTGCAGCTAGAATTGGAAGAAAAGACTGTGCGGCTGTGGGGGAAAGAACCGGAGCAACACATGGCAGCTTGGATGAGAAGGCGCGAGCGAGGAGGCGGAGGCTGCTCTCACCAGTAACTGAGCCACCACATCAAGAAGCGGGCAGCTGGCAGGAGGAGGCCAAGTAGGGGCGCAAGGTGACGCACCGCTTTGGGCCAATTTGGGCAGGGACTGGAGAGCCGCGTGGGGACGGCTCGCCCGAAAGAACTATGGCAGAGCCTTGCAGCTTTTATCTGCTGGCTGGATAATGCCCCTCCTCCTCTCCCCTTCTCCTTTCCGCAGTGTCCTGTTTTTCCAAACACCTGGGCTGGGCAGCAATTCCCAGGAAGGCTCGAGGAGGCTCAAACTGTATCCCATGGCTTGCCCACTGCATAAACCGCTCCCGCCCCTTTCGAAATGGCCACCTGGTGCTTCCCTCGGGCGCCCAGGTCTGGCATGCGGCTGTTCCGAGAACTGGGGGAGGGGAGGCAGGCGTGCTGGCGGAGGAGACAGGCTTCGGTTGTTTGTTGTGCTGCGATCCCGAACGAACGGCCCTGGCTGCGGCTCATGAGCTCTCTTGTCTGCCGGGGGAACCAAAGCAGCAAAGCGCCACCGCCTTCTGGCCCTGCGTCCCCGGGTGGAGCTCCAGGTGGAAGGACTTGCTTTGGCCCTGGACTGGAGCAGTGAGGAAGGAATGGCATGAAGGGAAGCCACGCGACTGGAGACCCAACTCCTGCAGCCTGCAAGAAAATCGCCATCTTCTGTGCCACTGGCATGACAGGTCTGGCCACCCTGGCGCAAGTCCTGGTGGCGGGTGAGGCAGGGCAGGGGGCATTGGCCTGGGGGAAGAACAAGTGGGGCACCCATGAACGGGCTGCGAAATGACGCACTCAGGACGCGGCTGCTTCCCTGGAGAAAGCGGCGCAGTTTCTGACAATTGGGGTTGGGCGAGTACCGAAGGAGCAGCTTCTTGCACTGTGGCTGCTGTAATGAATATGAGAAGCCCAGCCAATGTTTTGAGCACGGTTAACATCTCTAGCCCAATGAGTTTAGGCCACCCTGTTACCATAACCAGCTCTTTGTCCATGACTTCTCCGTTAACACTCACCACACCTGTCAATTTACCAACTCCAGTTACTGCTCCAGTGAACATCACACATCCAGTCACTATCACCTCACCAATGAATCTTCCAACACCAATGACATTAGCTGGCCCTTTAAATATAGCCATGAGACCTGTGGAAAGCATGCCTTTCCTTCCCCAGGCATTGCCAACCTCCTCCCCCCCCCAGGTAAAAAAAAACCCTAGAGCAAAAACTTCCTACAGTATTAAAAAGAATAGAAAAGTGGGCTGTGTATTGTTTAATGGACTACTAAATTGGCAAAATAGACTGCTAAATTAGCCATGCCCCCCAGTCACATGATGACCTAGCCAAGCCCCCCCAGCCGGTCCCCCCCCCAACAGTCTGAGGGACTGTGAATTGGCCCCCTGTTTAAAAAGTTTGAGGACCCCTGATATAGAGGAAGAGAAAGGCACTAAACATATTTCCTTTGGGAGAAAAGAAGAGATGTAGCAGATTTTGAAAATGGTCCAGTGAGGAAGGTTAAGGAGAAAAGAGTGAGGAATCAGAATGACATGATGGCACTAGCCAAATTTAGGGGGAAATGCAGGGTTTCCCTAAGTATCTGGTAATCTGTATGCAGGCTATAGACCCTAAGTTGTGTATCCATTGATAAAAATGTATAGCTGGATATTTTTTTTCATTGAGGGCTTTAGAAATCTGGAATGTTAGCAATTCAGTAGAACCTGAGTTTGTGAATATACATTTGCCATAGGAAATCCTTGGGGTAGAAGAAAATTAAAGTATAGTTCTTAATACAGGTAGTCCTCGACTTACCACAATTTAGCCCAAAATTTCTGTTGTTAAGCGAGACATTTATTAAGTGAGTTTTGCTCCATTTTACAACCTTTGATACCACCATTGTTAAGTGGATCACCGCAATTATTAAGTTAGTGACACGATTGTTAAGCGAATCTGGCTTCCCTGTTGACTTTGCTTATAAGAAAGTCATAATGGGCCACTGCAACATCATAAACCTAAGTCAGTTGTCAAGCATCTGATTTTTGATCACATGACTGTAACTGTGGGAATACTACAATGGTCATACACTATGTGCACAATTATTAGGCAAGTGAGTATTTTGACCATATCATCCTTGTATGCATATTTCCCACCTCCAAGCTGTATAAACTTAAATGCTTAGTGGATATACTTAACATTAAATTAGTAACAAAATTGTTAAGTGAATCTGGCTTCCCTATTGACTCAGAAGGTCAAAAAAGGTGATCACATGACCTCAGGATATTGAAACCATCATAAATATGAACCAGTTGCCAAAGATCTGAATTTTGATCACATGACCAAGGAGATACTGCAATGGTCATAAGTGTGAAAAATGGTCATGTCACTTTTTTCAGTGTCGTGGTAACTTTGAATGCTCAGTAAATGAATTGTAAGTCAAGGACTACTTGTAATGTGTCTGCTTCAAGGAAGGGGGGGGGTGATGTAACAAATATGGTAATAACAGTATGAATAATGTGGAGAAATAAGAGAAAATGAGTTTTACTCCCTCTGTCAATCCTTCTCTCTCTCCTTTTTCTTTTACAAAAAAGAGACATAAAAGAACAGTCATCAGAGCTGACCCATATTTTGTTATTTTTACAGGCACATACCTTATTGTAATAACAAGAAAAAGAAAAGTAGGTGAATTTTTCAATCATGTAGTCTGGAAAGCAATTGATTTTGATATCCTCTCTTACAAAAAGACAATGCTACATTTAACTGATATTCAGGTATGAGTTAATATGTTTTGAATGTTTCAGAAATTTCCTGTGGACATGTAAAATAAATAAAAATATTTAATCCCTTAAATCTATAAGAACATAATTGCTGATAAGTTGAAGATATAATTTCTCTGAAATTCAGTAGCTAATCCATTAATTGGGATTCAAAGGGCCTCGTGAGAGCAGACTTTTCCAATGCCATTTGAAATGCTTTATAGACTAAAATTCTGTGCCATATATAAGAATTTTCATCATAATATTTTGTAATATGCATGTGTGATTTTTGGATCTTGAACAGTTTCAAAGCCATTCCAAAATGACTGTTTTGTAGTTTTAACTGAAAAGGCTCTTTTACTTTAGCATAATACAAGATAGCTCTGACGTACTATCAGAACTGAGCCCAAAATTTCTGTTGCTAAACGACACAGTTGTTAAGTGAGTTTTGCCCCATTTTATGACCTTTCTTGCCATAGTTATTAAATGAATCACTGCAGTTGATAAATTAGTAACACGGTTGTTAAGTGAATCTGCCTTCGCTATTGATTTTGCTTGTCGGAAGATCACAGAAGATGATCAGATGATCTAGAAACACTGCAACCATTATAAATACGAATCAGTTGCAAGCATCTGAATTTTGATCACATGACCATGGGGATGCTGTAATGGTTGTAAGTGTGAAAAATGATCACAAGTCACTTTTTTCAGTGCTGTTGTAACTTTGAACGGTCACTAAATAAATTGATGTAAGTTGAAGGTTACCTATATTTTTTAATTTAGATTTTTAGCATGATTACTTTTAAATGTAGCATATTAGCTTGCCAATTTGTTGTTGAGTGAAAATTGGGGAAGAGCGAGTATTAGGTATGTTCACCACCTTGAATTATTTATAAAAATAATAAAAAAGTATATGGTCTGGTATGATTATACTTTTAGTTTTTCTGAAGTTACGCATTTCTTTAATGACCTTCATTATAAATGGAGCTGGATTATACTGTAATGTGGGAATGCTGTATTTCTGCCTGCCCAATAAAAGAAAAACTTTCGAAGATTTTCTGCTAAAATGCTTCATCAAATTTTATGAACTCTTAGTAGCAAAAGGGACAAGAATAAATAAATAACAATTCTTTTTCATTTATCAGTTACAGGATAATAAAGCCTTCTTAGCAATGATTAGTCATATATTGAGTGTGGATGGATTTTATTTTTCTACAACGTATGACTTGACACACACCTTGCAACGATTGGCCAATACCAGTCCAGAGTTTCAAGAAATGAGTTTGCTAGAGAGGGTAAAAATATTTCTTTCAAAAATTTTAGAAAAACAAGACATTATATACAGAGAAAAAGTGTATGTGTGTGTGTTGAGTAGATTCTCTTTGTTTTTAAACTGCCAGTGAGATAGTCTTCTTGTGCATTTTTTAATGTATATTTCTGGAAAAATTGGGTTAGCTTCTTATTTAGTCATCCTTGGAGATCAATTGAAATCATATGTCATTTTTCCACTAATAAAACTGCTTCTATTAGTGGGATTGGAAAAAACAGTCATGGTGTCTTCCCAGAAACCTATATCCTTCCTTCAGATCTGCTCCATAATATTTAGAAGACAATCTGAGGCATATTCAGAATGGGAAGCTGCAGGAAGAAGAAAAAAGTCCATTACCTGACAGGAATTTATCGTGCATTAAATCCTGATTCACTTTGTTTCTTGTAGCTTTCTATAATTCTGCTCTGAAATCTAAATCTAGCCCAAACTTGGTTTTTAATTGTATCTCTATTTTTACAGGCAGACCCACGGTTTGTATGGAATGGACACCTTCTTAGAGAACTTGCTGCTCAACCTGAGGTAGTTCATTCTGCTGGGCATAATCTCCAAAATGTTAATTTGTGTCTTTATAGCTTTCTGTTAATCCTCTTCTAATGTGGTTGGTTGTCATATCCGATTTGTTCATAGATAATTTGCTGCAGCTATAAAAATTAATAAACTTAATCTTTATTGATAGAAACCAGTTAGTATATGCCTCATTGAAAATTTTCATGAGATTCAAGATCAGAGGAAAAGATGGGCTGAAGCAATACAGTGTGCTTATTTATATAGCTTTATCAATCAATTATGCTTAGTATAAAAGTCATTTTTAAAACTTTGAGGCTTGGGTCTCCATGCACCCAAAGTCATTCAGTCTTGGCAGGGTTCAGTCGAAGTATATTGTCCTCCAGCCAGGCCCATACAACTTCCAGGTAATGTGGGAGGCCTGGATGGAGGACAATAGACTTCGACTGAATTCTGCAAGACCAATTGACTTTGGGTGCATGGAGCCCCAAGATTAGAGACTTTAGTTCTGGATAAGCCACAAGATTAGAGACTTTAGTTCTGGATAAGGTGGCACTAGCCCAGATAAATCTGGTCCACAGATTCTCCTGGGCTTGCAACTCCTGCTCAAAGAGCAGAGGGCACTCAAGACTAGGAGAGGATTTGAACAACTTCAGGTTATAAGCCAGTTGCGGCCTTTCCTGGATCAGGAGTCCCTGGACTCCGTCATTTAAGCCTTAGTCATCTCATGTTTGGACTATTGCAATGCATTCTATATGGGGTATCCTTGAAGAGAATTTGGAAGCTGCAGCTGGTTCAGAGTGCGGCAGCACAGACAGTTTTTGGGGCCCTAAGGGGCCATATAACACAACAGCTCCATGAGCTGCACCGGCTGCTGGTTTGCTTTTGGGTGCAATTCAAGGTATTGGTAATCTCTTTTAAAGCCCTTCATGACATGGGTCCAGGCTACTTGAGGGACCGTCCTATCCCACTGGGATTGGGTCACCCCACCCATGCTGGCAGAGGAGGCGTGTTGCAGGCCCCATTGGCCAAGATATTCCAGCTGGTGGGTCCAGAGAAGAGCCTTCTCTGGCGTTGCTCCTGACCTATGGAACATCTTGCCCCCAGAGTGAGGTTGGCTCCTGCTCTCCTGCCCTTCTGCAAGAGCTTGAAGATCTGATTCTGCCAGTTGGCTTGGGGCTTAAAAGGGGGAGGCTTCACATTGGAGTGGTTGCTAGAGTAATAACAGATCCTACCTCCCCCCCCCATGTATCGTATGCCCTCCCATCTTTTAGCTAGGGTTGTATATTGTATTTTTATAGTATTTCATGTCTAGTTTTATCTTTTTAATATTGTAAGCTGCCTACAGTTACCCTTTGATAAGGTAGTTGGCAAATAAATTTAATAATAAATAAAATAATAATAAATAAAAATTTATCAGAAGATTTCAGGAAATGCATCAAATCTGGCCAACTTGCTCTCAGATTTCCATAACAGATTATGTTATGGAAACATTATGAATAACTTAGGCTTTGAATAAGTTTCTCTTTTAAGTTATACCTACTAAACTAAATTTCTCAGAGCTATCTGTTCTTCAACAAAGAGATGAAGTTTCCCTAATCACTCAGAAATAGAATTCTTATCTGCACTCACCTTCAAATTAAAATTAAAAATGATAAACTTAGTTATTCAGTACTCAGAATTACCGTATTTTTCAGATTATAAGACACACCTTTTTACCCCCCAAAAGAGGGTGAAAACTTGGGTGCGTCTTATTCACCGAATGTAGCCCCACCCACCCAGCCACTCCCAACCTTTGGCCTCTGTCTTCCAGCAATTTACCTGTTTGCAGCAAACAGGGAAGAGCCTGTTAAGACAAGCAAGTCTTTAGCAGCTTCCCGATCCCCAGCTGATTTGCCACATGCTAAAATGAAACTGAAACTGCAAAGAGGCAAATAGCTGGGAGAGACATGCAGATTTTTATTTTCTGCTGAACTGGATGCAAGGGGGTAAGTGAATAACTATAAATGTCTGTAGAATGTTCAAATTATTAGACTTATTTTTTAAATACTGCTTTATTATTGTTCTAGAGCCAGGGGTCTCCAACCTTGGCAATTTTAAGACTTGTGGACTTCAACTCCCAGAATTCCACAGCCAGCTTTGTTAGTTTTGCTGGCTGTGGAATTCTGGGAGTTGAAGTCCACAAGTCTTAAAGTTGCCAAGGTTGGAGACCCCTGTAAATCTAGACAACTTAACAAAATAAAGAAGCTTTTTTAAAATAAATGCTTGCTCTGAAGAGGCCCAGTGCTATTGTATCTTCTTTTAAATAATAGAGAATAATGTATACTTCCAGAAATTTTAATTAATTTTAACAGCTCTGTACAAGTATAGTCTGAAATGTAACAGTGTCCTTTTTAGTATTAGAGTTAAATCCTGACTTACCTTGGAGTAGATCTATTTAAATAATTGGGAGGGGTTAGTGTGACTACATTTAAGAAAACTTTCTGGCATAATGTACATTTCTCCAATTCTTTGCTATTTCTATGGGTCAGGCACACATGCACAGCAAACAGTGTATATCATCTGTGCTGTTTGCTGTTTGGCAAATTGCTTTGAAGCAGAGGCATTTTTTCCTTGTTTTCCTCCCCCAAAACTAAGGTGTGTCTTATACTCCGAAAAATACGGTAAATCCCCCGCCCCAGTTCTGGGGTAATTGTAATGGAGAGAATTCATGACCAAAGAGTCATTGGCAAGTGGGCTGCCTCAAAATTGAAAGGAAGGAAGGAAGGAAGGAAGGAAGGAAGGAAGGAAGGAAGGAAGGAAGGAAGGAAGGAAGGAAGGAAGGAAGGAAGGAAGGAAGGAAGGAAGGGAGATGAAGATAGATCAGATTCTTTAAACATATTAACTTTCCTGTTTTTAGCTCCATAGATTTGCAGTTCCAGTTATGCATGGTTGTATCCTTTTGGTTGCCTAGGCTGCCTGGCATAGAAACTCAATGTGGGTATGAGGGATTGCTCTCGGACTAATTCCAGTAAATGATACTTAGAGAAAAAGAGAAATATCTTGACAATTTCTGGTGGAAATTCAGAACTAAACATATTTTTAGTCCTACTTCACAAGATTGCTACTTGAGGAAAATTTGGGAAAAGAGTGCTATGCATGCTCCTTGGATACCTGGAGGAAAGGCAGCATATAAATTAAACAAATAGATACATGTCTTCACATATTTCATATTTGCTTACTTTAACCAGACTATTTTCCTATGAGATCCATCAGTCTTGATCCTTCAGCTGTCAGAACTGAGCCTTTTTCATTTTAATGTGATATTTTTGTAAACCACAAAAATATTGGACCTATGTTATTGGTTAGGCTTATTTAACATATATATGATTTCTTTGTGTACATAGAATCACTTGTTTTGTGAAATGGGTGGATATATAAATTTGAAAAATAAATAAATAAAAATTAATGACTTTACCTGCAGAAATTTAATAAGCAGTTTTCTTTCCTAATCCAATTCTTACTTATTTGGTGACCTCTTTCTTCAGTATGTATTAATTATTCGGAACTAGTAAGAAACACCATATTTTTTTCTTTTTAAATTGAAAATGGGTGAAAAATGCATCTCTCTCGCTACTTCTTCTTGGGATAATTTTTCTAGGTATACTATGTTGAGCATTCTATACTGGAATACAGAAAAATGCTGTTGTGCTCATAATAGCCACTAAATATTCTAATATATTTTTATTTTTTCTCAGTAAGTGTTAACCTGTATTCCTTAATTGCTGTTTTACACCAGTTATTATTATGCATACTAGTTCCATTAACGGTAAATACTTTGACTGGATTCTAATTTCTCGAAGAAGCTGTTTCAGAGCTGGTGTACGCTACTATGTGAGGGGTAAGATTTCTTTGTAATTGTTACATGAATGTAAGCAAAAATTATACTTTGTGAGTTATTCTCTTAAATTGCTAGTCCTCTGGCAGTACTAAGATTTTGCTAGAGAATTCTTGTAGCACTTTTAATATTTGTGTTGATTTATTTTTTATTGGTTAAGGGTAAGTGGCAAACTGTTATAGATTGCTTTTAAGAATGTACACACACACACACACACACACACACACACACACACACACACACACAGAGGCACACAGACACAAAAACATTTATTGCAGGCTTAATTTAAAATGTATTTAAAATGGAGTGAAGATTAGATTTGATATGAAAAACTACAATTTCAGATTTCTTCTTAACCAGGAAGCCTAACATTATTGCTGAGCTCTTTGAAGGATGGGTGGAAATCAAAATATATCAATGAACATCTTTCCTTTATATAAATGGATCTGAGGGAAGGATAAGAACTTCCATTCGTCTGTTGCAGAAGAGGCATTCAAGTATATTTAGTGACCTTTATTTTTCTTTGAACAAACCCCTTCTGTGGGCCTGCCACAGTAATATCATTTCTTTTCTCTGTTTCTTTCCAAAGTGGCATGCCTAGAAGTCAGTTTTACAGTTATCTGGATTTTTATTATCATTTTAAATGTATACTTGTTAGACAAGTATTTCCCTTTGTGACTACTTAAACCATAAGCTACTTAAAAACATAGTTATGAAACAACAACTATAGCCTATAACAGAAATAGGTTAGTATTACCATTTTAAAGAGTCCTATGATACACTTTGGTTTTGTTGGATAGGTATTACTGTATGAAAGCTGTCACAAAAATGGCTTTCAACTAGATTTGAAAGTAATAAGGCTTGTTCTATATTTTAAATGCTTCCTGTTTCATAGGTATTGATTCTGAAGGGCATGCAGCTAACTTTGTAGAAACGGAACAAATTGTACATTATAATGGAAACAAAGCTTCTTTTGTCCAGGTAATTTTTATTATGCTGGGATGCTTGTCTAGTCTGTCTAATTTAATTCTTGCCCCTAACCTCTTAATACAGGTCTCTGCATTTTATCTTACAATAAATTGACGGGAGTTTCTGCTAAGTTTGTTGTACGTTTCACTTATTATTATCTTTGTTTTCCAGACACGAGGATCAATTCCCTTTTTCTGGTCACAGAGACCGAATCTCAAATATAAGCCAAAGCCACAGATCAGCAAAACAGTAAACCATGTGTGTATTTTCTATATCTTTTCCTGTCCTTCTATAGGAGAGGTGTAATATACAGCATCCCTATACCTATGCAAACTGCCTTAAGTTGGTTGTTTAAACAATATATAACTTCAGGCTGCAGTTCCCAACCTTTATATGGCTCACTATGTTAACATGAGAAACTTATGAAAAATATCCTGCAAACCAGGAGTTTGCAGCGTCAGACCTGCAACAGCATGGCATGCAAGTCTTTCTTGAAGATGATGTTGCAGATCTCCAAAATTAAATAAATATTAATTTCTTAAAAGATGTTGAAATTTCATGAGATTGCTGACTCTTATTGTGTATGTGTATGTGCATATGTATGGTTTTTTTCTTAATATAAAATACAAATTTTAAATTACTACATTTCACAAAATAATATTTATACCAGAAAAATATATATACTGTATTAAACTAGCTATAAAAGGCCACTGATGTACCTTGTTCTTTTATATTAAATTTTATATTTCAATACTAGTTTTCTAATATTGTCTTTAGCGCCCTCTTGTGTCTAAAAGAATTATTCTATCCAGACTTCTGCAACCTTCAGCAACAAATTTATCTTTTGCTCCCTCTTAATGTTAATGTTAAGATGGCAGTTAAGGCAAAAGAAGATCAAAGTTCTTCTCATCCAATCATGCCCCACCTTTATCAAAAAGTTTCTTTCCCTCACAAAATGCACTTTATAAATCCAAAAAGACAAAAAAAAAAAAAGAACTAACAGAGGAAAAAGAATCTCCAATTCATTAAAGAAAGTTCTACAGCTATTAATTTGCAATTAACGTAAGACAGTCTAAAGCAGGGGTCCTCAAACTTTTTGAACGGGGCTACTTCACGGTTCCTCAGACTGTTGGGGGGCCGGACTGGCTAGGTGGGAGTGGCTTGGTGGCCATGTGACTGGGTGGGCATGGCTTGGTGGCCATGTGACTGGGTGGGCGTGGCCAATTTAGCAGTCCATTTTTCCAATTTAGCAGTCCATTAAATATGAGGGTGAGTCAAAAAGTAATGCCATTTTCTTTATTTCAGGTGAAGTTTTTGATAAAAATACCTGAAATTTTTCCCAGCTATAAATGATTATATCATTTACATTCTGAAATATTTTGTTTCATAGTTTTCAGGTTTGTAGACTCACAAGGAAAATTCAAAATGGCTGCCCCCTTAGAGTTGCGTCAGAAACAAAGAGCAGTGATTGAATTTCTTGTTGCTAAGGGGGAAACCCCTGTGAACATTCACAGACGATTACCATTCCCATTCCATCCTATTGCTATTGCTATTCTATCCCGTCCCGTCCCGTCCCATCCCATGCTATTCCTATTCCCATTCCCATTCCATTCTCTCCTATTTCCATTCCATTCTATTCTCATAACGGCAGTATCAATTCGCTTTTGGGATCTCGGGCAAGGGCTCCGCGCGTCTGGCAGGCAGTTCGGACCGGGCAGGCATCGGAGAGAATCTGGCGAGGAAGCACCAAGGCAGGGGCTCGGCAATGCTGATCCGCCGGCCAGCCAGCCCTTTCTGGCTCCCTCTCCAGGGGTGGACGCATCCATCCTCTTTCGGGGGCAGGCAGCTTGCCGGCCACTGCCCCGGAACAGCCGAGCGCCGAGTGGGAGAAGGACAGGCAGCCAAGGTGGGGGGGGGGAAGAAGGCGGCTGGGGCAGCTGTTGCGGCGCCCAGTCCCCAGCTTGCTCGCATCTTGCCAGCCCCGCTTCACTAACAGGAGCCCACTGGATTGCAAGAGCCGCTTTTGGCCAGGGCTGGGAGTTCCAGGACCACCGCAGCTGCTTGCCCACTTGGAGCACTTGTTGATACCCGCCCCGAGTCTGGAGATGGATGAAGCCCAAGCTAAGAAGCGAAGGCGGGGTACCATTTCCCCCTCCTGGGGCCCCTGTGTATCCCATTTTTGCCTCCCAGCCCCCAGAATCACTTTGCCAGGCACAAAGGTGAGGCGTGGAGGCCCCTGCGCATCATGTTTTTGCCTCCCAGCCCCCAGAAGCGCTTTGCCAGGCAAAAAAGGAGGCACCTGCGTATCGCGTTTCGCTCCCTGGCACCCAGGAGCACTTTCTCGGGCAAAAAGGGGAGGCATGGAGGCCCCCGCACATTGCATTTTTGCCTCCCCAGCCCCCAGAAGCACTTTTCCAGGCAAAAGCGACCTTACCTTCCAGTTCCAGCCTGCGGGGCTTGCTAACGTAAGGCCTGCACTCAGTCAAAGGGTGGGGCAATGTGGGTGGGGTAGCCTTGTGATGCTGTGCGGGCCGGATTAATGGCTTCGGCGGGCCGTACCCGGCCCCCGGGCCGTAGTTTGAGGACTCCTGGTCTAAAGAAAAAAAAATAGCAAAATGCTAGCTGTTTTATTTCTGCGTGAACTAGTCACTCACTTCTCTTTGCTATTTTCTTTACCAAAATGAAATTATTCAACAAAAAGTAAAAGTAAAAATCTCTTACTCTGCTACAAAAAGTAATTGGGCAATTAAGAATGATTAATACATATGGGCATGTCTTAGTGTCTGTATTTGATTAAAGGAACCACTATTTATTTCAGCTGAAGAAGCTTTGGAGCTCTTTGTGTTGGCATTTCCAACAATTTGGTGTTAGGTTTTTATACATTTTGGCCAATCTCGCCGGGGGGGAGGTGCCATCTATAAAATAATTTATAATAGTTTTCTTTATACGAAACTGATTTTGTCATTTTATAATTCTGGTTCCAAATTTTTTCCCATTGGTTCAACTTTATGTCATGTCCAAAATTTTTGGTCCAACTTATCATATTTCCTTTTATTGTTTCTTTTTGCATCTTGTATTTTAGCAGAAATTTATATATTTTAGTTATTGCTTTTTGTTCTTGGCCCAATAAAATTTTATCCAATTCTAATTTTTCTTTTTGTATTCCATAATTTCTTTTATCACTTTCTAATCTGTTTTTAATTTGGAAGTATGGCCACCAATCAATTTTGTTTCCTTCTTGTTCTAATTTTGCTATAGGTTTCAAGGCTCCCCCTTCCTCTAATATTTCTTCGTAGGTGACCATTTTATTCAAATTTGTTGTGTTAGGGTGTGTGATGGCTTCCATACCAGAAAACCAAGTCGGTATTTTTGTATAGTGCTGTTTTTTAATCTTGAGCCAAATTCCGAGTAGTGAATCCCTAATTTTATGTCTTCTAAAGTATGAGTGGGTTTTGTGTTTGTCATCCCAGAGGAATCTGTGCCAACCTAAATGTAGATCATGACCCTCTAATGTCAATAATCGTCTATTTTTAATCTGTATTCAGTCTTTTAACTATGTTAAGGCAGGTGCTTGATAATATAATTCGAAATCTGGTAGTCCAAAGCCCCCCTGATTTCTATTTTCTTGCAAGTATTTTAATTTGATTCTGGGTTTCTTTCCTACCCATATAAATTTGACTAGTATTCTATTTAACTGTTCAAAGTATTTTTTTCTCTAATTTAATTGGTATAGTTTGGAAAAGATACAGAATTTGGGGTAATATTGTCATTTTGATTGCTGCAATTCTGCCAATAAGGGAAATTTGTAGTTTATTCCATTTCTCTAATTTCTTTTCAATTTGTTTTAATATTTCCATATAGTTTTCTTCTTTTATTGTGGTGCATTTCGCTGATAAATTTATTCCTAAATATTTTATTTTCTTTACAATTTGCAATTCCAATTTCTCTTCTAATTCTTTGTTTTGTATATCTGTCAGATTTTTAGATATTATTTTAGTTTTCTGTTTATTAATTTTTAGACCGGCTACTTTTCCAAATTCGTTTATTTCTTTTAATAGGATTGGTCCTACTTCTAATGGTTCTTCTATATTAAAGACCAAATCATCAGCGAATGCCTGGAGTTTGTATTCTTGTTCTCTTATCTTGAGTCCTTTTATTTCCTTGTTTTCCCTTACCTTCTGTAATAATGATTCTAATGATAATATAAATAGTAGGGGGGACAATGGACAGCCTTGTCTGACTCCTTTTTCTATGTTGAAACTATCAGTCATTTCTCCGTTAATAAGAATTTTGGCAGTTTGTTTTGAGTATATTGTTTTAATTGTTCTTATATATTTTTCTCCGAAATTCATTTTATTTAGTTGGTTTAATATAAAATCCCAATTTAAATTATCGAATGCTTTTTGGGCGTCTAAAAATATGAGTGCCATGGATTCCCCTGGGTGTGTCTCATAATATTCTAGAATGTTTAAGACTGTTCTTATGTTGTTTTTAATATATCTGTTTGGTAAGAAACCGTTTTGGTCTGGGTGTATGATTTCAGTAAGTGTTTTTTTCATTCTTTCAGCCATTATTGAAGCGAAAATTTTATAATCAGAGTTTAACAGCGAGATTGGCCTGTAGTTCTGGATCTTATGTTTCATAGTGGCGTCTTTTGGGATTATTGTTATCAATGCTTCTGTCCATGAGTCTGGAATTACTCCTTTAGTTAACACTTCATTGTATGTTGTTAATAGAATATTTTTCAAAATTGTTTGTAGTTCTTTATAATATTCTGCTGGGATTCCATCAGGTCCTGGAGTTTTATTGTTTTTTTGATTCTTAATTGCTTTTTCTATCTCTGTGAGTGTTATTTCTTCATCCATCCTGTCTTTTATAGCGTCTGATATTTGTACAATGTTAGAGTGTTTTAAATAGTCTTGTATATCTTTTTGTTGTATGTTGTCCCTGCTATATAACTCACTGTAATATTCTCTCACTATTTCCTTTTTTTTTCTATTGCAAATTGCATTCTCCCTATTGAATCTTCTAATTGTTGTATAGTTTTTTTTTCCTTTCCTTTTCTTAATTTGTAGGCCAACCATCTGCCTGGTTTGTTAGCATGTTCGAAGTAGTTCTGTTTAGTTGTCTTAATTTTTAATGCAATTTCCTCTTGTGATATCAAATTTATTTTATGTTTAATTAATTCCTTTTCTTCTTTAACTTCATCGTTTTGTGGTGTCTCTTGCAGTTTACGTTCTAATTCCCCTACCTTATTTTGCAATTCATTGATTTGTTTATTTTTGTTCTTATTTCTTTTACTAGTATAGGCAATAGTTAATCCTCTTGTATAGGCTTTCATAGTATCCCATATATTTTGTGTAGTTATATCTTTATTCCAATTTTCTTTTAAGAAGAAAGTTAATTCTTTCTCCATATATTGTTTAAATTCTTTTTCTTTTATTATTTTCTGATTCATCATCCATCTTCTTCTTACCTTTTTTGTCCCTCTTATTATAGTTGATATGGGATTGTGGTCCACCCATGTGTTTGGTTCAATTTCTACACTTTCTATTTTTATGTTTGGTTCTATATTGGTCCAGATCATATCGAGCCTGGACCAAGATTTATGAGGGCTTGAGAAGTATGTAAATTGATTTTGTTTCTGGTGTCTTTCCCTCCATATATCTTTTATTTTAAATTCATTTGCCATGTCAAAAAAAAAATTTTGGTAGAATTTTCCTTTCCGAATTTTTCTTACTTCCCAATTTATAATCTTTTTTAGCATCTACTACTGCATTGAAGTCTCCAATTATGCATATATTTTCTCTCTCTAATTTAATAATTTGTTGATATAATGTTGCATAGTATTCTTTTTGTCCACTATTTGGGGCGTAGATGACCACGAGTAGTATTTTAGTTTTATCAATGGTAACTTCTACTATAAGTATTCTTCCTTCTATATCTATATATATTTGCTTAGGGCTTAACCAACTTTTTATATATAATGCTATACCCCTTTTTTTGAATCAGCTAGGGATACAAAGAGTTTACCTATTTTGGGTTGTTCTAATAATTTATAATCTTCTTTTTTTATATGGACTTCCTGAATACATGTGATATCTGATCCTTGTTTTTGTAGTCTGTTAAATACTTGCCTTCTTTTTATTGGTGAGTTAATTCCATTTATGTTTACTGAGAATATTTTAATTTGATTTTGCATTTTATTGTCTACTCGTTGCTCTTGTTACTCTCGTACTTCTTGTTTCTTTTGGCTTTGTCGTCCTATCTCCTTCTCTCTCTTGTCTTTTCATTCGTTCTATATCTTCTACCATTTCTTATTCTTCCTGACTTCGTCCCTCTCCCTCCACGCTACTCTCTCCATCTTTTTCTAAATATCTTTCAATAAATTGGTCTGCTTCTTCCATCGTTTCTATCCTTATTTTTTTTCCCTTTCCATGTTATTAGGATTCCTTCCGGAATCAACCATCTAAAGGGTATTTCTTGTCTTATTAATTTTGTGGTAAAATATTGTAGATCCCTTCTCTTTTTTCTTATTCGTTTTGGGATTTGTTTTAATACATTAATTTATCTTTCTTTGTGAAGTATTTGTTCAGTTCTTGTGGTTTTATATATCTCATCCCATATTGCTTTTTTAGTAAATCGTACGTGTACCTCCCTCGGTAGTTTGTATCTTTTTGCGAAGTTTGTTTGTACCCTATAAACCTCGTCTATGTGTCTAATTAGTTCTTCTTTATCTATCTGCAGGGCTTCCGATAGTATCTCTACTACCTGTTCACGTAAATCCTCCTCTTTCACTTCTGATATATTTTGAAATCTTAAGTAGAATGCTGATTTCTCCAACTCGAGATGTGCAATGGCCCCCTCCAATTCCTTGTTTTTTGCTCTTAATGTTTCCTCTGTTTCTTCTATTTTTTTATTAGTTAGATCAGTTTTTTCCTCTATACTCTTAATTTTTTGTTCATGCTTAGCAACCACTTCCTGAATAACTTCCATTCTGTTATCTAATTTTTTGATGTTCCCCTTAACCTCTTCAAAGTTTTCTTTTGTCTCTTCAGGATTGTGAAAAATAGTTTGCTGTGTTTTAATCATTGTTTCTTGTTGTGTCATCATAAATTCTTGGATTTTGTCTAGTGTGGCTTGCATAGTGTGTAATGTAGGTGTTTGTCCTTGTTTTTCTGTAGATGCCATTTCTGTAATCAGTTTTTGCCCTGTCGCTGAGGGTGTTGCAGGGGTTGGTTTCTTAATCGTTTTGGTCACAGTTGTTGATGTTGACATTTTTATTCTACTAAAAAAGTTGTTCCACACTTCCATAGATTTCTTTTCTTATCCTTACTATTTCCTATTATGTTATATTTTAATATTCTTAAGAGAGAAATTAATACTAATAATAATAGAGGGGAAGGAGAGAGGTGAAATGAGAAAGAAAGAGTCAAAAAGATATTTATAATATTTCTATTGTGTCTTATATATATATATATCTTATATCTTTAAAATAAAATAAAGAAAGATAAAGAAAGATATTGTTTCGTAGTTTGAGAGAAGGAGATAGGAAAGAAAAGTTAGTTGTTAATCATTTAAACATAAATTTTCTACTTAATATATTTTTATCAAGGAATTGATTCTCAAAGATATTCAGTAATAATCTCTATAGTTATTAATTAAACTGTTATTTTAAGATAGTAGTGTTTCAAATTATTCACAACTTAAACTTCAATAATAGAAAATAAAAAAGGTAGATATTTCAATTCAATCACTTAATTCAAATTATTATTAACACTTATGGAATCTTACTTCTTACTTTTCATAATATATAGTAGCAGTAACAGTCAATTATCTAAATATCAAAATATTTCTAATTATAACTTTATATGCATCAATTTATGGATATATAGTAAATATATAGTTTAGAATTTTTAATTTCAAGATGTTCAATCAATATATTAAACTCTGTATATCTTACAAATGTCTCTTAGGGGAAATCGTCTCTCTTCTGTTTCAATTTCACTGTCCATTCAAAATGTCTGCGTTCTAAGAGAATGCTTTGTCACCGTCTCTTTTTTCTTTCCCCCTCCTTTCCCTTGGCTCAAGGTCATTAGTCAGTGTCTTTTAGTTTCAAAGTATTTTGGATGTAGATATAACATGAATTCCCTTTCTGCCATCAGTTGTTTCTTTGGTAGTTCTTTCCAGTCCATGTCCCTTTAAAGCAGTCCGTTCTTGATTTAATTTTGTTTTTGTTTCGCCTTTCGCTCCTTTCTGCTAAGGCGCCGCTTGGTCCTTTTTGGAGACTCACTTCTCCTTCGGTAGTGCCGGTCATTCGTTTTTCAATAGGAGTATTCTCCGGAAAAAGTTGTAATCCACTTCAGTTTAGGTAGTTCCGATAATTTTGTCAATATATTGCCGTTTCTCTATTTTTTCCTTCCTTGCTGTATGCTCAGGCAGCCATGCCTCTGGACCAGCACAATCTGCTGGTTTCTTCTCCGTTCAGCTATAGGGCTTCCATCTGCTTCGGCGGGGGTTTGCACCTCCTCCCGTCCTCGCACAATGTTCCCCTTCCTTACGCTAGCCCCTACGAGGCTCCACGCTGCGGATTTCAAGCAAGCTAAACAGAGAAAGTCGAGCTAAGTTGCAGCAGTTTGCTTCTCAGCTTCGCTCTGCCATGGCCCCGCCCCAGAAGTCCGGAACTAGGGATTTTTCTCATTGCCCCTCATCCCCATCTCCATTCCCAAGACTTATGGCAGATAAATCTGTCACATCAGAGACAAATTTGTGCAGGAATTAAAAGAACAAAAGTTCAGTTCAAGATTGATTTCATAATATAACTGCCATGAATATACTTGTCCACTGCAGAATGCTGCCATCTCTTACACTTGTGAAAAAGATGTACAATTTAATTCAAATGCAATTCAAAATGTATATTGTGTTCATCATAATCTTTGTTATTTTTATGTATCAGTTTGTATTTCTGTTCAAAAGAATTCTTCCATAACAGGTGTTCAATATATGTATTGTACTCTCTTTTAGATGGATGGCTTCCAAAGGCACTTTGATTCACAGATTATTAGCTATGGAAAACAAATGATTGTTAATCTGGTAGGATTTTAATCTAATTCTGCATCCAAGAATTCATGTTGTTGCTAATGCTGTATGTAACTGCTTTGTTGTTTTCTTTGCAGGTTAACCAGAAAGGCTCAGAAAAGCCTCTGGAACAAACTTTTTCAAAAATGGTAACTGGTTTAGGAAATGGAATGATCAAGTATGTATTAATGGAATGTGCTTGCATCACTTTAATATATTTGATGATTTAGAGCATTTAGTAAAGTATCTATATAGTCCGAGATCTTCTGTGGATGAGAATGTTGACATATATTTTAGAGCTGCACAGATTTCTTTTAAACTTTATTTAATTTTGCAAACAATATAAGGTGATGGTATAGTTTGCTTCGGAGAGCAAAGATTTTCCTTCATACTGTGACACATAAGCAAAAGCTTTTTTTTCTTAACATAAAGGCCAATGTGTACCTATGTCCCTGCAGACTTCATTGTTGCCTACAAGGCTTCCTTGCAGAAACATACTAGAAATAAAATGTAGGATTTTTGCTTTTCAGTATAACTTCCTGTTCATCCCTCCCATTAAAGACATACATTTTATTTCTAAATATGCCGTATCCTCTGAAAATACTTTATAGAAAATAAAAGTGAAAGGAGAACTATTGCTTCCTCCTTTGTTTGGAAGTATGCCTACCTAACCAAAAAGTGACAGACAGGTCTCAGGTGAGAAAGTAGTAGAAAGCAATGTAAAATAAATCAGTGTTCTATGTCTGGCAGACCACTATAGACAAGAAAAGAAAGTAAAGAAATAAAATCTCATTGGCTGGAAACTGGTCAGTGATAGAACAACACTAGCACAACAATAATGAAAATCATCTTGAATGCATTTGGGTCAATATTAAAGGGGGGCGAAATGACATTTCCATAGGTCTATACTACAGGTCACCCAACCAAACAGAGGAAGTAGATGAACTTTTTGCTAGTCAGCTAACTAAGGTATGTAGGAAGCACATCACAATAGTAATGGGGGATTTTAACTACCCTGACATCAACTGGGAGACAAACTGCACCAAGTGGAAGATCCAACAGGTTCCTAACAAACCTAGCAGACTACTTTGTTACCCAAAAAGTAGAGAAGGGAACAAGGGGATCAGTTGTTTTGTTCCCTTTTATTATGTCCAAGTAAAGTTTCTTAAAGCTTTCTCCGGCAATATCACTCACCAGCTTCTTCTGTCTTCTTCACGCTCACTAGCACCTCGCTTTTGATTTTCTTTCCCAGATGACTACATCTCGCTAGTTCAACTCCTTGCGATGTGACTGCCACGGCTAGAGGATGGCTGCAATGCCATCTTCCGCATGCCACCGGTCAAGAAGCAAAGCTGGTTTCCTGGGGGGTTTGCCGCCCCCCTAGTCTGCCAGCCAGCGCTCCCTTCTTCACCACCCCTTTAGGGTGGATCCGACCTGGTCCCGTTCGGTCCAGGTCCCCAAGCGGCGTGGGTTCGGGGTTTCCCCTGCGGAGCGCAGGGAAACTCCGTAGCGCCACGGCGTTAGCCACACCTTCTCTCCTACTACAAGATATTCTTGACAGCATTTCAAATTATGAGTTAAGGATCCTGATTGGTGATTTTAATGCCCAATTTGGAGGTGATCAACACAGCTTAGAGAATGTGATTGAAGCATATACATATTTAACTCAGCTCAGTAATAACGGAGAGTGATTGACATCTTTCTGTGAACATAATAGACTCTGTATTAGAAATACATACTTCCAACATTCACAAATCCATAAGATGATCTGGCAATCACTGGATGGTCACCCTTTCAATGAAATCAATTTTATTTGTATTAATCAGAAATGGAGATTGTCTCTCCATGATACAAGAGCATAAATTGCATCCCTACCTGGAGAGGGAGGCCTTACTCATTGTCACTCATGCCCTCATCACCTCACGGCTGGGCTACTGTACGTGCTCTACATGGGGCTACCCTTGAAGAGTATCCGGAGACTGCAACTGGTGCAAAATGCAGTTGCACAAGCTGTAGTGGGTGTCCCAAGATACACCCACGTAACACCTATTCTCCGCCAGCTGCCTTGGCTGCCCATTAGTCTCCGGACGCAATTTAAGATGTTGGTTTTAACCTTTAAAGCCCTACATGGCTCATGGCCAGGTTACTTTCGGGACCGTATCCTACCGCATACCTCCCTATGACCGGTTAGGTCCCATAGAGTTGGTCTCCTCCAGGTCCCATCAACCAAGCAATGCCGGTTGGTGGGACCACGGGGGAGAGCCTTCTCTGTGGGAGCTCCTTCTCTCTGGAACCAACTTCCCCGAGATCCGGACCATCCCCACCCTACTGGCCTTCCGTAAAACTGTTAAAACATGGCTCTTCCTGCAGGCGGGGTGAAATAGATCAATCCCCCATGTATGAATGTTGGTTTGTTTTAATTTTTGTTAAGTATTTTAATCCATTATTATCATTTTTTTAATTGTTCTTGTAATATGTTGTACGCCGCCCTGAGTCCCTCGGGAGTGGGGCGGCATATAAGAACTATTAATAAATAAATAAATAAATAAAGAGGGGCAGACATTGAAATTACTACTGGAATTAGACAAGGCTGTATTCTATCACCGCTTCTCTTCCTCGTGGCCCATACCTATATTATGTTACAAATGTCACGGATCAAGAAAGGCATTCATTATTCTGACAAAGACTGTCTTGGTGACCTGGACTTTGCAGATGATATTGTCCTACTTGAGGAAGATGAGATAAACTACATCAAGTGATAACTGCCTTAAATGAAGAAGCAACCAAGATTGGCCTCAGGATAAGTGCCAAGAAATCACAGGTCATGTTTGTTAGCTCCACTGCATAGATAGGGGCAATCAAACTCAAATCACAGTGACTTGAGGAAGTAGAAATATTTAGTTTAGTGTAATTTCCGAAATGGAGATACAGAAATACAGAGATGGAAGTCAAGTGCCACAAGCAACAGCTATTTTTCAGAAGATGAATAAAATCTGGTCCTCATCATCTATGTCATTAAACTTAAACTCCATTTGCTCATTTCTATAGTGATCCTGACAACCATTTAGGCCAGCGAGAAGGCGTCAGTAAGTATTAATAGGAGACTTGACATCTTCCAACAGACATTCCTTCCACAAATCCTAAAGATTTGCTATTTTAACCATATTATTAATGAAGAAATGCTCCAAAAAGTTTCTTCGGCAAACTACATAACATTGTTGCACGCAGAAGACTCCAACTTGTACATCATATTCTCGGCATGGAAAACAATCAAATCCTCAAGATGGAAACGGGCGAAGGGTGGGGGCCAGCAGTGGGCGGGGCTTCAGCAACATTCGGTGTATAAGACGCACCACAATTTTCACCCACTTTTAGGAGGGGGGCGGAGTGCGTCTTATACTCCAAAAAGTACAGTATATAGATTTTTTTTTGAAGGAGAATCTTACCACTGCTTACTAGAAATTACCCAGAACATTTATTCTTTATGAGGCTTTTGTCAATATGATCCTTTAAGTACTAGTGAATGCTTTCTTTATTCACATATTCTTTCTTTGCCCAGGTATATAGCCTTTGATTTTCATAAAGAATGCAGTCATATGAGATGGGATAGACTCCAAATTTTACTGGATCAACTTGCTGCACCACAAGATGAATATGGGTAATATATGCAACTGAAAGACAGTAGGCAAACATATCATTGTGAATAGCTGAAGCTGCTAATAACAGCAGATGCCTGATGTGCCTGTTTTTTGCCCAAAAAAACCACACCCCTCTTTTGGTAATGTTTAAATATGATGATCTAAGCATACACCTCTATAGGCTGTAATAGAAAACCCATGGCTTATTATTGACAAGAGCGCACATCCATTTGAATTTGTATAGGATTGTAATCCAAAAGATCCCATTATCTTTCTCACTCTTAAGAGTGTAAAGATTTGTCTGCACTTTGGTTGTATAATGTATTGTTTCTTTCAATTAAATGTATCGATAAATCTGGATATATTTGAATTTGCAAAAAGTTATTGTTAGGAAGTTAGCTAATTTCATTTTAATTTCTAGAAAATATAAATAGTTTTCCATTAGAAAAACAGCTTAATGCTTATTTCCAATTGCTTATAGGTTTGTAAATAGGCAGTCCTCGACTTATGACCAAAATTAAGCACAAAGTTTCTGTTGCTAAGTGAGACATTTGTTAAGTGAGTTTTGCCCCATTTTACAACTTTTGTTACCACAGTTAATAAGTGAATCATTGCAGTTGTTAAGTTAGTAACACAATTGTTAAGTGAATCTTGCGTCCACATTGACTTTACTTGTTAGAAGATTATCACAAAACTCTGAGACACTGCAACAGTCATAAATATGAGTCAGTTGCCAAGCATCTTAATTTTGATCACATGATCATGGGAATACAGCAATGATTGTGTGGAAAACAGTCATAAGTCATTAGATAAACTGTTGTAAGTCAAGGATTACCTACTTGCAAATCTATAAGCAATTAGAAATAACCATTAGGCCATTTTTCTAATCTGATACAGTATATCTTTAATCAAGGAAACTCTTGATAAAAACAGAGTTATATATTTAAACTTTGTTCTGTGAGTTGTCTATAGTTACAAATATAGTTAGATCTAATTCTTTCTATTGCTGTTAGTAAGAAACCTTGGAGGTTTCTTTGGCAGACAAAAGATGATTAGTTGAAATCAACTGATATTTTTTATTAAGATAGTGACAATAATCACTATTTCATTGTTTTTGTTCTGTGGATACATTAGCCAAAATGTTTTATTTTGTGAATTCTTGCACAAAATAATAAGCACTTTATTTATTTTTATTCAGCTATTTTCTAGTTGATGCAGAAGGGAAGGTAGATATGCAACAGGAAGGAATATTCCGCAGCAACTGTATGGATTGCCTGGACAGGACAAATGTGGTTCAGAGCCTTTTAGCACGCCGTTCTCTACAATCACAGCTGCAGGTTAAGATTGCTTTCTGTATAAGGACTTCTTCCTCATATTTTAAGAATTAAAGAATGTAATAACTTTAATAGCCATTCGATATATAAGATGTATTTTTCCTGAAAGTGATATATTAGAATATGAAAATATGCCTCTGTGTATGGGTGTTTTCTGAAACATTAATTAGTTCTAATTTCCATGCTTTTAAACTCTTAGCAGAATTTTACTTAATAATGGTTTCTTTTGTCCTTGTAGAGATTAGGTGTTTTGCATGCTACCCAGAGACTTGAAGAACAAGCAGAATTTGAGAAAATTTATAAAAATGGTGGGTTTCTATTTTGATAAGTAAAATCTTATCCTGTATTCTACTTACTTGCCATCTCTTTTTTACAAAACACTATTCTCTGTTCATAGCATGGGCTGATAACGCAAATGCTTGTGCCAAACAATATGCTGGAACGGGTGCCTTAAAGACAGACTATACCAGGCAAGTTTGAACCAGCCTTTCTTTACCACAAATATATTGATACAATTTCAGAAAGAGTATTTAGAGATTATTCATTTACTGATTTATTAAACTCAGTTATCATAGTATAATAGTGTAATAGCTAATAGCTACATCAGTGGAAAAACTTGAATTAGAATGGGCATACTTTGTCTAACCAACCTAATAGGTGTCTTAAAGCAGCTTATGGCAACTAATTATTACTAATAAAAACATACAAAAGATCCAGAAAAAAAGAACCGTAGTAAAATTGGTCTTATTGCCAGTCAATCTAAAGATACATCTTACATTGGGTTGACATTTGAATGGCTGAAAACTTTTTTTCAAGATTCTTACTTCTATTCTTAGTTATTCTTGTTTAAACCATCAATGGAAATATAACGTTTATCATCTCAAGAAGATAATTGTTTATATAGCAGCTACTAAATAATTAAATTCATAACTAAACTAAATCACTAAATCAGTGTAGGAATACCAACATAATAAACATTTTTGGATACATTTTGCATAAACAAAGATGAACTATTATGAAATAAGCACCAGCAATCTAGGCTTTGATATAAATTTGCAGGAAGAGGAAGACAGTTTTCTCAAAAGGGTCTAGGACAGTGGTTCCCAACGTGGGGCCCACGCCCCACAGGGGGGCAATTTGATTTTTAATGGGGGCAATTTGAACCTTGTTTAAACCAAGTTAATGGCCTTTTAGGCTTCCTCCGCTTGAGTAGAGTTCACTTTTTGAGTAAAGTAAGAATTATATATTACAGGGGGAGCATCAGGGATTTTAGGGATGCTTAGGTGGGGCATGGCCAAAAAAGATTGGGAACTACTGGTCTAGGAGAACTTGGCCATGTCAGCTTGGCGTGACTAGCTCACCACCACCAAGCTTCTGCCAACTTACCTCTGTTAAGTCCTTGCACAACAACGCCCAATTGCTGCAGGGACAGATCGCCTTGGGCAGCGGGAGGAAGAGCTGGGCAAGTGGGTGGGTGGGAGGTGAGTGAGCAGCTGGGCAGAGCACAGAATGGTGTTGCTGGCCAAGGGCTTCCCATCTGAAGGGGAGCTGCGTGGGTGGGTGAATGAGTGAGTGAGCAGAGAGCAGCGGTGGCAGCCGGGGGCTTCCCGTTTTCGCACGCACACACTGCCGCCACACCAAGCTCCAGGCCATTCGGAATGGGGGCTATTTGGCAGCGATGGTGTTTGGGCCATTTGGGGGTGTCGGCTGTGGGCAGAGCAGGCAACAGGAAAGCAGCAGAGGTCAAGCACATCACACACCCACGCACCCGCAGCTGCTGCTTTTGAACAGCCTGAACACCAAATGGCCTAAACACCAAACACAGACAAACTCTGTGCAGCAACAGTGGGGGGTTGTGAAAAGGGACGTGTCTTGACTACTGCCACCTCCCCATCGATCCCACCTACTGCTGCCATCCCTGAATGGAGTGAACACTGCTGTGACCAAACAGCCCATGGGGGTGGCTGCAGGGCGTGTGAAAATGGAATGCGCCTGGCCTCCACCGTCTCCCCGCTGCCTTCCCTGCCCACTGCCACCTTCCCGAAGGGCCTGAACACCACTGCCACTGCTGAATGGCCCAAGCTCCGAACAGCCCACAGTTCAATGTGGCAGCAGCAGTGACAGCAAGTGGTGTGAAAACAGGAAGCTGCTGGCGCCACTCTGCTCATCTGCTCACTCACCCACCCACCCAGGTTTTCCTCTGGTGGGAAGCCCCTGGCCACCACTCTGCACTCTGCCCACCCACTCGGTTGCCTGGTTGGTTGGATTTCCTTTGTTTGAGTTGTTCCTGTGGTGAATTGGATGTGTTAAGCTATCCTATAATGACTTGGTAAGTTGGCAGAGGCAACTTGGCAGTGGCGAGCTGGCCACGCCTTGCTGTCCCATTATGTTCTCAAAGGGCCTATTAAAATTTGCAAGGGCTTTGTCTGGAATTTTTTTCTCTTTTGATTGAGAGCAGAAAGAAAAATTCACTTCAAAAACAGGTATAATTATAATAGCCTAAATAAGACTCAGCCTTCCCTTTTAATCATGAAAGTAACCCTTACTAGAAGAGCAGTATAAATAAAATTAATGCAAGTGGTTCGTAACTTGCAACCACAAGCCCAAAATTTCAATTGCTAATCAAGATAGTTAAGTGTGTTTTGCCCCATTTTATGATCTCTTGCCACAATTTTTAAATGAATCATTGCAGTTGTTAAGCTATTAACAGTTGTTAAATGAATTTGGCTTTCCCATTAACTTTGCTTGTCAAAAGATCGCAAAAGGTGATCACATGATCCCGGGACACTGCAATAATCATAAATACATGCAAGTTGCCAAGGATCCAAATTATGATCACGCAACTATGGGGATGCTACAATGGTCGTAAGTGTGAAAAATGGTCATAAGTCACTTTTTTCAGTGCTATTCAAAAGGTTACTAAATGAATGGTTGCAAGTCAAGGGCTATCTGTAACATGCGCATCTCACCTGTATATTTACAAAAATAAGTCAATGCAAGGAATTTCAATACACTTCAGTTTCTAATATGTAAGTACTTGGTACTAAATTTCTGACTTCTTGATGTTGAAATCCTATTTTCAAAAATTCAGAACTGGAAAGAGAACACAATGGGGCCTATTAATGGATGGTTGGAACTCACTAATTCGTTACTATAAAAACAACTTTTCTGATGGATTTAGACAGGTAAGGTTTGACACTGTCACTTGCTGCATTTATTTCGCTTTAACTGTTGCCGTGTTGAATTTAAAAGAATGTAATCACTGTGCTCAGGGATATGTAATATTTATTTATATTTCATATTTCTAAATCACCTACCATAAATCCTTCAAAGAACTGCTGCTGCTTTGTGAAATTGTTACAAATTGGGCTATGATTGAAGACCATGAACTACTGTATTTTTCGTAGTATAAGACGCACCAAAGTATAAGATGCACCTTAGTTTTGGGGGAGGAAAACAAGGAAAAAAGGCCTCTGCCTCCAAGCAATTTGCCAAACAGCAAACAGCACAGATGATATACACTGTTTGCTGTGTATTTCTGTGCATGTGTGCCTGACCCATAGAAATAGCAAAGAATTGGAGAAATGTACATTATGGCAGTATATTAATCCCAGAAAGTTTTCTTAAATTTAATCACACTAACTCCTCCCAATTATTTAAATAGATCTACTCCAAACATGACTAAGTCAGGGTTTAATTCAGCTGCCTTATTTTAATACTAATACTTAATACTAAAACAGGACATTTCAGATTATACTTTTACAGATCTTTAAAATTGATGTGGCTTTCTGGAAAGCTTTCTGCTATTTAAAAGAAGATACAATAGCACTGGGCCTCTTCAGAGCAAGCATTTATTTTAAAAAGCTTCATTTTGTTAAGTTGTCTAGAACAATAATAAAGCAGTCTTTAAAAAATAAGTCTTATAATTTGAACACTCTACAAACATTTAACAAAATAATATATTAATAGAATCTGCCTCTACCTAGGATAGAACTCACAACCTTCTGACTGTGAGGCAAGAGCTCTACCTCTAGGCTACAGTAGCTGTAGCTTACCTTCTTGCAATTTCAGCAGTGTATTGCCAGCAGTTTATCTCCCAGCATTTTGTCTCATTACAGCCACCATAGTTAGTTTCCTTTTACCACGTGGCTTGCAAGCCTGTCAGCTGTAGGTTGGGAGGCAAATAATCTCTTAGTGTGCTAATAAGGCTTCTGTTTCTGTTCTGTTTGCTGCAAAGAGGTAAATTGTTGGCAGGCAGAGGCCAAAGGGTGGGGGTGGCTGGGTGGGGCTACATTCGGTGTATAAGACACACCCAAATTTTCACCCTCTTTTTGAGGGTAAAAAGGTGCGTCTTATACTCCGAAAAATACGGTACTTTGGGATGTAGGTAGGAAATGGTTAAGATGACATGGCATTTAATTTATATTCTGGATTGTTTTTCAGGATGCTATAGATCTCTTTCTTGGAAATTATTCAGTGGATGAAGTAGATTCTCTCAGTCCTTTTCATGTACAGAAAGACTGGAAGTTTTTGGCTGTAAGAACTTCATAAAATGTTTTGCTATTTGTTTATTTATTTTTAAGCATTGTTGAATTTGATTAGACTAATGAAGTTTTGGGATTACAGGTCTTTCAGCACTTTCAAACGTTATTTGATAAAATGTAGGGCATATTTTAGGATATAAATATTCATTGTAAAGGAGAATCCCAAGGATTTATTAGATGAGTCTCATTCTTTTTCCTAAGGGTTGAGAGTTATGTAGAAATTTAAACAGTTTTGGATATGAAGTTTAAGTTTTGCAGTAGCCTGGTTCAGGCTGCCATATCTTGGCTTCTGGTCTGCTAACACGTCACCTGCTTTAGAGATATTTCTACTGTATCTAACCTAAGGTGACCAGACGTCCCGCTTTTGGCGGGACAGTCCCGCTTTTTAATAATTTGTCCTGCGTCCCGCGGCGTTTCAAAAAAGTCCCGCTTTTTGAATTTGCGCAAAGTGCCTCACTTCCCTCGAGCGGATCTTGAGGGAAACAGCTGCGCCCACACACTAAGATCTTGCCAACTCCGGGCCGGGCAGGGAAAACCCCGCACCGCGCTCCGACGTGCCCGAGGGCCCAGTTCAGCGCCTCGCACACTCCGTCCCGCTTGACGGCAACAGCCAGGAAATGCGCTTCCAGAGGCGTAGAGGGAGCAGCGGCTTTGGCGGATCTGGCCGTGTCCTTTCCCGGGTCTGCCACACAGGGGGAAGGAGCGGAGGTGTGAGGCACCCGCCGGACGCTGCCCCGGAGAGAAGACCAGGCCCGGCTGGCAAGGGCCAGGAAGGATTTTTCCCGCACCGCCAGCCAGCTTGCTCTCCCTCCACTGGCCTGGCACGGCAAACTTTGCGTGCCAGCGGGAAGCAGCCCGAGAGCTGGGGCAGGCGCCCCACATGCTCAGCGGCCGAGCCGAGCCCTGCACACCCCTCTGCCTCCTGCCTCGCCTGCCTCCTCCTGCCAGGCGGGGAGGGAGGGCAGTGAGAGGGGCAGCGACCCCTGCCAAGCGCAGTGCATGGAGGCGGTGGGCAAGGCGTCCCCAGCACACCTGTTAATCCGGCCGGCCACGCGACTACAAGTGCGGCGTGGAAGCCGCTGGTGGCTGGGTGGGCGGCAGCCCCCCGGGCGGGTATAGAGCCAGGCCTGCGCTTGGAAGGGGCTGCCACTCTCGGTGCTCTCACTCCCTGCTTGGCTGCAGATATCCGCCTGCCCTCCCGAAGCAGCGCTGCCGCAGTTCACTTTTGTTTCGCGGTGGGAGAAGGAAGAAAGCGGGCAGCGAGAGTGGCAGCCTCTTCCAAGCGCAGGCCTGGCCGTCTCCCCACACGGAGGGCTGCTGCCTGGCTGGCTGGCGGCGGCTTCTGCAACAAAGGCAGCACGCGGCTGTGAAGAACCCTCACCACCCACCCTCCCGGAGCACCACAGCCGCGGTTTGCTTTCTTCCTTCTCCTGCCGCTGTCCCTCTCCGGGCCAGACACAGCAGAGGCGAGCCCCGGCCATGGCAGCTGTAAGGGCTGCGATGAAGTGGGGGTGTTTGGGATAAGAGAGATGGACCCCTCCCATCTTGCTGCCCTAGAACCCCCCCCCCCCGGTCAATGGTGTCCCGCTTTATAAATATTAAAATCTGGTCACCTTCATATAACCCCCAACTATAGCCAGTGATTTCCAAACAACGCAATATTTGAAATAAAGTTTAAAACTGTGGTATCACATCTTGGTGTATTTGGAAGATTTTAGCTGTAATTTTCAAGGGTTATACTGGACAGAGTGAAATAAAATGACTTGATTATCATAGCTTTGTACGTTGTACTTAAATGTGTTGTATAATTTGTTAATGGCAGAGGATAGCAATTGGAATTGCAGAAATGATTTTAAATGTTAAAAAGGGATTAATGCACTGAATGCAGCTTTTTCCCCCCATCCATGCAATTTATCTTGTTTAGTAATTAGAGAGAAAATTCACATGTCAAAAAGCTACACTTAGGATTGTGGGCAATAGTAATTCAGCAGCCTTTTAGTTTGTGTTTTTAATAAGCTTAATAGAAAAAGCAGAAATAAAATAAGAGGAGTATAACGAGGCTAGCAAACGTTTTTGTAGTCAAGGCCTCCTCTTTTTAAAAAAGTCTAAAGAAGCTGGGAAGTGATTGTGGACAAGCATTCATGCCTTTTTTTGAGAGAGAGAAAGAGAATAAATCTTAAAGAATCTGTTTTGCTATTCTACTAAAAAAAATTAAAAATGGTACTGGTAAATTTTCTGCAACCTTCAGCTTGCCAGTCCCTGTGTTATAGGATGGGAATGAACAGAGGACACAAGAATGGAGTTACAGGGCAAGCTTCTTGTTTGTTGACCAACTCACTTTTTTCTTTAAATTTGTTTAGAGAGAATCTGGTTCTTTTAGAACTAGATTAAACATGTAATTTAGCATCATGGACAATATTTTATATGTTATATATGAGAAATATGCAGTGAACGAGATTTTCTTTTGCAGTGCGCAACATCAGTTTTGTGTTTGGGATGCATAATAGGTTTCATGATGACATAAGTCGAAGACATACAGGTAGTCTTCGACTTACAACAGTTCGTTTAGTGACCGAAGTTACATTGGCACTGAAAAAAGTGACTTATGACCATTTTTCACAGTTATGACTGTTGCAGCATCTCCATGGTCACATGATCAAAATTTGGATGCTTGACAACTGGTTCATATTTATGACAGTTGCAGTTTCCTTGGGTCATGTGATAGTCTTCTGACAAGTAAAGCCAATGGGGAAGCCTGATTCACTTAATAACTATGTTACTAATTTGACAACTGCATTGATTCACTTTACAAATGTGGCAAGAAAAGTCATAAAATGGGGCAAAACACACTTAACAAATTTCTCACTTAGCAACATAAATTCTGGGCTCAATTGTCATAAGTCGAGGACTCCCTGTATTCTAAAATATTATATATGTTATTACAGACATTAAGGGAGGATAAATGCATTGTGACTTTGAAAACTTTTTTGGGAGCTGAAGCTATAAAACTCTACGTTTGGATTCTGTATGTACATCATATACAACTGGACTTTCAAATTGTTATGTATTGTGCATTACCCCCTAACTATGTGCATTTCTTTCTTTCCCCAGTTACCTATTATTATGGTAGTTGCTTTCTCAATGTGCATTATCTGTTTGCTTATGGCAGGTAAGTAATCATTCAGCCTTTCTACACTTCACACCATACTGCAGGTTATTTTTGACAAGACTTATTACTTAGTGACCAGTTACAAGATGATTTCCCTGGGGTACTTACCGTGTTTCCCTGAAATTAGGACTGGGTCTTATTTTTTTGGACCAAAAGACCCATTAGGTTTTATTTTCAGGAGCGTCTTATCTTGTGGCAATGACTTACAGAGCTTCCCAGGGCAGATGCACTTTCCACTCAGACAGAGAAACGATGGAGAACTCAAAGCTTCTGGAGAACTCAAAGCTTCGTCTGCTTGCAAATTGGATGCTTTGAAATGGAGCTAGCACGTTGAGATCTCCTGCCTTTCCCCCCCCCCCCCTCTGCCTGGCTCTGCCGCACACTTTTTGCCTAGAGGGAGATGAAGCTTCATCTGCTTGCAAATGGGGTGCTTTGAAATGGAGCGATTAGCTCTGTTCAAAGTGTCTCATTTGCAAGCAAATGAAGCTTCATCTCCCTCTGGGCCAAAAGTATGTGGCGGAGCCAGACAAAGGCACCGGGGGGGGGGGGGAGGCAGACGATCCCAACGCGCCATCCACTGTCCCATCATCTCTCAGCTTGCCCCTGGCTGTGCAGGGCAGATGCCCACGCAGGACATTGGGATTGCCTGCCTTCCCCCTCCCCCATGCCTCTGCCTCCACCTGCTGCTGGTGCCACCATGCAAGCATCTCGCAAGCCAGGCAGCTGTGCAGCACGTCCGGATCACCTGTCTCCCCCCCCCCCTGTCCTATGCCTCCGCGCTCGGACTTATCTGCGCTGTGCCAAGGGCCAGCAGGCTGCTGCTGCTGCCGGACACCGTCGTTCCCCGTGTGCTCACCGCCTCTTGTGCTGGCTATGCCCATCCCCTGGGGTTATTTTTGGGGTAATGCTTATATTGGGCCCATCCCAAAAAATCAGGCTAGGCTTATTTTCGGGGTGGGTCTTATCTTTGAGGAAACATGGTACAACCTGGATTCAAACTTCAGACTAGACAAAGTCCCTGTCCCTGTGGTCAATTGACCACTTTAGGCACTTGAGTGCATTTACAGCCATTTGCAGCATCCCAGTCATATGATGGTTTTATGATGGTATTGCCAAAAACCAGCATTTACTTCCAATTTTCAGCAAAACTGCACCTATAGTGAACCATTGGTTTAATGACTGCTATAAAAAAAGGTCATACAATTGGGTTGATCATGTTACTGACCCATTTACAAGTGTTTTATGACTTATGACCGTGATACTCAAGCTCCATTACAGTCGTAAATCGAGAACCACCTGTAGTCCCTAAAAATTTTTTGGCAAGATTTCAGAAGTGGCTTGTTGATATCTTCCCAGGGCTGAAAGAGAGAGTGACTGGCCTGAAGTCACTCAACTGCCTTTGTACTTAAGGCAGGACTAGAATTCACCCTCTTCTAGTCCTTCTATGATAAGATAGTTTGTTAAAGATTAATCAGATGTGTTTGAATTTTCAAGACAATACTGGTGACTATTCCTGATACACCTCATGTATCGTCTTCTTTCAAATTCACAAATTGAGAAAATAGCTTTTACAAGTTCGTATATTAGAATATCCTCTCAACACGATGATTGTCCTTATCATGTGGAAAAGAGTTGTTTTTATAAGGGATGGCTGTTGTCATGATCACTAGTTTTGTGGCTTGTAATTGAAAAGAATTTATTACATTTTGCAGGGGATACATGGACAGAGACACTGGCTTACGTGATGTTCTGGGGAAGTGCAAGTTTTGGAACTCTTGCTATCATCCTTTACAATGGCAAAGATTTTGTAGATGCACCTAGGCTAGTCCAAAAGGAAAAAATGGACTGAATTTGTGTGTGTGGAAAGCGGCTTGGTAGAGACGGCTCCTCAGTTCATACATGGAGTCTCTACTGACCTGCTTTCCACACCAACTTGTGGGGGGCAGGGTTAGGTTTCATTTTTAAAGGGTGAGAAGGTGATTCCACTTGGTTACTTGGTGGAAGGGACTAACCTTTTTGTTCTACAGTTACAATGATTTTCGGAGTATTGCATTTGCTAGAGAACTTGCACATACAAGATGGAAGTTAAATTCAATAACGCTATGCCCTAACACAGGGAGACCAGAATTCCTAAAGAATCTGTGACTATATTATTCCAGCAGTATAAGTCTTAGATAGCTCCATTGCTAAGGAGGATTATGATCTTCTGGTGTATCAAGAGATCTCTGTTGCTAGCTTAAAGTACATATCGTTTACCTTCTCTGATACATGGAAAAGCTTTGCTTATTAGCCGTAATGAATAATTGCTGCTTTAGTGATTTTGGATTGGATATCCATATAGTCAATTTGTAATATTGCAAATACAAGGTTTTTTTTTATTAAGTCCAAGAGCATCTCTTTTCTTAGATTTCTATAAATACAGTACTTTTTTTCTCTGATTTAAAAAAAAGTTCCTTCAGCTAGCAATGGATGAGAATGCAATATTCCGTTAAAACATTGTTGAGAGGATGAGATGTAAAACTGATTTTCCTGGGATATGTCTTGTGCTACTTTAATTACTGTCCTTAGCTTTAGATAACAAATTTCCATATGATTAAAAAAAATTTTTTTAAAAAAAGATGTACATGAAATCAAAGAATGTAAAAATGGTTATTTAAACACTCTCATGCTAAAGGTCCAAAGTGTTCGTTTCTTTCTGAAGAATCTCAGATGTCAGGTGGATTTTTGAAATTGGCAATCCAGTTACCTTGCTACCTTGAATTTAGTAAGAATGGTCTGTGGAAAATTGAATATTTGGGAAAAAAATTCTTGGGAAATATTCCATGTTTGCACTTGGGATCAGCATCAACTTTTTGTGCATGCCATAACTATTTCTCTACAACTGTAACTCTCAAAATGAGTAAGTTATAAGTCTTATTCTAATTATTAATAAATATATGTCTCAACTCTAGTGCTTCCAAGCTTTCTATTGAAACTATATCTAAATCAAGGACCAATTTAAAACCATTTTGTCATCCATTTTCTAATTTATTTGTGTTCAAAACCAGACATGAATCAGCTTGAAGTGCAGTGCATTGTTTTTAGTAAATTCAGCTATATCTTCAAGATTGAAATTATGTTATTTAAATACTAGGAGTCTGCATAAGAAGCTTTAGCAGATAGTTTTCCTCTAAGCTAAACCTAAGTGGATTGCTGCAATGTTTTCATAGTTTGAAAATTGAACCTCTTACTATATGGACTTTGGAAACAAAAACTGCTATCTTTGAATGGTTATGGGGTGGGGTTTTTTTATTATCCTTTCGGTTATTTGTAATAAACACATGCCGTTCCTGTTTCCTTTTTAAATAATCCAGTTGAAATAAAGTGATGGGGGTTTGAGTCTGCTCAAATATGTGGAAAACCCAAGAAAACTGCATTAAATGGATGGTCTCAATATCGTTTTTTTTTTAAGACTCTTCTTTGATCCTTCTGTGCATTTCTTATAAATAACGCCAGCAGAGAAAAAGATCTGGGTAGTTCTAGTCGCTAGATGGAAACTCAAATTCTTTAAATTTGAGGGTTGGGAGAATGTCTGTATTCCAGTGCTTTATAAAAGAGGTTGCAAACTTAAACAAGTTTATTAAACAATATTAAAACTTCAATTTTTTTTTAAAAATAGCATCTTTTGTGTCTGAATCTTAAATAGACAATGTGTACACTAGTATCCAAGTATGTATGATGAAAAGTAACATAGGCAATCCTTTACATTATGAAATTCCTTCTTTCATCAAATGTCAACATTGTAAAATCAGCGCTTGCGCAGAGGGCAGAAGAACGCAAATGGCGGCATCCCGGCGTCCCGGGAAAGCGGGCGGGGGAAGCCCCGCGCCGCAAGCGCCGCCAGCGTCTTCGGCTCGGCGGCAAAGAACAGCCAAGAGCGCACCGGTAGGAACCCACTACTGCTCAGCATGCTAGAATTTGTGATATTGCAATGGTTTCAAGTTTATGTATGAAGACAGACCATTTCTAAAGTTGGACATACAAACCAGAAATGATGTGAAGTTAGTTAGTATATGAATAATCAAATATAAACATCTGGGACAAAAATATTAAATTAACATCTATCTGTTTAGGGTTATCCTAAGAAATAGGAACAAGAAGTATGCAAAATGTAATATTAGACATATTAAACATAGTATCTGTGATTTAAGGCCTGAGAGTTCAAGAAATACACATACTACTTTTTCTTCCTTCAGTACAAATAATTCTCGCTCTTTCAGTGTTTCTTTAAAAAGAATTACCTCAAAAGTTCATATCTCAAATTGTTTCAAGTGCTCAAATAAAAGTTATAAAAGTAGCTACCTCTACCAATTGTTTCCATATGTGCTCTTGGGTTATTTTGATCACTTGGTATTTCACACATCTGCACATAATGTCTTTTTTGACATCATGTAGAAAGGCTGGAGTCTAAACGAAATGGGAAAATACCAGATCAACTGTTTTCAAAATACCTGCAATTTTAGAAATCAGGATCAAATTATAAAGGTGGAGGCAGAAGGCAATCTGCACTTAAAAAATGTAACTTTCTGACACTAAGCTCACTAAGAGAACACATTAATGTATTCTTAGAACTCTGGGCTACTGGTGAAACATTTATTTCCACAAATAACAGTAGGAACTATAACTGACATATATACTGTACAGATCTGAAGACCTACAGTTTGGAAAGCTGTATCATATTTGCTTCAAGCGTTTTTTCTCAAATGACCTAAATATCCCTTCCCCACTTTTTCAGCCTAAGGGCAAAGAAACTACAAAGTACCCTGGATAATACCATATGTATTCTGTCAGTCTCCTATGCAGATAAAAGATCTTCACTCTCATATAGATACAATTGCTCCCCAAATTACTGATTCCTTAAAGTTTCCAGAATCCTATTAGCTGACTAATAGTGATGCCAATAGGAAGCGACAGGGCTAGTGCCTTTTTCTATATGCTTAAGATGACAAGAATGACAAAGCAAATGTTCATCTAATGGGTAGCAACGATGACCATCTTCATCATTGAGTTCCATTCCACAGTCCTATGTAAAAGAGAAGAAAACGGAATGGTGATTAATACACTCATATTGCTCCATGTTGCTCCATGAAAGTAACTCTCAATCCATTCATGTTAAAAGCAAATCATTAAAATATGCTACTTCCCTAAAAATATTTGCCTGCAGTAGAACAATTACTTGATACTTAACAAAAGTCCTTTCCTAATATAAAGCATGCAGTCCCTATTGATGAGTTGGTTCATTATTAGGAGAATCTGAGCACCAGGCACTTTATTCTGGAGAATTGGCTAACTTCAAATTTTAATTTCATTAAAACATAACCCTTTGTCATAGCTAATTCAATATACCCAGAATGGTCTGAGTATGCAAATATCACAATGACCTATACCAGTGATGGTGAACCTTTTTTTTCCTCGGGTGCCGAAAGCGTGTGCATGTGCGCGTGATATTGCGCGTCTGCATGTGCCCACACCAATTCAATGGCCCCCATGCACCCCACCCCCCTGTGCATGCACATATGACCCCCCCGCGCTGCCCTGCCCCCCGCTCATGTGCCATTTCCCGACTTCCGGTAGGCCTGTTTCTCATCCTCCCCTGGCTCCAGAGCCTTCCCTGGAGCCTGGGAAAGGCGAAAACAGCCTCCCCCCCCCCCCTGGGAGGCCCTCTGGAGGCTGCGAACAGCCCATTTCCCGACTTCCGGTAGGCCTGTTTTTCACCCTCCCCAGGCTCCAGAGGCTTTCTTGGAGCCTGGGGAGGGCAAAAACGCACCCCCACTCGCCCCCGGAGGCCAAAAACGCTCTCTCAAAGCCTCCGCGTGAGCCGAAAATCAGCTGGACAGCACGCACATGCACGCTGGAGCTGAGGTAGGGTAACGGCTCACGTGCCAGCAGATACGGCTCTGCATGCCACCTGTGCCATCACGGACCTATACTATTACAGTCAGGCTTTAAAATTTGAGGGGCAGGGAGAGAAGAGAAAAATAAACAATTAGTAATGAAGCATTTCATCAGCAAAACTAAGATGACTGAAATCTGACTTTTTAGCCATAAACTTTCAACCACAAGATAACGCTTACAGGTATTCCTTGACTTACAAGTGGTTATTCAAAATTACAACAGATCCCCAAAAAGTATTTATGACCAATTACCAAAGGTCTGACAGCCACCACCTCATGGTCACAAGCCCCCATTTTGGACACTTGGTAATCAGCCTTCATTTACTGCTAATTGCAATGACCACCATTTGACATTTTTTGCTGAAAACTGGTGTTTACTTCTGGTTTTCACCAAAAACACCCCACAACAAATAATGGATTGGCTTACCATGGATGGCATACCTCCTTCCCTCCCTCCCCCCTATCTATCTATCTATCTATCTATCTATCTATCTATCTATCTATCTATCTATCTATCTATCTATCTATCTATCTATCTATCATCTATCTAATCTATATCTCTATCTTTGCATTTCTAGGCTGTCAATCTCCCTCAAGGATTTATAATTTAATTTAAACATAAAATGTTAGCCTTTTGATTAAAATCACACTCCAGAGTATAATACAGTAGAAGAAGAAACAAGGAAGTCCTATTTCCAATCTATGCACCAAAACCATTATATGCATTAAACAAGGTTTGCTGATGAGCAAAAATGACACTCTTGAGTGCTCTATTAAAAATCTACTTTTCCATGCTGGATTTCCAGCACTTGCAGTATAAGAGTTTTCAACTATGGATATGTACAATTCTTACAAATCATTAGCTTTGTTTAATTTAGTGTTTGTTCAAGAACATTGAACTTACCTCACAGCGGTAACACTCTATGTGGTAATCCTTGTCCATTGACACCACACGGATAGTCTCATCCGATCCCTGTAAAAGTTTATTTGTTTAAAGGAGACATACTGAAAGAGGCTTACATCACATTATTCTAATTCTTATGAAACATTCTTTTGGCAAAAGTAAAATATGCACCAGTATACTTATTGCTATATACATCAAATATGTTTAAAAAAAACCTATCATTAAATTTCAATGTTATGTCAGTGGCTCCTAAGGAAACAAATTAAATGGCTAATTTATCATTACACTGTTTAAACAAAAGATAATATTTAATATTATTTAAGCATTTAAGCATTCTGGGTTACCTACCTAAGTTCTCTTTCATTTATATCAGATGATAAATATTAATTAGCTGCTGAGTTAGCTTTTAGGATTTAACTCATGTTAATGAAAAAAATTTGTATGCCAGAGGTGTCAAACTCAAGGCCCAGTGGCTGGATCCGGCCTGCGGGGTGCTTAGATCTGGCCCCTCAGGGCAGCCCTGGAAACAGCGAGGGACCGGCCCTTGTTTCCTCTGCCAGCGAAAATGGAGCTTGGGATGGCCACATGCGGCCCTCCTGAGCTCAGTTTTCACTGGCAGAGGGTTGTAGGAGGCTGTCGCAGCTGAAAACACAGCTCGGGAGCCTGATTTCGCTGGCAGAGAGCTAGGCCCACCAGAGGTGCCCCTGACACAAGTGATGTCATGCTTGCCACGCTCCCTGGCCACACCCATCCCAGCCCTCTGAGGTCAAACACAACCCTGAAGCGGACCTCAATGAAATCGAGTTTGGCACCCCTGCTGTATACTATTAAAATACTTTTATGAGTCTTATTCAGAAAACCAAAGGGCACCAACTCTCATTATCCTACTTTACAAAATCACACAAGGTACTCATTTTGCCATTGAAACTTGTGGTAACTACAATTGAAACTTGTGTTATATTAATCTCATGTGAAGCTTTATGCAAATACAGAAGAGTCTTTTACTGTACCTCAACCACTACAATATGTCTTAATATTATCAAACAGTTTAGCACCTCAAGCATGGTACTCTGAAATCAAATCAAAAGGAAAAGGAACTAAACAGGAAAGAAGCTTTTGCCATTTCCCAGAAGATAAATTATGTGTAGGATCTCATGAAGAGGGGATTTTTAAAAAAAATCTCAAATTCAAAACTTCAAAAAGAAAGATGAAAACAATCTTCCTATTATTTATCATCCTGTAAATCACATAAAATATTTTTCCAGCTTCTTAAAAGATAAAAGCAGCTGGATACAGCCTCTTATGAGAAGGTATGAAGTTGAACATTATTAGATTTTTGACAACCATATTATAAACAACCATAATGAATACAAGCTGAAGGTGATTTGCCAATTCTTAGTTATGGTCAATTTTTTAAGTCCACCAATTCACAATGGCTTTTCGTATTTGCATTTATCAAAAGTTTAGAATACAGTAAGAGGCGCTTTCCCAACTGGGGGGGGGGGATCATCATAGGAAATTGCATTATAAATATATATATGGATTTATTTAAAAGCACTGCAACAAAGTATAATACAAAGAAATATCATTACTTACTTCAGTTGGCAAAATAGGAAGGCCACAAGCTGCACATTTTGGTGCCAAAACTCTTCACAAAAATAAAAACAATTTTTTAAAGATGAAAGATAATCTAAGATTCAATCAGTTTTTAAATTGCTTCAGTTGGTTTTTTTATGTATTTTGATGGCATTTAAAATTCTATACTAATTCTCAAGTTTTTTTCTAAAACTGCAATCTGATCAATTCCTCCATGTCAAACTACAACTGAGTATCACATTTCTGCATATTCCTGTACACAAAATAAAAGCATTTGCAAGAAAAATTGCATTATAAAACTAAACTATAATCCATTTTACTTTTTTTGAAGCTTGAGAGGAGCATTAAAAAATAGCACAGTGTAATAGCAACTTAAAATGGTATCCGTCATAATACCATTATGAAGAATTAGATAGAAGAATAAGGTATTCTTCTACTTCACTCTGCTGAAACTGTAGAAGTCTACAAATCTAGGAAATCGGACAAATGTAGAGTTGAAAGTGTGTATTCTACTGTACTAAAGGTAGCAGGAAATAATGGTTGTAATTCTCATTAGCTATTCTGGTTATGGCTAAAGGATGTTGAAGCCCGACATTGTCTACTGGGCCACAGATTTATTACTCCAGTCTTAACAATGGAAATAAATAGGGCAAAATTCTTCATTTCCTATTATTTAATTGTACATTCCCTTCAGTGTCTCTGAAAACTTCATTTTTCCCATTTTTTGTTTTGTTTTGCTTTCAAGTCATCGAAGCTTTAGATTTATTTATTTATCCAATTTATATAGCCGCCCAGCTCAACAAATGACTCTGCGCAGCAAACAGACAAAATAAAATAAAACTATTATAAACATTATAAATACACAGTGATCAAGCAAAATCAACTCAAAGCACTAACATACCGTATTTTTCAGAGTATAAGACGCACCGGAGTATAAGATGCACCTTAGTTTTGGGGGAGGAAAATAGGGGGGGGGGGAAATCTACCTACCAGGTATTCATCTGGCTAGCGTCCTTAGTCTGTTCAGCTTCAGCATATTATTTTATCCCCTGGTTAGGGCTGAAAAAACCTTTTTCAGAGGAGTAGGAATGAAAACAAGCCTGCAAAGACTTAGGGCAGGAAAAACTACTTCAGAGGGAGTAGGAATTAAAAAATGCTGCAAGCCGGTAACATCGTTAGCACCTCGTTAGGGCTGAAAAGACCTTTTTCAGAGGGAGTAGGAATGAAAACAAGCCTGCAAAGACGGAATAGGAAGCCGGTAAGATCGTTAGCACCTCCTTAGGGCTGGGAAAAAAAGCTTTGGAAAAGCTACATGCGGAGTATAAGACACACCCAAATTTTCAGCCTCTTTTAGGGAGGAAAAAGGTGCATCTTATACTCCAAAAAATACGGTAACTAGAAGCAGGCCCCTCACACCCTCAAGAGTTCCAAGCCCTGGGACAGAATCTAACTTTTAGGGTCTTACAAAATGCCAGCAGGGTTGGGTCAACCTGATCTCCAGAGGTAGAATGATCCATAGCTATAGCAAAAAAAAAAAAAGATTTGTCTTCCAGGCCCACCAACCAATGTTCTTTGAATATCTGCTACATCACAGCTATAAATTAGAAACAACTTATATATTACTGTTCAATCCATGGCCCTCCCTTACTTATATTAGGATAAAGTATCATTTGTATTCATGCTGGTTGCTTTACTTCAATACAATTTCTCCATATATGAAATTGCAATAGTTATATTTGTATTTTACACTCTTTTATTTCTGACATTTCCTCATGTTCTTGTGCTATGTTTTAAAATGCAAGAATTTCAGGGCAGAAATCCAATATAAGTCAAAGATACGTAATAAATAATAAAAATGCTTGATAATAGAGCACAACAATAATGAAAATTATCTTGAATGCATTTGGGTCAATATTAAAGGGGGGGAATGACATTGCCATAGGTCTATATTATAGGCCACCCAACCAAACAGAGGAAGTAGATGAACTTTTTGCTAGTCAGCTAACTAAGGTATGTAGGAAGCAAATCACAATAATAATGGGGGATTTTAACTACCCTGACATCAACTGGGAGACAAACTCTGCACCAAGTGGAATATCCAACAGGTTCCTAACAAACCTAGCAGACAACTTTGTTACCCAAAAAGTAGAGAAGGGAACAAGGGGATCAGCCATATTGGACTTAATTCTCACTAACAGAGATGAAATGATAGGTGGTGTTGAAGCTACAGGAACCTTGGGGGCCAATGATCATACAATATTGGAATTCAACATTATGCAAACACAAGCAGTAGAACAAAGTCAAACTAGAGTCTTCGACTTTAAGAGAGCTAATTTCAATAAACTTAGAGAGAGCTTGGGAAGGATTCCATGGACGAGAATCCTCAAGGGGAAAACAACTCGAGAAGCTTGGGAAATTTTGAAAAGTGAGATAATAAAAGCCCAAACTAGCACAATACCAATGAAGAAGAAAAATAATAGGTCTCAAAAGAAACCAGCATGGCTGCATAAAGAACTCTCTGACAAATTGAAAGACAAAAAAGACAAGTATAAAAATTGGAAAGAGGGGGAAATAACTAAGGCAGAATACCAGCAAATAGCCCGAGCCTGTAAAGATGAAGTGAGGAAAGCTAAGGCTCATAATGAACAAAGGCTTGTGACAAAAGTAAAAAGTAACAAAAAAAGCTTCTTCCAACATTAAAAAAAAGAAAAAAGTCAAGGAAACAATTGGTCCATTGCAGGGAGAAAGTGGCAAGAAGGTGACAATCAACAGGGAGAAAGCAGAGCTACTTAACACATTTTTTGCATCTGTCTTTACACAAAGGAAAAAAACAGTCCAACTTATCAAAAACAGCATCACAAAAAAACATTAGTAACACAAGTTAACATAGGGAAGAAAATGGTAAGTGAACACCTGTCTACTCTAGATGAGTTCAAATCACGAGGACCGGATGGATTACACCCCAAGGTTCTGAAGGAACTGGCAAACAAGATCTCAGAATCACTGAACTATATCTTTCAAAGATCCTGGAGCACCGGGGAACTGCCAGAGGACTGGAAAAGAGCTGATGTAGTTCCCATCTTCAAAAAAGGGAAAAAAATAGATCCAGGAAACCACAGACCTATCAGCCTGACCTCAATACCAGGGAAGATTCTGAAAAAGATAATCAAGCAACAAATCAATGAACACCTAGAAGCAAACAAACTAATAACCAAAAGTCAACATGGGTTTGTCAAAAACAGATCATGCCAGACTAATCTTATTGCATTCTTTGACAAAGTGACAAAATTAGTTCACCAGAGGAATGCTGTCAATATAATTTACTTGGACTTCAGTAAGGTATTTGATAAAGTAGACCATAACCTACTACTAGATAAAGTAGAAAAATGTGGGTTAGACAGCAACACCACCAGATGGATTCAAAACTGGCTGACCAACCGCACTTAACATGTAGTGCTCAATGGAACTGCATCTACATGGAGGGAAGTATGCAGGGGAGTACCCCAAGGCTCTGTTTTAGGCCCAGTACTCTTCAACATCTTCATCAATGACTTGGACGAGGGGATAGATGGGGAACTCATGAAATTTGCAGATGTCACCAAAATGGCAGGAATAGCCAACTCTCCAGAAGATAGGCTCAAGATACAGAAGGATCTTGACAGACTTGAACATTGGGCGCTATCTAACAAAATGAAATTCAATGGTGAAAAAAGTAAGGTTCTACATTTAGGCAAGAAAAACAAAATGCACAAGTACAGTATATGTTTTTAAATTGTGTGGTTTTTTTAAATGCTTTTAAATGCTTTAATTGTTTATATTGTTTTAATTTTGTTCTTAAATCTTTTAACAGTTTTGTAGATTTTGTATTCAATATGCTGTGAGCCCAGAGTCCCATTGTGAGTTGGGCGGCATACAAATCTATAAATAAATAAATAAATAAATAAACAAATAATAAATAAATAAATAAATAAATAAATAAATAAATAAATAAATAAATAAATATGTGGTATCTTGCTCAAAAGTAGTAACTGTGAGAGGGATCTTGGAGTCCTAGTGGACAACCATTTATTTATTTTAAATATGAGCCAGCAGTGTGCAGCAGCTGCCAAAAAAGCCAACACAGTTCTAGGCTGCATTAACAGAGGGATAGAATCAAGATCACGTGAAGTGTTAATACCACTTTATAATGCCTTGGTAAGGCCACACTTGGAATACTGCATTCAGTTTTGGTCGCCACGATGTAAAAAGGATGTTGAGACTCTAGAAAGAGTGCAGAGAAGAGCAACAAAGATGATTAGGGGACTGGAGGCTAAAACATATGAAGAACGGTTGCAGGAACTGGGTTTGTCTAATTTAATGAAAAGAAGGACTAGGGGAGACATGATAGTAGTATTCCAATATCTCAGGGGTTGCCACAAAGAAGAGGGAGTCAAACTATTCTCCAAAGCACCTGAGGATAACACAAGAAGCAATGGGTGGAAACTAAACAAGGAGAGAAGCAACTTAGAACTAAAGATAAATTTCCTGACAGTTAGAACAATCAGTGGAACAGCCTGCCTCCAGAAGTTGTAAATGCTCCAACACTGGAAGTTTTTAAGAAGATGTTGGATAACCATTTGTCTGAAGTGGTGTAGGGTTTCCTGCCTAAGCAGGGGGTTGGACTAGAAGACCTCCAAGGTCCCTTCCAACTCGTTGTTGTTGTTGTTGTTGTTGTTGTTATTGTTATTATTCTGTTGGCTTTTGTTTGGATAATTCTGTTTTAATTAAAACTGCTTCTCATTGAATTTCAAGTAATAGCAAAAGAAAATAATTATATGTAATAACATGTCATTTAAATGCGGTAAAAATAAGTGAAATATTTAGGGGAGCTTGTTCATTTTTCTAGTGAACTTGTAGTAAAGAAAAAAGTACTGACATTTATTTCTAGAGAAAGAATATGATGAAAATGAACGTCCCTGGTATTTTGATAAACTTCTCCATGCACTCATTTTTATCAAACACCAATAATATTCTGAATCTTTATTACAGGGGTGTCAAATTCGCATAGTCACGGTGGCATCACGTGGGCGTGGCCAGCGCATGACGCATCTAGCCCGCAGGCTGCGAGTTTGACAGCCCTGCTTTATTACTTACCTGGACACAAATTATATAGATTGCAACTTTTCAAATTTAATTTTTTCTTACTTGTGGTAATCTTGGACACAGTAGATTTTGTTCTCACTGTCTATTGTGAATGGCACTCCATCAAGACATTCATTACAAATCACACAACGGAAGCAGCCTGGATGGTATGACTTCCCCAATGCTTGCAAAATCTACAATAAGAGATTCAAAATTCACTTTTTTAAAAAAGCATGTAGAGTTTTAAAATGTATTTCTAAAAATGCAAAGGATTGAATGAATGTTAATCTGAATTGTATTCATGTTAGAAGTAAATAAATAACAGGTTGCACCATAAAACTGAGCAATATTGTCTAGTATTTGGTAATTAACTGGGATTTATATTGGTGAAAACTCTCTGTTTAATAGGAGTTTTATCATATGGCAATATTCTTAGTGTACCATACCACAGCAAACAGTAACCACTAAAAGAAACCTCCATATTGGAGTTAACATGTAAACCAATTATGAATCTTACAGAGCTCTTTATTTTACTGGACATTAATTTATGAAACACTGGATAACTTCCAAGAATAATTTCAAATCAATCAAATTAATTTTTAAGCTAGCAATTACCATACTATCAATGAGTGCCAAGAAAAAAATACAAAATGATGCAATATCTTTAAGCGTCAATTCTTTTCTGTATCCATGTTGCTTTACTAGATGCTGCTTGTGAGGATTAGAATCTATGGAGAAACAAACATCTAAATTTGCCAAGAAACCAGTATGTTGAAGGAACATTTTTGCTTGATTTAAAAAGGTTTATTTATTTATTTATTTATTTTGGTTTTCTTATATGCCGCCCAACTCCCGAAGGACTCAGGGCGGCGTACAACATAAAGAAATACAAGAATAACCAACTATAAATATTAATTAAAATCAAATATAAAAATTAAAAAACACAATATTAAAACCATCCAAGAACCATACAACAACAATACATACTTGGGGGTGAGCTCAGGTGGAAATTAGGCTCTACCCCCAGCCTGCAGGAAAAGCCAAATTAATGTACAAACTATCGTACTTTAATTACTTTATTTTAAACTCAAGAAATATTTTTAAACTCAAGCTCAGAGAGAACCAAGGGCCCCTCTTTTTTTTCTTTAAAATAACTTTTTCTTGTCTGTAATTTTTCCTGATGTGATTGGGTAAATAACTAAAAATTCTATGTTGTATTGACAAGGAGTTTTAAAACAAGGTACTAACTTTAGCTATGCTGCTAAGGAATACTAGTGGCTAGGTGATTTTAAAGCAGTGACTCTCTCAGCCCACTGCTTTGCTCAATGACCACAATCCTCTGGTTGCGGTCATCTGTCTGCTAATGTGTTTGTGCACATTAGTAGATGGCGTCCCAGTTTAAAGAGAGCAGGATGCCTCAGGAGGAGTTGAGGAGACCCTGGGAGGCTCTACTCAGGAGCTGAAAATCCTTCCTGTCCAAATCCAAGCAGAATTTTTCAGCCCAATAGATGGACACTCATGTGTGGCTTTCCCTGAGCCATCCCATGCTCCTTACCTTAGCCTGCTTTCCATTCTCTGCTTTGATTTCAGCTCCCTCTCATCTCTATGAGCTGGCAGAAGGGTATGATTTTGGAAGAATGGAATAACAGAGCTCATATCCTGAAGATATCAGATATTTCCCCACCCCACAAGACAAAGTCAGTTTTTGTCCAGGCATTGAAGGAAATACGTTTGATGGCGACCAAAAACATTTCCTTCAATGCCTGGGCAAAAACTGACATTGTCTTGTGGGGTGGAGAAATATCTGATATCTTCAGGATCGTTAGGAACTGAGCTCCATTTCTCCATTCCATCGAAGGAGTTCAACTCCTCTCAGCAGGAAACTCTCAACCAGCTTCCCTGAGATGAGAGAGAGTCTCTTTGGCAAGCAGCAGCAGTTTGCAAACTTTTCTGCTGCCTTCCCCATTGACTTTCTGGAGAAGATAGAAGATGAAAGAGTAGAAATGGCAATTCTGTCTGCAAGCTATTTGAAAACCAGTTGTAAGTATGAACTGGTTACCAAGCGACCAGATCACAATCATGTGACTTCAGGGTGGGGTCAGTGTGATGTTTTATTTAGGTAAGAAACTGTTGTAATTTCAAACAGTTGTTAAACAACTGGTTGTAAATTGAGACTACCTGTACTATTAGTTTATTGCATTTTCTCTTAGTTGCTTACATAAATATATTCAGAAGTTTTTCCTGCTTGCTTTACTTCTTGAAAGTAAACTACTATATCTTGTAAGCTAAATTGCAACACTGAATTGCTAGTGCATTATTCTACACTGTTCTTTTCCCCCAATTGGTTTTCTTTATAAATAAAATGTTCCTTACCATATCCATGATCAAATGACCACATATGCAGCATCGATCAGCTGACTGCTGAAAGCCTGAATACTGCAGTTGAAGAAAAAAACAAGAATTGTTTAAATATAAAGACCTTTTTACTTTTTAACAGGAAATCAAACCAACACATAGTCTCTCCAGCGCCTTGAGTCTTAAAAGCTGTTCTCATTTACTTGCCTTTAAAAGCTTCCTAAATGCTAATATAGTGTAGCAAATAAGAAAGTGAAATCTCCAGCTAAAACCTCAGCACGATGTAAACATTATTGATCTCTTTTCCAAACATTTGGGGTAAATAATGCTGAATCACCTGAATTGTTAACTAGAAAAGTGAATTCTCAGCAAATATACATTTTAGTAGATGTACAGGCATCTGGTACAAAACCAAGTGATAAAAAAATGAGAAAACACCCTTGAAGATATCACAATGCAAATCCCGCCTTTCCATATTTGCATCTTGATATCAGATATCCCTATGTAAATCACATGGTTTGCATCATAGCACATAGGACCATTTGATGACAGAAGTAGTAGTGAGACAAAGAAAATGCATGCCACATTTGGTGTTTCTGTTAAGAATTTTGTATTCTTATGGGAACATATGAACAACAATCTAGATTCTATTTTTATGCACCTGTAGCTCTAAGCACAAGTTAATTATCAATAAATGTCACACTACCACATTTATGAAAGACAAGTCATCATTACTGATTGCTTCATTTAATCTTCTCATTTTTAGAGACGATCAGAGGAAATGGATGAGAAGTGATTTTTTAAACTCTTTACATTACCGTATTTAAGATGCACTTCCCCCCCCCAAAGAGGGTGGAAATGTTGGTGCATCTTATACACCGAATACAACCATTTTTGGCCTTCCGAAGCCCCACCATGTGCAAAAACGGGTGTACAGAGGGTTTGGGAGGTCTGCAGAGTGCTCCTGGGGGCTGGGGGAGGGCAAAAACTTTTTTTCTTACTTTTTTTTTAACTTACTTACCTCTTTGAAATCTTGATGCGTCTTATAGTCCAAAATATACTGTACTTTTAAAATAAATCAAAAACACACAGAGGTGCCAATGAAATATATCCAGCCCATAATTTTACTGTAAGTACTGAAAGACATACAACCTAGTTCATAAGCAACATTTGTGCTATAATTTTATGTTGAATAAGGATCCTCTCACCTCTGACAAAAATAATTTTTTGACCATGATCAGCATCATGGAAAAGACTGCAGCACACTTACTAGAAAGTCTTCTTCACAAAACACCTTCCCGTTAACAAAGTAAAAAGCCTTCCCTCTCAATTTTCGGCCTAGAGGATAACAACAACATAAAAGTAAGTGTTTAAAAATGAATAATTCATACAGAATGTAGAAATAAAAGAATGTTTTTATATACAGTATATACTAGGCCAGGGCAAACCAAACAACTCATCTGTTTATGTCATGGGAAAAAGATGAGCTGAAAAATTATGCCACCAAGTAAATGTAAAAGGGATGGATCTTCAAATAAGATCCAAATGAGCTTTATCCTCATTCTGTTTTCATTAAGCTTTGCTCCAGTATAATATGGGCCTCCAATTTACCTTATCTGTACAAAACTGGGTGCATGTACAATTACAGCTGTAACAAATAGAAGATAACTCCCCATTCTGTTTACCACATAATGAACCCCATAGTAATATACACACCTAAAGGCACAGCAATATTTTAGATTCTAAAGATTAAACTTTATGTATCAAAAACTCTAACTGCCTTTCTGGCTACAGAATAGCATAACTATGCTATAAATATTTAGAATGAAATTTAAATTCTGAATAAGAATTATATTAATTAATGCCAATATGCAACCAAGATCAATATTTATTATTTTATAACTCATATCCCATTGCTCCTTCTTTTCACTTCCTCTATGTTTCTCCCCTTGCAAAACCAGTGAGATCAGGAACGGGTCTCCGCACTTCTGCGCCGAGTTCTCCCCATTGGAGGGCTCTGAAAGGAGCTAAAGCCATCCTGTAGGGGTGGTGAAGAAAAGAGGAGTGCCCTGTAGGTCGCGGGGAGCCGCAACTCTTCCACTCGACTCAGGGCTTTTTCCCTCTTACAGTATGTGGATAAGAAGAAGAAGATAAGAAGAGGCAGCCGTCATGGCTGCCATGAAGCTGGGACAGCCGAGGCAACTAAGAAAGTGCAGGAGCGGTGTAGATGGACAGTAACTGGAGCTGGGTGAGAAGATTCCTTTTTTATTTAGACCCTAACTTTAAAAAGAAAAAAAAGAGAAAATCCAGTAAAAGAGACTCTTTGAACTGTTGGTTAAAGCGGCGAACAATTATACAGAGAAAAAACTTAGACCCCAAAGAAAGGAACTAAGGGGAGAAAAACTTTTAAAACATAGAAAATTGGACTTTCAAACTGGGTAGGCATTGTTTTGGAAAGGCATTTTAAAATGCTGGAACTATCTACTTGAATAATTGACTTTGCTTCTATAAATTGAATTAAAATTGGATTAAATAACTTTTTACATTTGAAACGATGCTGAAACCTAAGCTGAGGGTGCCACCTACTGATGAATGGAAAATATACCATACCCCTACAAGCCTGGGAAAGTTTGTGATAAGAGAAATAAATAAGATCCATCTGAAGAACTGTGGTGATACCTACTGATGTATAATTATCTACTTTATGATTACTGGAGACTCAACTGTGGGAATAAGGAAGACTCTTAAGTAAAGTGACTTTTGATTCTTGGAAAGCTTCCTGGACTATTTAAATGGAACTGATTGAATAAGCTTGGAATATAAAGAACTATGAGTATTGTACTTCCTGAGGAGCAACATTAGGCTTGAATATATTGTATTTGGACTATTGAGTAAAAGTGGGACTTACTAAAGTAAGACAAGATGCTCCATCAGGAGGAAATAAGTGAAATCTCAAAAGAAATGAGATTGATGTTCCAAAGCATTAAGGACACTATGATAAAGAATTACAGGGAGATTAAGAACCTATTGGATGGCATAAATGGGAAAATAGCAAATACCCTGCAACTAATAATGAATGAAGACCAAAAATTCCAGGAAAAAGAGGAGTCAACAGAAAAAATAGAGGAAAAGACAGAACAGAAAAATCAGCAAATAAAGCAAGAAGATGAGAAGGAGAAGATAATAAAGATAATAATGACTGATGAAATAAACCAAGGGGAAAGTACTTTGAGAGATTTAAAAATAGAATTAGATAAGCAGGAAGATACTTTTGAAAAGGAGATAGGGGCCTGGGTAGATACTCTGGAGGCCGTGCAGCATAGGAGGATAGAGATGAGAGAAATGTTTAGACTGAATAGTGAAGACACAGATGTAGATAGAGATAAGGATCCAAGAGAGGAGTATGGGAGGCAAGTTAAAAAGCAAATAAGAATTGAAGTATTAAAACGGGCAAGAGATGATAGAAAGGAAATATTTTTTTTCATTCTTGCTTTTTTTGTATAATGATCACCTGATTAAAAACTAAAATAGAGGTAGAAATAAGAATACACACTCTTATATAAAGTAATAGCTAGATGGAAAGATTAGAGGTCAAAAGATGATATTATTAAGTATGTTTAAATAATATGGTGATTGGCACTAGAATGGTACATTGAAACATTGAATAATTAAATAATAGACTACAGTGGAACCTCCGGTCACGACCGTAATCCGTTCCAGGACTTTGGTCGCAACCCAATTTGGTCGTGACTGGAAGCAAGACTGACTGTGCATGCACATACAAAAAAAAATATGGCGCGGAAGGGGAAATCATTGTGGCAGAGAAAATTGCCCCGGCTGTGTTTGGTCGTCACCCAAGGATGTGTTTGCGACCAGAGTGAAACATTTAATGGATTTTTTGATTGGCACCCGATTTGGTCATGGTCAGAAGATTGTGACCTGAGGTTCTACTGTATATCTTAATGTAAACATGTGTATCAACACTAGGATCAGCAATGATGGCCTGATTAATAGCCAGAATAGAGGTAGAAATAAGAAATAGGGGGAATATTAGCACACATATTTTTTATACAATAGAATAAAAGCAATAACTGGAGGGAAGGATTAGAGGTTGAAAGATGGCATTACTATGTAAGCTCAAATAATATTGTGATTGGCATTAAAATGGAACATTGAAATATTGAATAACTACTTTAAAACAAACATGTATATTAATACTAGGATGTCATAAGTTTGATTAATGCAGTGGTTCTTAACCTGGGTTCGATCGAGCACCAGGGGTTCGGTGAGTCAGTCTCGTGGGTTCGGCGGAGGTCAAGACACACACCCGACTCATATGATTCGTGATGACATGCCCCGCTTGTCCATCATTGGCTGCAGGTGATAACGCCACATCGCTTGGCCTATCTGTGCTGCAGGGAATTTGGTGCGCCCAGTAGTCGAATTGTAACTGTTGTGATGGTACGTCGTGTGATTTCTTTCTTAATATTTTAATCCCTTCATACTAACTATGTCGAGCAAAAAAAGAAAGTGGTCGGACGAAAATGTACAATATGGATTCACATGTATAACGGAACGTGATGGGAGTCAGCGTCCTAACTGCATGATTTGCAATGCCAAGTTGAGCAATTCTAGTCTAGCACCGGCAAAACTAAGAGAACACTTCCTTAAACTGCATGGAAAATACAAGAACACAACGCTCGCTGAATTCAAGGTGAAGAGAGCTAGATTCGATGAAAAGGCTACTCTGCCTGTTCTCGGCTTTGTACCCCTCAACAAACCGATCCTCACAGCATCGTACGAAGTTGCTTACCTGATCGCAAAGCAGGGCAAACCACACACCATTGCTGAAACACTCATAAAACCAGCTGTGTTGAAGATGGCGAATATCATGCTGGGAAAAGTGGCTGAAGTTAAGTTATCCCAAATTCCTCTTTCAAATGACACCATCAGCGACAGAATAGAGGACATGAGCAAAGACATCTTGGCTCAAGTAGTTGCAGATCTGATTTCAAGCCCAGCAAAATTCAGCCTTCAACTCGACGAGACCATAGACATTTCCAATCTAAGCCAGCTTGCAGTATTCGTGCACTATGTGAAAGACGACGTCATAAAGGAAGATTTTTTATTTTGTAAGCCTCTTACAACAACAACTAAGGCAGCCGATGTGAAGAAACTTATGGATGACTTCTTCAAAGACAACAATCTTTTGTGGGATATGGTTTCTGCAGTTTGTTCGGACGGAGCTCCAGCCATGCTGGGAAGAAAGTCTGGTTTTGGTGTGCTAGTGAAAGCTGATGCACCACACATCATTGTTATGCATTGTATTCTGCACAGGCATGCGTTGGCAACAAAAACCTTGCCTCCAAAACTGGCAGAAGTATTAAAAATTGTAGTGGAATGCGTGAACTATGTGCGAAATAGTGCTCTGAGGCACCGCATCTTCAGGGAGCTGTGTAAAGAAATGGGATCTGAATTCGAGGTACTTCTGTACCATTCTAACATTCGGTGGTTATCCCGGGGACAGGTGCTGAATCGTGTTTTTGCCCTGTGTGTGGAATTAGCCCTGTTTTTGCAAGAGCACCAACATTGTCATGCAGATTGCTTCAAAAATTCTGAGTTCATTCTCATTTTAGCGTACATGGCTGATATCTTCGCAGCTCTCAATCATCTCAATCAACAGATGCAGGGCGGTGGAGTTAACATCATCAAAGCGGAAGAAAACCTGAAGGCTTTTCAAAAAAAGCTACCATTATGGAAACGACGAATAGAGAACGATAACTTTGCAAACTTTCCCCTGCTAGACGACTGCGTAAGTAAGATCGAAGATATATCTGGAATCGGAGACATTTCTGTACACGCGGAACTGAAGCAAGCAATTGCCACGCACTTACATTCGCTTGCAAAGTCTCTCGACGGATACTTCCCTACAAGAGAGTCATATCCAGCATGGGTGAGACAGCCGTTCACGTTTAGTGTTGAGACAACAGATGTCAATGATGAATACCTCGATGAAATCATTGAAATTCAGCAGAGCCAGGTTCAACAGCAACTCTTCAGAACAACAACGCTCTCAACGTTTTGGTGTCAACAAATGGTAACGTACCCTGTTATTGCTAAGAAAGCTCTGGAGATTTTCATACCGTTTGTTACAACATATCTTTGCGAGCAATCCTTTTCGAGGATGCTGGACATAAAAACGAAGACAAGGAACAGACTTGCGAAAATGACATGAGAGTGGGACTTGCCAAGGTAAAGCCACGCATTTCTGAACGGCAACAGCAGAAGTTACACTGATTTGCAGTAAATATTCATTATTATGTTTTTGTTTTTGTGTGAAAATCATGTTTTAATATTTAATGGTTTTGTTCTTTGTTCTTAATGGTTTTGTTCTTTAATGGTTTTGTTCATTTTGTGCACCTATGTATAAAAATATACCTATGTATAAATATATACCTAAATATATACCTATGTTTTGAATTTGAAAAAATCATATTTTATTTTTCCAATTAAGAAGGGTTCAGTGAATGCGCATATGAAACTGGTGGGGGTCAGTACCTCCAACAAGGTTAAGAACCACTGGATTAATGTAACAAATATTATTAATATCATTATTGCTATTTGTCCCAAAATGAATGATACCCAGATGCCACACTGTTCATGTATTGATGTTAATGTATATTTTAAAAATAAAAACCCAAAAACTTTTTTTTTAAAGTCAAGCCCCTAATTTAAAAAAAGCTCAGGAGAAGCTCAGGCTACAGAAAGTCTGGGCATACTGCCAATAGCAATAGCACTTTACTTATATACCGCTTCATAGTGCTTTACAGCACTCTCTAAGCGGTTTACAGAGTTCAGCATATTGCCCCCAACAATCTGGGTCCTCATTTTACCCACCTCGGAAGGATGGAAGGCTGAGTCAACCTTGAGCCTAGTGAGATTTGAACAGCTGAACTGCTAAACTAGCAATCAGCTGAAGGTCGCAATGCTGCTTTTAACCACTGCGCTATCTCAGCTCCAAGAACCATTAGCTGTTACAATGTAATAAGCCTTAATCACAGTTTCTGAAAACACTTAAGCAGGGCAATAAAGATAAGGATTAGGCTAGAAACAACACACATAGGCACACCAGAATGTCTCCTTCCTGCCTTCCTGACAGGATTAACTCTGTAAGGTGAGAAAATCAAAAGGCTGTTTCTTCCAACAGCGGGTTTGCCGAACTGCTCAGAAAGTTAGCTACCGGTTCTCCTGAACTGGTGTGAACCGGCTGAATCCCACCCAGATCATGCAACTGGCTTAGTGCCCAAGGGTGATTAGAATTCATAATCTTTTCATTTCAAGCCTGATGCCTCAACTGCTACACCACCTGGCTCTCACTTACATAATGATAATGGTGTATCAATGAATGCAACTATTCAAAATATTAACTTCTCCAATCTTAAGGTACATTAATTCATATACCGTATTTTTCGGAGTATAAGACGCACCGGAGTATAAGACGCATCTTAGTCTTGGGGGACGAAAACAAGGAAAAAAGGCCTCTGCCTCCCAGCAATTTGCCAAACAGCAAACAGTACAGATGATATACACTGTTTGCTGTGTATTTCTGTGCATGTGTGCCTGACCCATAGAAATGGCAAAGAATTGGAGAAATGTACATTTATGGCAGTATATTAATCCCAGAAAGTTTTCTTAAATGTAATCACACTAACTCCTCCCAATTATTTAAATAGATCTACTCCAAACATGACTAAGTCAGGGTTTCTCAGCTGCCTTCTTTTAATACTAATACTTAATACTAATACTTAATACTAAAACAGGACATTTCAGATTATATTTTTACAGATCTTTAAAATTGATGTGGCTTTCTGGAAGTATTCTCTGCTATTTAAAAGAAGATACAATAGCACTGGGCCTCTTCAGAGCAAACATTTATTTTAAAAAGCTTCTTCATTTTGTTAAGTTGTCCAGAACAATAATAAAGCAGTCTTTAAAAAATAAGTCTAATAATTTGAACACTCTACAAACATTTAACAAAATAATGTATTAACAGAATCTGCCTCTACCTAGGATAGAACTCACAACCTCCTGATTGTGAGGCAAGAGCTCTAACTTTGAGCCATAGCAGCTATAGCTTGCCTCTTTTCAATTTCAGCAGTCTAATATTGCCAGCAGTTTATCTCCCAGCAATTTGTCACATTACAGCCACCGTAGTTAATTTCATTTTACCCCGTGGCTTGCAAGCCTGTCAGCTGTAGATCGGGAGGCAGTTTATCTCTTCTTGTGCTTTGCCCTGTTTGCTGCAAAGAGGTAAATTGCTGGCAGGCAGAGGCCAAAGGGTGGGGGTGGCTGGGTGGGGCTGCATTCGGTGTATAAGACGCACCCAGGTTTTCACCCTCTTTTTGAGGGTAAAAAGGTGCGTCTTATACTCCGAAAAATACGGTAAGTAGTTCATACCCAACTTTGGTTTCATTTTGGAAGAATATTGTAACATATATAGATAGATTTATGGATCAATCTTTTCATGTTAACAATGTTAATGGTATTTTGCATTATATTTTATGAAACCATAGAATTTGATTGTTTTTAAGGAAATTGTTTATAATGGGGAGCAGCTAAGTAAATAACAGGTATTGACTGACTGGAAAGGTACTACTTCTCTAGGTGTCAAGGAGAATATTACTATTCCAGGTTTCAAAACCAAGTTTCAAGAAATGTGTAATTTACCAATACTTCTACAAATCAAAAAGTGTTACAATATTTCCCTTTGACATAGATTTTATTGTATTTTCCAAGAATAAATACCTTAATGTATGAACTAGACAATCTATTCCAATATAATGTTAGTTTTTAGAATTTAGACTTTATGATTATTTAAGTTTTTTTGTTTGATATTGTAACTTAATTATTTGTTGGATGCATGGATATTATCTTTTTAAAACTTATTTTCATCCATTTTCTGCATATTTTATTTTTTAAATTGCATTTTGTAAACAAAAGTTCCGTTATGATTTTATCTATCATCACTGAGAGAAATTCCTTTTTTGTTTCTCAGCCTAGTGGTTCTATACTTCCTCAACCCAGATAAATCAATGACGACGAAGACCCTGATCATAAGACAGTCTAGAGAGTATTTGCAGCTTACTCTTCCTTAGTCTAGCTACCAAATTCTAAGACCAGTTGTCTTAGTTTAAACATATGTAAATACTAAGAAATAAAAGATGCAGCAGGCATTTAGTTATCAGAGAAGTTAGTAACTGTGATTCAGAGTCCCATCCAAATAAAATATGGCATAGATTGTGACTGGAGAAACCATAAGAGAAGCTCTTTTGGAAAAACATACATTATTTCCTGGGTTGTCTCCAGGTTTTCCAGGATCACGCAAAAGATGCCTCATTTTCCTCTTCTACATAACTTTTTTTTTCCTAAATTTCGCCTGACAATATGTCAGTAAGCGTAAATATTTGGGTGGAAGATTAGAAAACTGTTCTTGTACAAACATGAACCAGTTTGAACCTCTAACTGCTTAGCAACAAGAAACTAACCCAACAATTAAATCATGCAGACCAGAACCTGTACAAAAATCAGTCTTAATAGAATAGAATAGAATAGAATAGAATAGAATAGAATAGAATAGAATAGAATAGAATAGAATAGAATAGAATAGAATTCTTTATTGGCCAAGTGTGATTGGACACACAAGGAATTTGTTTTTGGTGCATATGCTCTCAGTGTACATAAAAGAAAAGATACATTTATCAAGAATGGTTGTCATAGGGTTCAAGTAAGCAATCAGGAAACAATCAATATGAATATAAATCGTAAGGATACAAGCAACAAGTTACAGTCATACAGTCATAAGTGGGAAGAGATGGGTGATAGGAACGATGAGAAAAACTAATAGTAATAGTAATGCAGCCTAGTGAATAGTTTGACAGTGGTGAGGGAATTATTTGTTTAGCAGAGTGATGGCGTTCGGAAAAAAACTGTTCTTGTGTCTAGTTAAGTGGCTTTTGCAACATTCAAACCCACCTGCAAAATGCATAGAAACATGAAAATGTTGGCAAACAGAATTCAACTTCCTGCCAATCTTCCTGCCAGCAAGAGATGTCTGACTTTGTTTGCTTTTGATAGTACAATTCTACTTCTTGTGGAGCAGAAATTTAATAAGATAGCTAAATTTCCAAACTTTCCCAAACAAAATCTAAACATTTTCAGGCACCAGGAACATGTCACAGTACGAAAAATAACATGTTGGCATCAATTACTAGCACAGAATTTCCACTTTAAATAGCATCTAAGATAAGAGAGTTCCATTTAATATACCCTGTTTCCCCCAAAATAAGACATCCCCTGATAATAAGCCCAATCGGGCTTTTGAGTGCATGGCAATAAGGTCAAGCGCTTATTTCAGGATTCAAAAAAAAAATAAGACAGGGTCTTATTTTCGGGGAAACACTGTAGTTACTTACTACATGCTCTGCAGGTGAAGCATCCATCATGGTAGAGATTCCCCATTGCCTGGCAGGCCTGGTTTGCACCATATACACCTTTGTTGCATTTCACGCAGGTTCCTGAGGAGGAGGGGGGAGGAGGAGGAGGAGGAAGAAGATTAAAAGATAATTTATCAGAATCAGATTACACAAATAACAAAAAGTTCAAAAAGTATCCCCAGGAGAAAATGGGATATTTAGTTTTATAGCATCAAGGATTTGATGAAATGTTATATTAAAGCAGACAAGGAGGAACAAGGCAGTAAGGAGCAAGGAAATTTAAGCAGATTTTCTTTAGTTATCAGAAACAAACACATTCTGTGCATTTTCATCATCCCGTACCTTAACAAGGTTCATATGCTTAAAAAGGAGGGGAAATATCTTTGTAAATGACCAAAAGTATATTGCTATATGGAAAAAGGATGTTCTTCTCTCCAAATGTTATTATTTTTTGACAAGCATTATAGCACTGGCTTAGGAAGTATGTGTGCCTATGCTATTTATGTTATTTATTTCATTCTTTCGTCATATGTAACAACAGTGGGAATCCAGTAGACTATGCTCATTGGTTACTGTTGGCTTTGAAATCTATGAACCGCCAAGACTGGAAGACCTAAATACCAACTGTTCAAAAACTATTATTTAATACTACAGGATGTCAGTATTTGTATTAAGGAAAACAAGAATAAATGTATCTAATAAGTGGATGATTGAATAGGATGAATTCTACTTTGGGATTATGTCCAAAATGGCAATGCCTTTACATCAGTATTCATTAGGAATATACTCTCTAATATCATTATTTGTTTTACAATGCCATTGTACTTTATTCTTTTTTTGCCAATATCTAGTAAGAAATCTATTTTGTCAACTAACTGAACTTCTCCCACCAGTTTGCAATCTTCTCAATACTACTTTATCATGCTTGTGACAATTTTTTCCATGATTTCCTTAAACTCCAAATGAAATTTTCTTTCATTTTTATTTACACCAAGTTTTCCCATTCACATTAGTGGTAAGGTTGGTTTTGTGAGTATTTTTCTTCCTATTTCTTGCACCAATTCTTATTGGCCTTCTACCTTTAACTTTTAAGACTCTCTAGACTGACTTTTACGACTTCCGGTTTGGTGTTGCTGTGACACAGTTGTAGGGAGCTGGGGCTCCACGAACCTAGGCTGAACTCTCCTCGCTAGGGGGCCCTTAAAGGGCTAAAGTCACCTCATAGGGGTGACGAAGAAAGGAGGAATGCCTTGCAGATAGCGGAGAGTGGCAACTCTCCTGCTTGATCTGAGGCTCCCTCTCCTATTCAACAATGAGGAAGGAGATGCGGCCATTAAGCTGAGACAACCGAAGGAAAAAATGTGCTGGAGCAGTGTTTGAATAGTGGACTGGAGCTGGGTGAGATAATTTTCAACTTCTTGACTAGAGATTAAACCCCAAAGAAAAGAAACTCTGAACAGACAATTCTCCAAAATGTTTCAAGCGGCTAACAATTACTTAGAGGAAGATTACAGACCCAAAATAAAATGAAACCTAAGAGAGGATATAATCTTTAAAATACAGAATGACTGGATTTGAACATTTTATTGGAAACATCTTGAAAAGGCATTTTAAAATGCTGAAAACATTGGGCTGATTATTGGGAAAAAGTGAAAGGAAATCATCTGAAGAAATCGGAACGCTGTTAGATTGGGTGTCACGTTGAAATTTTAGGTGATGATGCCATCTACTGCTGAAAGAAAGGAAATATACTATATTTTTATAAGGCTGGGAAGACCTTGGAATAATCTTTAACACTGAGTGGAGGTAAACACATCGGGAAGACTGTGTTTTTTGCTGTATACTGTTTGATACCTATTTGTTTCACGACTAAGGAGGAAAAATTTCTGAAACTTTTGAAGATTGCTAAGAAGAGTGGTTCACAAACACTTGGAACTATTATTGGAATCAAAGAGCTGGTTAGGTGGCTGGTGAAGACAAGGGAAAATCTGGAAGGAGTAAACTGACTGGTGGAAGACTATAAAGAATTATAAATATCGCCTACTTCGAGGAATGACTCTGGGACTGAATGAATAGTTTTAAGACTGGCCTTTTGATGTCACAGACAACTAAGAATGTGGGGTTTTGATAGATTTATGAGCAATTTTTGGACTTATTAAAATAAGATAAAATGCTTCAGCAGGAAATAAGCATATTTCAAAAAGAAATGTCATTGATGTTTCAAAGTATTTATGAAACTATAACAAAGAGCCACAGAGAGATAAAGGATCCGATGTATGATATAGACGTGAGACTAGAAAATGTTCAGCAAATAACAATGAAAAATGAATAGGAAATCCAGGAAATAGAGAAGAGAATAGAAAAAAACAGAGGAAGGGAAAGAGCAGACAAAACAACAAACGAAACCAAAAGATAAGAAGGAAAAGATCATCAAAACGGATGAAACAGATCAAGCTGACAATATATTTAGAGACTTAAAAATAGAATTGAACAAGCAGGTAGACATTCTTGAAGGGAGGACAGAGACACTCACAGCCATACTGAAGATCTGGCAGCGAGAGGCAGAGATAGAAGAGGAAACACTTCAACCAAGAAAAAATGATATAGGGAGACATAAAACTTCAAAGGAGGAGTATGGAAAACATACCAAAAAATCAATAAGAATTGATATACTAAAATGAATGAGATGACAGGTAGAAATAGAATACTTGCCAATATAAGATATGTGCTATCAAGATTTAGAATAGAGGTAGGAATTAGAAAGAGGGAAAATATTGTTATGTATACTCCTATATAATATTTTAAAATTAGTATGCAGAGGGAAGGATCAGAAGCTGAAAGATGATTGTATTATATACCTTTAAATAACATTAAGGTTACCATGGTTATTAGCATTGAGTAATATAACATAATATTGAACAACTAAATGATGAGGGATTATATACAAGGTGGAGTACATATTACAATGTTAACAACTTCAATTGCATATTTATAATGTTACAATAATGATGTATAACTAATGTAATTAATATAATTAAAATGGATAAGAGATGAAGGATAGAAATAGAATACTTGCTAACATAAGATTGGTGTTATCAAGATACAAAATAGAGGTAGAAATCAGAAAGAGGGGAATATTACAATGAATATTGTTATATAACATGTTAAAATTAGCCAGTGGATGAAAGGATAAGTAGTTGAAAGATGACTGCGTTCTGTATAATGTCATTAGAAAGATGTTAGCACGACTAATGTAAAGTGATCAAAATCGTCAATTTTATTATTATTATTGGGTATCAAATTTAATACCCAGAAGTCACACTGTTCATGTATTTAATACTTACTGTATTTTTTGGAGTATAAGACGCACCATTTTACTCCCAAAAAGAGGGTCAAAAACTTATACACCGAATGCTGCATCACACATACCAGGGGAGAGGGGAGGGAGTTGGCGCAATGGTGGTAATGGTGGCAATGGCGGCAATGGGTGGCAACAGACAGCTGATTGGTGGTATTCCCGTGTCTCTGTTCGATTTCTGAGGAAGAGCTGCTGCTGCCACCGTTGCTGCCTGAAGCAAGCCCTCCCCACTGCTGCTGGCTGAAAAACGCTGCTGCCCTTCCTGCACAAAGCCTGCTCCCAGACCATCTGGGGAGCTGCCGCTGCCCTAGTAAGCCGCCTGGCAGGGTAGAAAGGAAGGAGGAAAGACACGCAGGTGACAGGACGATAGAGTCAGCAGCAGTACGACCACGTGCACACTCCTTTGGATTACTGGTATATATCTGCACGTGGGTGACTAGGAAGGAAGGAAACTGTTTTCTTTGCCTGCATCCTTGTGTTTTGTTTTCTCTGATGAAGCTGCCGTTTCGATGACTTCTGCTCCTCCAGATCTCTCCCTTTGATCTTCCTTTCCCTAATCTCCGGTGATAATTTTATGGCTCTTTGTAAATAGAGCTGGGAAGTTCAAAGAGCAAAGTGGCCATAGTTAGAGCACTAGCTCAGGAATGGGAGTTGAAATCCATAAGTCTTAAAGTTGCAAAGTTTGAAGACCCCTGCTCAATCTATCCAAAATAAAGTCTCTCTCTCTCTCTCTCTCTCTCTCTCTCTCTCTCTCTCTCTCTCTCTCTCTCTCTCTCTCTCTCTCTCTCTGTGTGTGTGTGTGTGTGTGTGTGTGTGTGTGTGTGTGTGTGTGTGTTAGTTGTTCATTTAAGAAGATTGCGTTGTCATACTTTTTAACAGGCGGCTCTGTAGATTGAGCACGTCAGATTTGCCAATCAAAACATACAGTACAGATATTCAGTGCTTTTCCTTATTTATTTATTTTACTTTTTGTAGAAAGAAAAAAAATAAGATATGGTGACACAGCCTTAGGGATTGAAATTATTGTTTGGATTTACCATAAAATTTGTTAAACAATGCAGGTAAATTGATACAAGTCTTGTCTGCAAGCGTTTTCAGGCACATCCATAGTGCTGGTGAGAACTTTTCTGCATCAATTTACAGCTTCAGGAGAATTAAGTTTGTGGAGAACTTGAACTTTCTGATTAGACATCTCCCCCCTCCCCCCAACAATCCTTTGCAGTTACAATTTAGAGATTTTCAAATATATTTACAGGTTGGACTTGGTGCAGTCTAAGTGAAGGATGGTGTGCATATTTTCCTTGCTGCCGTTACAAGATGTCAAATGTATAATAAAAACTAGATTTCCCTTCTTCATTTTTTTTCTGAATGTACTTGGGCCAAAGCTAAGGTATCCCATAGTGTAATGAAGGAGGGGGTGAGAGATATTCTTTAAAACAGAGGTCTTCAAACTTGGCAACTTTAAGACTTGTGGACTTCATCTCCCAGAATTCTGGGAGTTGAAGTCCACAAGTCTTAAAGTTGCCAAGTTTGAGGACCCCTGCTTTAAAACATCCTACATTACGTAATGTAGGAGAACTGTGTTAATCTTGGCAATCCAAAATCAGCAGTCTGGTAGCACCAGAAATTTAAACATTCCTTTCCACCTGGGGAAAAAATGTTTTCAATATTATTTTTTTAAAGGAATTGAGAGGGTGAATAGAGGTTAGGTGTGCAAGGGTCTTCAAACTTGGCAACTTTAAGACTTGTGGACTTCAACTCCCATTCCTGAGCTAGCATGACTGGAGGGGGGATTCTGGGAGTTGGTCCACAAGTCTTAAAGCTGTCAAGTTTGAAGTTTGTAAAAAGTGTACATGGTTGTAAAAAGTATACATAGTTGTAAAAAGTATACATGGTTGTAAAAAGTATTCTGCTATACTGGTATTTTATTAAATAGTATGTTACTACACCATTAGGCTCAGAATACTTTTGTTCTTGTTTTCCTCCTCTAAAATCTAGGTGTGTCTTATACTCCGGTGCGTCTTATACTCTGAAAAATACGATATATACATTTAGAAATAATTTTTTTTTAAAAAAATAAACTAACTTTTACACTGCAATTTCAAACACTTCCCAATATCCCTTGTTTTGCTTTCTTTGCTTCAATTTTCCAGTTCACTTATTATGCATATTTTCTACAGTTGTTTTCTCACATCTCTCACTTTAATTAGCAAGAAAAATAACCCTTCCCACCAGCATCCCCTTGTCTGTTTTATCTGGAATACTTTTCAGATAAATTTTCTTGCTGGTCAACTGCCTTCTTAAAATGCAGACATTTATCCTGTCTTTATTTTTGATTTAGAATTTTTCACTTCTATCAATCTTATTTCTTCTCTTTATATGCATCTTGGTTCTTATTATAATATTTGTAGGATTTATTTTATTTTTAAATTTTTATAGAGCCAAGCCCAGTTAGCCATTTTATAAAGAACAATGTCTGAATAAACCTTATTTTCCATATTTATAAAATGAAAATTCACACACCATTGTCTTTGTATAGCTTTATTCATCCGCTGCGTGCCCTGCTTTTATTTTTTTATTTAAATCTGCTAACATCAGTTGTCATGAGTAATGCAAGATTATGAAGTCACATATTTATCAGTAAAAAAAATATAAAACTTAAAAGATTTTTCTTCAATGCAGAAATGGGGCTATCGGTGCTTTCAGACTGATGGCTGAATAGATGCTGACAAAGAAATTTATGACCACAAACACATTAGCAATACATTTTCAGGTGCATTGGCAATCATTTAAATTATTTGCCATTAATACACTTCTGACTTGCAATAATATTACAATTGCTCACTTTGACCAGAAGCAGAAAAATGAGTTTATTATGTACACAAGTGATTCCATGGTTCCTTGTAAACATACTGGATTGACTAAGTCTACACAGAATTAAAAGGTATACAAAAGGAGATATTATATGAAAGACATTATAGTATAGGATAGCTCTATATTTAGTATCAATTTCTTAACTTGACCAAAGGATATTTTCAGCACAACTGAAAGCATTTTCTGCAATACAAACAAGCTAATTGTTAATTGTAAAATACTGCTTTTGTTTAGCCCAATATTTTATATATTTATATATATATAAGTGAAAACCACTCACACATTAATCACGAAATCTCCAGAACCATAAAGCCTACAAACTTGAAATTTGCCACATATGTTCCTCTTGCCTTCTAGGTGCTCACTAAGAAAGGATTTTTCAAAATGACCATTGGAGCATGAGTATTTCTTATATTATTATTAACAAGCTCTGATGCTAAGGAGTTCTACTCCCCCTCCCCACCTGAAAAGAAATCTGATAGAAGCAGAGGAGTTTCAGTTTCGCTTTTGCTTTCACAGCAGCAAGCAACTTTACTACAGAACAGTTGAGCTAAGACACGCACAGACTCCTTCTTGTTCACACAGCAAATACTGTTTGAGTTTCCAAACACCCCTCAACTCTCTCACACACTAACAGGACGCTAGCCAGATGAATACCAATGGATGCTGGTAGGCAGAGACAGATCCCCCCCCCTTATTTTCCTCCTTATTTTAGACAAATCTGTTCCTTTTACTATAACACCAGTTAAAGGGAAAAGAGCCAAAAAACGCAGGAAAAGATTTACAGATGCAATTAGGAAAACACAAGTAAGGGAAACTACCTATTTCTCCATGGCCAGTTCTATGTGGCATGTTCCAGAGTCAGTTCACCTGACAGCCTGGTCATCCTCCAGCCAGAGAGCAAAACCAGGAATGTTGTTTACAGGGAGGTCCTGAGCAATTCATCTGAGGGATGAATTGAAAGTGTATGCTATGGAAATAATGTCTTCATCTGTAACAGAAACTTAGCTTACTATCTCTAACGAAATAATACAGTCCCTTTTTTAACTACTCATTAATTTTTTAGCTTTAAGTGTCAATTTATCAAGCCCCATCACATAGTTTCGTAGCGAAGCACGGATATTTAGCTAGTATATATATATATGTACTTCTCAACTTACAATCATAATTGAGCCCAAAATTTCTGCTGCTAAGCAAGACTTTTGTTAAGTGAGTTTTGCCCCATTTTACAACATTTTTGCCGCAATTGTTAAGTGAATCACTACAGTGGTTAAGTTAGTAACATGGTTGTTAAATTAATGGTTGTAGAAGGAACAGATTCGTCTGAACTGAGGATAAAAATGGGGGGGGGGGTGAATTTGTCTCTGCCTACCAGCATCCATTGGTGTTCATCTGGCTAGCGTCCTGTTAGTGTGTGAAAGAGTTGAGGGGTGTTTGGAAACTCAAACAGTATTTGCTGTGTGAGCAAGGAGACAGGAAGGAGTCTGTGCGTGGCTTAGCTCAACTGTTCTGTAGTAAAGCTGCTTGCTGCTGTGAAAGCAAAAGCGAAACTGAAACTCCTCTGCTTGTGTTTTGCATTTCGATCAGATTTCTTTTCAGGTGGGGAGGGGGAGTAGAACTCCTTAGCATCAGAACTTGTTAATAATAATATAAAAAATACTCATGCTCCGATGGTCATTTTGAAAAATCCTTTCTTAGTGAGCACCTAGAAGGCAAGAGGAACATATGTGGCAAATTTCAAGTTTGTAGGCTTTATGGTTCTGGAGATTTCGTGATTAATGTGTGAGTGGTTTTCACACACACACACACACACACACACACACACACACACACACACACACATATATATGGAAAGGGTAGTCCATCTATCATTGTATATCTATATTTATAGATAGATAGATAGATAGATAGATAGATAGATAGATAGATAGATAGATAGATAGATAGATAGATAGATAGATATAGATATACAATGATAGATGGACTACCCTTTCAGATCCAGCTTCTTTATTCAGTTTTCTAATGCCACCACAAAAAGGCATTTTCTATTACATAATGTTTTAAATCTTGAAATGTTTCCTCATGTTAGGCATGAGAGATGGAAAATACCTTCCTCACTGCCTCATATAATCAAGTCATCTCAGTGAAAATGATTACGTGCAGAAGAATGTTGGCAAGTATTAATCTATCAACAGATCTATTTTATTTTGCCACCAAGGTATTCCTTTCACCATGATACAAGACAGTTTAATGTGTTTGCCTGCAAAACTAGCAACAATGTCCATATAAATGTTACACTGGATAATTAATTTAATCTCATTTAAGAAGTGTCAAGTCTTTTAACAAGCCAATTTACCCTTATCCTATCTGTCAATCTTAGCCAATTATGACCTGGTTTTAATTGGCAAACTACTAACCAAGATACAATGTCTTAACTATAAATAATGATGTGGTCTGGCTTATTTGTTGTTTTTTAAATATTTTTATCTTCCCATCAAAGATATTTTCAGAATTCCACTGTTTCTGGTTTTTTTAAATCTAAAAATTCAGATACAAAACAAAAACCAAGCATCATAGGTAATAAAATGCAACACCACTTACAATATTATTTTTAAAGCCAAAAACTAACTCCATTCACAGATAATTCATTTCTAAAACTGAATATTACTACAGCAAATCATTATCCATAAATTTAAAATGTAGCCAAGTCCAACTATTTCCATGCAACACTGGATAGCTTCATCTTTTCAAGATTTTTATTCTTGATATAATTGAGTTTTTATTCATTTTATGTCACTAATAGCACTCTACCACTTTTTTAACAACTTTCTGTATGGATTTATCATCACCTATCCCACTGATGGCGAACCTTTTTTGGCTCGGGTGCCAAAAGGGTGTGCGTGCATGCAACAGCATGTGCGCGCGTGCCCACACCCATAATGCAATGCCCTCCCCGTGCATGCGCACAACCCCCCCACGCTATCCCCCGTGCTCCCCCCCCGCGCATGCGCACAAGCCTCAGTGAAGCCTCTGGACTTTTGGTAGGCCCGTTGGGCTGTTTTTCGCTCTCCCCAGGGTTCAGGAAAGCCTCCTAAAGCCTGGAGACGGCAAAAAATGGGCCAACTGGAAGTTCATTTCTGAGCTTCTGGTTGGGTCGTTGGGCCATTTTTCACCATCCCCAGGGTTCAGAGGCTTTCCTGAAGTCTGGGGAGAGCGAAAACTGCCGAAAAGGCCAAAAATCAGCTGGCCAGTGCGCTGGAGCTGACATAGAGCAATGCCTTGCGTGCCCTCAGATATGGCTGTGCATGCCACCTGTGGCACGCGTGCCATAGGTTCGCCATCACTGACCTATCCTGTTCTCAAATGGAAAGAGAAGCTGCCATTCATTCCACAAAAATAAACTACGATGGTGTTTGAGTGAGTGTTCTAGCAAAATGTGTGACAGATGCTGATCAAAGCTGAATTGAAATATTTTTAAAAAATTAAAAGCTCTATACAAGTACAACCCCAGCTGGGACTATATTGCTAAGCAATAGAGTTGTTAACTGAGTCATGCTCAATTTAAAATCTTTTTTGCCACAGTTACTAAGTGAATCATGTGGTAATTAGGCAGGAGCCATTGGGAAAAGTTGCAAATGGTGATCACATAATCCTGGGATGATGTAACCAGCATAAATACATGTCAGGTGCCAAGACCCAAATTTTGATCATGTTACCACAGGGATGCTGCAACAGTTTCAAGTGCAAGGGCTGGTTTTTAAGTTACATTTTTTCAATGCCATTCTAACTTTGTATGGTTCCTAAATGAATTATAAGTCAAGGATTACTAGCAGAACAGTTTTGCTTCTTGTTTACTTGTCTTAAACATTACTGCATTGCAATGTAAGCCTTGCCGATTTTCTAGATGCACTGCAATGATGCACAAAAATGCCAAAGGGGTACGAACTTGCAGTATGATGTTATATATTTATTAAATTTATACTCCATTTATTTCGCCATCAAAAATGACTTTTCTGTCATTCTGATAAAAGCAGCAATATCCTGCAGACAGCAATATTGAAATGGCATATTGAATAATCCATAATACATTCATTTACTGTCAGCTGTAGCATACAGATTCTTCCTCTCTCAACTGAAAATTGCAATGTGGTTTTTTTTAAAGCTCAAACTTTAAACATCCCTAAGGTCCTGCTATCTTATCTTATTAATACACTGCATTTTATATGTGTCATGTAGAAGTTTGGAAAATTTCTCTTAATGACTGTCTTATGGTCTCATGGAGAGTGAGGAAAAAAGAAACAGTAAGAGAAACTTTTCCTTATTACCAAGGTCCAAGGAAATTCATTAGAAATGTATTTGCAGAGAGGGCTGTAGGATGCACAAACCTTTTAAAATCTAAAAGTTCATTTACTATTTAAAGTTTGTATGTGTATCCAAATATGTTGCAGGATAAATATTTCCTGTTCAAGGATTTTGTAATTAATTGTGATTGAAACTCACACATACAATAGTAATCCATGCAAGCAGCATTGCTAGCTTAGCTACAAGCTGCTTGGGACTGGAAGGAAGACATTTAACTTCCTCAAATTCCTGCTACAGGCAACTAGATTTCAAAAGTAAAGTAAAACAAATAATAGTTTTGTCTTTGTTGCTACTTTCAAGGCTGTCCCTGCTCCATTTAGCATCCTATGGAAATCAGGGCACGACTTACATCCTGATGTCTAAAAAGGGAAGCTCTTGAGCATAGTTGTTGTAAGTTTTATCTGACTTGGCTGCTATGTCACAAATCATTAAAAAATGATTAGAAAAAAAACCATAGCTCTAAGGAGCTCACAAGCTGACATTAATGAATCTGATGCTCTGAAGTAACTCAAAATTATTTATGATCCTAAAAGTATTTAAAGTATTGATTGCAATGCAGACTATTTAGTGCATGGTGAATATTAAGAGTGTATTTATATATGAGATGTAATCTTATCATTTAAAAAAGCAAACTCTCAAAAGCAATTCAATTCAAATTCCTTTTAAACACTTCCTAAGCTAAGCAAGGGACCTAGAAAGTATTCCAAGCTGGCCCATCCAGAGTTATGCAATGGAAAGCTTAACTTGCCAAAAGGTCACCAATACTTGCAAACACATTAACTTCCATTACAATTAGCCATTTCCATACACAATTCAGATAAAACTACAGTCCCACCCACTCCTCTACCCTGTACTCATCCTACACATTATCCTACACACGGTACCCCCAAACCTTACAAACCACCGTGTTTCCCTGAAAATAAGACAGGGCCTTATATTTTTTGAACCCCGAAATATGGCCTTGGTCTTATTATTGGGGGGGGCTTATTATTTTGGGGGTGCAGTAGGCGACGAGCGTGGGACTGGATGTCCCATCGTCGCCGCCTCCCCTCCCTGTTGTTGGCGCCGGCCGAGCGGCTGGCCCGCCGCCACCGCCTCGTGGAACAGGACTCTGCAAGGCTTGTTGTGCCGTTGCATGCACGAACTGCAGGACTGCCGCGAGCTTCATCATACCGGCACAGCTGGGGTCCTGCTGCCGTTCGTGCATGCAATGGCACAAGCATTCAGAGTCCTGCTCCACAAGGCAGTGGCGGTGGCGTGATGAGTCTCACAGAGACTCATTTCTGGCAGGTGGGACGTGTTGGGCCGAGAAACGCGTGTCCTACCTGGCACTTGTAGCTCCATCGCGTTTTATTTTATTTATTTTAGCAATTCTTATATGTCGCCCTACTCCCAGGGGACTCAGGGCGGCATACAACGTATATGAAAACAGCTATAATATAGTTACAAATACAATCATAAAAACAATTTTTAAAAATAAAAAAACAACATACACTGTTAAGGAGTTATTGTGCTGTTAAGCACATACACAGCGAAATGTGTTGTAGTAATAGTGTTGCAGTTTGATATGAATGCTATTCAGTCAATAAACAGAATATCTTTAGTATATACAAAATAGTTTTTACTTGAATAGTAGCAAAGTTAAATAGGAAGTCCAAGTCATACACAGTTATTCAGTCAATGTGAAATTTCTTCTTCTTGCCTATCTTTGTTTTAACTCACAAACAAAGATTACAGCTATCACTTAATTCTATGCTATCACAGATAGTTACTCTTCTTTTCACAGCAATTTCACACAGCCATAAAGTAATCTACTCATCAGTAAAGCAGCAGAGAGTCTTCAATCCAGAACACACCGTCAAACACAACCACCAACCATAAACCACCAACCATAAACCATAAACCACATTGAGCATGCTCTCTTGCTTGCTTATATAGTAATCATCCACAATGCATTTAAAGCAATATACACATAACAATGATTTGTGGCTTAATCATATATTAACACACCCAATCGTTTGAACAGGGTTCTAACATGTATAACAATTATACATTGTTAATATATAATTTACAATCTTACAATCTTAGATTATAACCTTCACAACTTTCTTTATGTCTATCAGCATTTTGCGCTTTCATAAAATGATCTGCTAAATTACATTCACTAGTACAATACTCTAGTTTAATCATTTTCCTCTGTACACATTGTCTAACATTAAGATATCTAAGATCTGTATGCTTTGATCTCGTTCTAACACCAATATTTGTTGCCATATTAATTGCTGCTTGATTGTCTTCAAATACACATATTGGTTCATTTACAATAATTCCCAAATCTTTACATAATTGTGAAAAATAAATAAGCTCTGTACATAATAGTGATAAACACGAAAATTCGGCCTCCATGGTAGACAAATTTATGTGCTGTTGTCTTATTGACCTCCAACTAATCAACATATTGCCTAATAATATAGCAATCCCTGAAGTTGACTTTCGTGTTATCCTGTCAGTTGCAAAACTTGCGTCTGCATAGGCCTTTAAATCAAGTTCTAACCTCGGTTCTAAATACAGTGCATTGTACATTGTGTGTTTTAGATATCTTAATATGCGCTTTGCTGCATTCCAATGCCATTCACACGGTTCTGAGTTGTACCTTGCCAACTAATTTATGCTATACGATATATGATCAGTTTGCCAAATACGATAAACTACCAATTAGTGCTTGATATATGTTACTATCAAACTTTGAATCAGTAACCTCACTATGCTCAAATTGAGTACTCATAGGAGTTTGGGCTTCTTTACAACTATCCATATTGTAGCGCTTCAATAAACTATTTATTTTCTGAACCTGTGATATTTTAAATCCTTTATTGGTTCTAGTAACATCTAGACCTAAATAATGCTTTATTTCACCCAAATATCTGATCCTAAATTTATCTTCCAGTTTATCTACAATATCCTTTACTATATCTTCTGATTTAGCAATAATTGCAATATCATCAGTAAACAATAATAAAATAATATCACCATCCCGTTCTTTCTTAAATAGACATAGATCAGCCAAACCTGCATTAAACCCTAATATTTCCAATTCTCTAGTAATGCATTGGTTCCATTAAAAACCAGCCTGCTTTAAACCATACAAGCTTTTATTTAATTTCCAATAATCTTTACCATTACTATTTAATCCTTGTGGTTTTCTCATATATATCTCATGCTGTAACTTAGCATGTAAATATGCCGTCTCAACATCAACATGATATACCACACTATTATTTCTAGCTGCCCACACCAATGCTGCCCTCAATGTGCTCGCCTTCAGACTAGGAGCGAAAACTTCATCGTAGTCTGTTGTACTCTGACCGAATCCCTGAGCAACCAATCTTGCCTTGTGGGTTATAGTGCCATCACTGGCTATCTTTAACTGAAAAACCCATCTGCAGCCTATAGCTTTCTTTCCTTGTGGCAAACTAGCATCCTCATAAACATTAAGATCCTTCAAAGACTTCAATTCCTTACTTATTGCTTCTTTCCAAGCAATTTGTTCCTTCTCGGAATATAACTTAATCTCATCATAGCTAGAAGGTTCTGGACTTATTTCACAAACAGCATTCGCCTGATACCTATCAGGTGACCTTCTTACTCTAGTCCCTCATCTAGGCAAAGGAATACTATTAGTATCAATATCCTCATCTTTAACTGCTAACTTTACCTCCCCTATCGAAGATCTCTCTTCATCTACTAAATCCTCCTCTTCTGGTGATTCTACCTCTTCTATATTACTCTCCAAATACTTCTTAGGAGTAATATCTTGTTGGAACAATGGAGTTTCTACCACAATACTTCCTGCTACAATTTCTTCCATCCCACATGTTCCATGAATTTGGCACTTGCACTTTTATAAGTATTTCTGGTGCCTTTATCCCAGAATCTAAAACTTTTATGATTTTTATCATAACCTACAAAATACATTAGTTTTGCCCTATGTTGTCCTTTCTTTCTAACTTGTGTTGGAATATGCACCCATGCCAGTGCTCTAAATACAGTGATACCTCGGTTCACGAACTTAATTCGTGAACTGACTCTGGTCGCGAACCGAATTGGTCGTGAACCGAGGCACATTTTCCCATAGGGTTCAATGTAAATCCGGTTAATCCGTGCTAACCTTTTTTGGGGAGTTCAGATCTGCCTTCTGCCTCTGCCTCCCTCGCTCACCTGCCAGCCTGCGCCCGCTCGTTCGGATCTGCCTTCCGCCGCCGCCTCCCTCGCTCATCCGCCAGCCTGCGCCCACCCGTTTGGATCTGCCTTCTGCCCCCCTCGCTCATCTGCCAGCCTGCGCCCGCCCGTTCGGATCTGCCTTCTGCCTCTTCCTCCCTCGCTCATCCGCCAGCCTGCACCCGCCCGTTTGGATCTGCCTTCTGCCTCTTCCTCCCTCGCTCATCCGCCAGCCTGCGCCCGCCCGTTCGAATCTGCCTTCTGCCTCTGCCTCCCTCGCTCACCTGCCAGCCTGCGCCAGCCCGTTGGGATCTGCCTTCTGCCTCTGCCTCCCTTGCTCATCCGCCAGTCTGCGCCCGCCCGTTCGGATCTGCCTTCTGCCTCTTCCTCCCTCGCTCATCCGCCAGCCTGCGCCCGCCCGTTCGGATCTGCCTTCTGCCTCTGCCTCCCTCGCTCATCCGCCAGCCTGCGCCCTGTGAGCGAGGGAGGTGGCGGCAGAAGGCAAATCCAAACGGGCGGGCGCAGGCTGGCAGGTGAGGGAGGGAGGCAGAGGCAGAAGGCAGATCCCAACTGGCGGGCGCAGGCCGGCAGGTGAGCGAGGGAGGCAGAGGCAGAAGGCAGATCCGAACGGGCGGGCGCAGGCTGGCGGATGAGCGAGGGAGGAAGAGGCAGAAGGCAGATCCGAACGGGCGGGCGCAGGCTGGCGGATGAGCGAGGGAGGAAGAGGCAGAAGGCAGATCCGAACGGGCGGGCGCAGGCTGGCGGATGAGCGAGGGAGGCAGAGGCAGAAGGCAGATCCGAACGGGCGGGCGCAGGCTGGCGGATGAGCGAGGGAGGCAGAGGCAGAAGGCAGATCCGAACGGGCGGGCGCAGGCTGGCAGGTGATCGAGGGAGGCAGAGGCAGAAGGCAGATCCGAACGGGCGGGCGCAGGCTGGCGGATGAGCGAGGGAGGAAGAGGCAGAAGGCAGATCCCAACGGGCGGGCGCAGGCTGGCGGATGAGCGAGGGAGGCAGAGGCAGAAGGCAGATCCGAACGGGCGGGCGCAGGCTGGCGGATGAGCGAGGGAGGCAGAGGCAGAAGGCAGATCCCAACGGGCGGGCGCAGGCTGGCGGATGAGCGAGGGAGGAAGAGGCAGAAGGCAGATCCGAACGGGTGGGCGCAGGCTGGCGGATGAGCGAGGGAGGCAGAGGCAGAAGGCAGATCCCAACGGGCGGGCGCTACCTCCCTCGCTCACCCGCCAGCCTGCGCCCGCCCGTTTGGATCTGCCTTCTGCCACTTGGCTGGGATCTTGGGGATCCGGCCTCTCTGTGGGATGATGCAGGGGAGGACCAAGGCGCAGAGCCCCGCGTCTCTGCCCGGCTAAGCCAGACTCAGCATTGCCTGCCCTGGCTTTGCCTTCCACCCGCCGCCCGCTTTCCCTAAGGTAAGCCGAGGTGCGCGCCAGAGCCAAGGCAGGAAGCAGGGCGCCGGTTCTTCCAGGCGCCGTGATCAGCCGGCTGGCTGCTGCTGGCGATGACCCGGCGAGAGGAGGAGGAGGAAGATCAGAGTCCTCAGACCAGCAGAGCTCGCACCCTCGCCCAGCACCGCCGCAATCAGTGCCTTGGCACTCGGACTGGCAAGAGCCTCTCCTCTCCCCCCCCACCCACCCTGAAAAGTTGCAAGGGAGGGGAGGAGGGGAAGGACGAGGCCCCCCTCCTTCTCCCTTCCTTCGGGCTGACAAGGGGGGGCAGCCCGAACTCCTGCTGCTGCGCTTGTTTGCCTTGGCAAATGGGAACAGAGGTTGGATCTGGGCGCCCAGAAATGAAGAAGCGGAGCGGAGAAGAAGGCAACAGCCCCGCTTTGGATTCGGAGCCAGTAGGTTTAGATGTCAGAAGGGGGGGGAGGTTTAGCAAAAGGACCGTGCAGGAAAAGGGGGACCATGTGTCACGACCATGTGACAGCCTGGAAATAGTATTAAAATGGCCGCGGCTCCTGTTCGTGAACCGAGGCGGAGTTCATGAACCGGAGCATATTTTTATGCACTTTTCTGTTCGTGAACCGAATTGTTCGTGAACAGAAGCGTTCGTGAACCGAGGTATCACTGTACATGCAAATAATCTAATTCAGGTTTCCTACCAAACCATCTTGTAAAAGGTATCTTGCCTGTCATAGCATTTACAGCGTTGTTAAGTATATGGTTAGCGCACATAAGAGCTTCTCCCCACAAATTATCAGGCAAACCAGAATCATTAATCATTGTCCTTATCATTGCCTGCAACGTTTGTCCTCGTCTTTCTACATAAGAGTTATGTTCTGGCCGAAAAGGAGCTGAATGTCTGTGTTCTATCCCTGCTCTTGCTAATAAATTAACAAACCTACTATTAGTGAATTCCGTGCCATTATCTGTTACTACACATACTAACTTATTCTTTTTTCTCTCTACAAACTTTATCCAATTAGAGAAATGTTGATAAGTTTCTGTTTTGCTTTTCATTAAATAGCAAAAACCATATCGAGAATAATGATCAACAATACTAAGAATATAGTTAGCTCCACCTAAACCTGGTTTCTTAGGTCCTATTAGATCAACAAACACTACATCTAATGGTGCTGTTGTTTTGAAACCATTATACCTATTTGCAGGAGTAACCTTGCTTTTTTCTTGATTACAGGCATTGCAATTAAGCTACTTAGAACATGGTTTTATTTTAATTCCTTTAGCCAATTCTACAGCTTTCTGTAACAATTTAAAATTCAAATGCCCCATTCTTCTGTGGAGTAAATGTATGCAATTGTTATGAGATTGTTTGTTCTCAAAAACTGATTTTGCTTTTTCTACTGGTTTTTCATGCAGTATATATAGACCATTTTCTAATCTAGCTATAACATTGTTACCATCTTTCTGAATTGTACATTTATCATCCATAAATGTTATACTGTATCCTGCTTTGACCAATACTTGCACAGATAATAGATTATGAACCAATCTTGGCATATATAACATTGGCAAATGGTCATTGATTCCTGAACAATATGCATTTCCTTCACCATTTGCTTTCATCTTTCAACCGTTTGCTAACACAACATATTGACTACTTTTCTGCATCTTTACAAACTTTTCCTTATTGTTTGTTATACAGTTAGTAGCCCCACTATCTATAACCCATAAATCATGGTTTATCTTATTTGTTACGTTAAGCATAGTCAAACTAACATTTTTGTATTCTCTCTGATCATTTCTGATATTTCTGCTTTCTATTCTTTCTACAAAACTTGGCTATATGTCCTCTAGCCCCACAAGTAAAACATTTCCTAACAAAATACACATTAGGAACATTAGAAGATGTCTTCTCTTCATCTTGTGGATGTTTTGTTCTCATCAATTTTCTGTCTTCTCGTCTTCTGGACTCCTCAAGTAGTCTTCCAGTTATGCTAGGTAGAGTCAGTTCATCCCTAGTCAAAACCTCGAAGGAAGAAACATAGTCATCATAGCTATCGTCCAGTGAAGACAGAATTATGTACACCTGCTGTAACTCTGTATAAATCAGTTCTTTTTCATGCAGTTCTTGAAGAATCTTCTTCATATTCTCCAAATGAGTGAGCATATCGCCTCCTTTCATTAAACGAGTTCAAAAAAGTTTTCTTGTTATATGAATGTGTGCACCAACACTATCCCTTACATAAATCTTTTTCAATATGTCCCAACACCTTGCAGCTTGTTCTTCTCCACAAATATGGACAAGTTACTGGTCATTTAGTGTTAGTCCAATTATACTTAATGCTCTATCACTGTCTCGTTTAAATTCAGCTAGCTTCTTCGCCTCTTCATCTTTTGTTGGATCCCAACCTGTTGTATCCAGTGGATTTGTTATCAAAGACCATAAGCCTTCATTTCTCAAAAGTAGGCTACATTTTGTAGACCAAGTAGCATAGTTAGTGCCATCCAGCCGGGTTATCATCGATAGATATGTTGACTTTGCTTGAGCCATTTTTGCTGTAATACTTCTTAAACTTTCTGTTAATATTGAAACTGAATTTTCACATTCAATATCTTTTTACTTCCAACAAACCATTATCTCTACTCCTTAGAAACTCACTGGGCCCATAACCAATGTTAAGGAGTTATTGTGCTGTTAAGCACATACACAGCGAAATGTGTTGTAGTAATGGTGTTGCAGTTTGATATGAATGCTATTCAGTCAATAAACAGAATATCTTTAGTATATACAAAATAGTTTTTACTTGAATAGTAGCAAAGTTAAATAGGAAGTCCAAGTCATACACAGTTATTCAGTCAATGCGAAATTTCTTCTTCTTGCCTATCTTTGTTTTAACTCACAAACAAAGATTACAGCTATCACTTAATTCTATACTATCATAGATAGTTACTCTTCTTTTCACAGCAATTTCACACAGCCATAAAGTAATCTACTCATCAGTAAAGCAGCACAGAGAGTCTTCAATACGGAACACACCGTCAAACACAACCACCAACCATAAACCACCAACCATAAACCATAAACCACATTGAGCATGCTCTCTTGCTTGCTTATATAGTAATCATCCACAATGCATTTAAAGCAATATACACATAACAATGATTTGTGGCTTAATCATATATTAACACACCCAATCGTTTGAACAGGGTTCTAACATACAGCATTCATACCAAGGGGAGAATGAGATGTTCAATGGTCTCTCACCACGCCTGCAGGAAGAGCCATGTCTTAATGGCTTTCCAGAAGGCCAGCAAGGTGGGAATAGTTCGGATTTCTGGGGGTAGTTGGCTCCAGAGAGCCGGAACCCCCACAGAGAAGGCTCTCCCCCTTGGTACAACCAACTGACATTGTTTGGCTGACAGGACCTGGAGGAAACCGACTCTGTGGGACCTAATTGGTCGTAGGGATGTATGAGGTAAGATGCGGTCCCGAAGATAACCTGGTCCTAAACCATGTAGGGCTTTAAAGATGATAATCAACACCTTGAATTGCACCCGGAGACCAATGGGCAACCAATGCAGCTGGCGGATTATGGGTGTTACGTGGGTGTATCTGGTGGCACCCACCACAGCACACGCAGCTGCATTTTACACCAATTGCAGTCTCTGGATACTCTTCAAGGGTAGTCCCATGTAGAGCGCATTACAGTAGTCCAAACGAGAGGACTTGCCAAGAGGTCAAGTAGCACCAGGATGGAAGAATAATCACCATCCCAGGCTCGCCAGAGATCATCCATCAGGGCGACCAAGGCAGTTTCCGTGCTGTAGCCGCGCCTGAAACCCGATTGAAAGGAATCCAGATAATCAGTTTCCTCCAATAGCCGAAGAAGCTGAAGAGCCACCACCTTCTCAACAAGTTTACCCAGAAATGGCAAGTTGAAGACTGGATGAAAGTTCTTCAAATCCGCTGAGTCCAGGGAAGGCTTCTTAAGGAGGGGTCTCACCACCGCAACCTTAAGGGGTTGCGGTACAGATCCCTCCCCAAAAGAAGCGTTGATCACTGCCTGGATCCAGCTACATGATACCTCCCTGCTGGCCAAAACCCGCCAGGAGGGACACGGGTCCAATAAACAGGTGGAAGAGCTCATCGCTCCCGCGGCCTTGTCCATATCATCAGGAGTAACTGGCTCAAATTCATCCCATAAAACCGGACTAAGACTCTCCCCTGTCAACTCAGCTGGCCCTGTCCAGCCAGAGTCCAGGTTCGACTGGATCTGAGCGACTTTATCCGTCAGAAACTATGCAAATTCCTCAGCTCTACCCTGTAAGTGTTCCTCCCCACCCCCTTTCGCTAGGAGGCAGCGAGTCACCCTAAAAAAGGTGGCTGGGCAACAGTCTGCGGATGCAATAAGAGCGGAAAAATGTAAACGTTTTGCCGCCCTTATTGCCATTAGATAAGACCAAATGTTCGGTCCAATTCAGCCTTACTGGCTCTCCAGCGTCGCTCCAGACATCTCTTGTGGCGTTTCATCTCCCAGAGCTGCTCAGTAAACCAAGGAGCTTTCCGGGATCCACTGCCACGGAGAGGTCGCAAAGGCGCAATCCGAACTGGAGCCCCTGATGCTGCGTTATTCCAGGCAGCCACCAGAGACTCAGACGAATTGTGAACAAGGGTTTCAGGTATTTCCCCAAGTTCCCTCTGGAATCCTTCCGGCTCCATTAGGCGCCTGGGGCGGAACCACCTAGTCGGTCCCGCCTCCCTGCAGGGGAGGAGTGGGGCTCTGAAATCCCACCTCAGTAGGAAATGATCTGACCACGACAACGGGGAGATGGCTATATCCCCTAACTTCAGATCATCTCTCCACTGCCCCGAGAGAAATACTAGGTCAAGCATAAAAGAAGCCCATTGTAAAAGAAAACTTCTCATGAGTTCAATCAAACTTCTCGAATTCATGAGAAGTTTTCTTTTACAATGGGCTTCTCTGGACACAATGCCGAGGAACACAACGGTCAGGTAGGACACGCGTCTCCCGGTGGGGCACAATTTGAGGATGGCAGGTTGGGTGGGGTGGGCTGCGAGACGCGTGTCCTACATGGAACTTCTAGCTCCGTCACATTCCTCAGTGTTGTGTCCACTGATCCTCCCCCGCCTCCGGCTCTCAAGCAAAGCAGGAGGGGGAAGAAACTCTTGCGGGCTGCCTGAGGAAGCCGAGCTAACAGGCAAATTTCTAGCTGGGCTCAGCAGCAGAAGCAGCCAGGCACTCGCTTGTCTCTTCCAAATGCGCTCCTCTCTCTCTCAGCAGGGGGGCAGAGAGTGCACGTAAGACACATCACCAGAAGGATGCATGCTGAATGTAAGAAATCTTTCTCTCTTCAAAACTCCGCCAGAAATGAGTCGGGAGACTCATTGTGCCTGCGCAGCCTCTTGGAGTGAAAGGGGAGAAAGATTTCTTGCATTCAGCGTGTAGCCAAAAGGTTCCTTCTCCTGGTAATGTGTTTTACGTGCACTCTTTTCCCCCCCTGCCGAGAGAGGGGCACGTTTGGAAGAGACAAGGAAGCGTGTGCCTGGCTGCTTCTGCCGCTGAGCCCAGCTAGAAGTTTGGCTGTCAGCTCGGCTTCCTCAGGCAGCCCATGAGAGTTTCTTCCCCCTCCCGCTTTGCTTGAGAGCCAGAGGCGGGGAGGATCAGTGGACACAACACTGAGGAACAGGTGGCTGTTCCTGCAGGGGATTCCCACACCGCCCTCTCCTGCATCCCCCGTCTGAAAGACACAGGGAGGGCAGGTGGAGGATGAGTGGCCCAAGCTGGCAAGCAAGTGAGGGAGGAGGTGGCGGGAGGCAGATCCGAATGGGCGGTGACAGGGACAGGCTGGATCGCCCATCTGCTGCTCAAGCCCTGCGCTTGTGGGCTTACTGTACCCGACCGGCCTCGCCGCCTCCTCGCAGGCAGAAGCGCATTTCAAATTGCCGTAGGCAGAGCCCAGAGGAACCAAGGTAGTCCCACGGGGTGTGTGCGCACCCGCCTCTTGCTTGCTCTCACTCTCACTCTCGTGGCCGGGAGCTGCTCTTTCTGCAGCGGCCACTCTTTTGGCCGAGAGAGAGAGAGAGAGAGAGAGAGAGATGGGTACGTGCCAGAGGTGGGTTCCTGCTGGAGCTGCCTGGTGCGCAGCTCCGGTAGGGGGCGGCCAATTGCACAACCGCTCCGGAGCCCTCTCTGCCAGTCCACCGCGCGCGTCGCCATTCTTTCCCCGTGATTTTGGGTCAATTTTGCTTCTGCGCATGCGCAGAAGCAAAATTGCGCTGAAATCTCATAAGGGGATGCGCGCGAGAGAGAGATTTTGGCGAGATTTTGCCTCCGCACATGCACGGAAGCAAAATTGTGCCAAAAATTCAAGCGCGCGTCCCCTCGCGAGATTTCAGCGCGATTTTGCTTCCGTGCATGTGCAGAAGTAAAATCGCGTGAGGGGGGGCGCGTGCGTAGCGAGCGAGCGCACCCCTGAAGTGTGGAGATGCGCACACATGGCTCCGGCAGTGAGGTAAGAGAGCAACCCGCCCCTGGTACGTGCACACCCTGCAGGACTGGCTCGGCTACTCTGGGCTGCCTCTGGCAGCATTTTGAAACGCACTCCTGCCTGCGAGGAGGCGGCGGCGAGGCAGGGATCGATGCTTGCCTCATCTTCCTCGCAGGCAGGAGTGCGTTTCCAATTGTTGTAGGCAGAGCCCAGAGGAGCCGAGCTAGTCCCGTGGGGTGTGCACGCACCCGCCTCTCACTTGCTCTCACTCTTGCAGCCAAAAGAGTGCCTGCCGCAAAAAGAGTGGCTCCCGGCATGTCCCCCTTTCCCCAGAAAGTAATTGGGGGGGGGGCTTATTTCAATGCATGTCTGAAAAGCCCTGTTGGCCTTATTATCAGGTCATGTCTTATTATAGGGGTAACACGGTAACAACTTACCTAAATAATTGCATTGTTTAAATACTTTAATCTTTCTTTTTTTGAGGACACTGGAGATATTTTATATCCAATCACATCAATCTTTATTATGGTAAAAATGGAAAAAATGAGAAAGATGGAAAAGAAAACTTATTTACTAACAGTAATTAACATGTAATCTTAGTGCGGTTATTAAATTTGAGTAAAAGTGGGAAAATTAAAAGCCATCTACAATTAAAAGCAAAATTCTGTTAATTTTTCACAGACCCAAGAATTGTAAAATCATTTTTAGAGCATCAGTATCCACTTCTGATTAAATTACGTGAATTCGATTACATTTATCTTAATTTTATATTGAGAAAAAGGAACTTGAAATACACAAGATTTTACGTGCTTCACTTATGTTCCAACTTTCATTTCTTCTTTTCCAAGGGATAAAAATGATTTTATTTTATTTCTGTTGTGATAATAGTGATAATAAAGATTCTCTTCTCTTCTGTTCATTTGACCACAAATAATGGATTTATAAACAGGTCCAAAATAATTCCTAAATTTGCATAGTATTTATTTGTATAAATTCTTAAATTCTTCTTTCAACTGCTTTATAAAATATGAGTCTCTTAATAGAAATATATTTCAGTATTTCCAAGAAGGTATTTTTTCTTTAAAAAGGAAAGAAACTGTGACTGAAATATAGCACTGTCAAAAATAATAACCAACCTACAATATAAGTACAGGATACCTATGCCAACCCTCCCAAATCCATAACTGACACTTTACAAGAGCCAAACTTACTGGAAAAACTACAGAGATATTGAATTCTTTTAAATGTTTTAAATGTTCTTCATTTCTAGGTGAAAACAACGATCAAGCATATCAACTAATGTAAACTAATGAGCCTCGGTGGCGCAGTGGTTAGAATGCAGTACTGCAGGCTACTTCTGCTGACTGCCGGCTGACTTCAATTTAGCAATTCAAATCTCACCAGGCTCAAGGTTGACTCAGCCTTTCATCCTTCTGAGGTCAGTAAAATGAGGACCCAAATTGTTGGGGGCAATATACTGACTGTAAACCGCTTAGACAGGGCTATAAAGCAGTATATAAATCTAAGCGGTATATAAATCTAAGTGTTATTGCTATTGCTAAATATAAACTAATGTTTAAACCAAGAAATTGTATTTAATATTCATATACTTCCAAAGTTTTATTAAATACGGATTAGTATATGTGATGAAAAGTATCAAAGGTTGTGGGACAGCAGGGAAAGATTCATGTAATATATATAATTGATTGCCCTACATACAGCATGCTTCACACATTGCACTATATCAGCATTTATTTACTAATAACAGTTAAAATAAAGTACACCAATCTTTGACTTACAAGCATTGATTTAGTGACCATTCAAAGTTACAACAGCTCTGAAAAAAGTGACTTATGACCGTTTTAAACTTACAATCGTTGCAACATCCATCCCCATGGTCATGCGATCAAAATTCAGTCACTTCACAACAGGCATGTAATTATTATGGTTGCAGTGTCCTGGGGTCATGGAATCACCTTTTGCGATCTTCTGATGAAGTCAATGGGGAATCCAGATTCACTTAACAACTGTGTTGCTAACTTAATCCAGTGTAGTGATTCACTTAACAACTGTAGCAAGAGAGGCTGTAAAATGGGGCAAAACTAACTTAATAATGTTGCTTAGCAATGGAAATTTTGGGCTCAATTGTGGTCATGAAGGGAGGACTATGGGTACAGTGACTAAAATCAATACCAAACAAAACCATTATGAAGCAATATGTGCATGCCCAATCAACATGTAGTTCTCAACTTGTACCACTAACTGTACAGAATGTGCCCTCAATTGACTCATTGCACTGCTATCATTTACCCAGATGAGGAGCTTAAGCAGCAACTGTTCCTCCTAAAATAAAAGACTTGGCACTTCGTCCCAACAACCATTCAGTGCAGTCCAACAGATAGGGATTGAATGTCAACTTTACAACTATTCTTTGACTTCAGCTGGCAAAGATATTGACTTAGTTGCGAACAAAAGCAATCTAAAATCAGAATAGAATACCATCAAGTTAATTAATTAAAAGTTAATAATTGAGTGTTTATATCCAAAATGTTTGAGAATTTGGCAGGTAGTATAAATAATAATATTGGTCACAGTCTTAAGTTATTTTGAAGTGAATGGAAAAAAGATGAGAGTTGGACTTGACTGTTGCAAAGAATTTGAAACAGGTACTTTGCAAAATACATTACTATGAGCAAATAATTTCTCCTTTAAGTATTATAAGGCCTCAGCATCCTTTGGAAAATTGGCATGGCTGCTCTGAAAGAAGTCCATTGCTGTCTATTGCATTCCTTTGCTGTCATAGCAGGAAGTGCTATCTAAATATGTAGAGAGGTACATGAAAACAAGTGGAAGGAGTCTTCAAAGCAGCTACACGAATCTTTAAAGGATGTAATTCCCTGAGTAAAAGTACTTTGCTTTGCTGAAGTGTTTGGTAAAATAACTCTTTCAAATGCTTTGCACAGCCGTACAGTCAAGTGCAACTCTCATCTTTTTCCCATTCACTTCAAAATAGCTAAAGACTGTGGCCAATATTATTTATGCTATCCACCAAATTCTCAAATATTTTGGGTATAAACACTCAATTATTAACTTTTAATTTATTGCTCCATAAAAATGATTTTAAAGAAAAACCAGGGCTACATAAAGTTATTATATGAACTTGCTTTTTTTAAAAGGGTTTTAATTCATTTTTCCCCTCTAAGTTATTATCTACTTAAGTTATTACATGTATAATTTTAAAAGTATTAGTTAAACCAAAGATCAATGATAAAGAAAAATACATGAAAAAGTATCTCCATAGGTACAAATATTGTAACCTTTATTATTAAACACACTATTTTAAAAGATGTACATTATTCTATAACAAAAATACTTACCAAAGTAGTCAGCCTTGGAACATACATCCATCTCCTGCTCCAGGCGCTGAGTAAGAGCTTCTAATTTTAATTCAGCAGTAGAGGGCCCTTGGTCTTGCTGTGAAAGGAGCATCTGACAAGGTAATTTTATTTTTGCAGAACCAGACATTTCTTGGGGACCAGAGTTATGCTGCTGAACAGTGACACTCTCCTTAAAAGGAGATTTGGGAACACCAGAAATCATTGGTCTATGAGATGTTGCAGTGATAGAATTCTGCTCAAGACTCAGACCAGAACCAGCAGAATTAAGCCTGTGATTTTGACCATGAACTACAAAATGATCTGAAGTGTATGGATGAATATTGTGCTGCTGATAATCTGCACTTGAAGGAACTGGGGTAGAAATTGATGGTTGAGTGCTATCACTGCACCTTGAGTGGTTGTCACCACTGCTTTTATTTGGATAAAAATTAACAGACCGATTTGAAAGAATCTGAGAAGAATTTATTGATGAAACAGAATACGATGAAGATTTCTGCTGTGAATATCTCATGGCTGATTCATCATCAACCCCAACTGAAGAAGACAAGGGGATACTGTCATGAGAAAAAGATGGTCTCTGGCAAGCTAGGTTTTGGAAACAGCTCTTACTAAGTCCAGAGCCTTCTTTTCCACTTTCCTGACTTCCATGCCTACTTTCTGAAGATCTATAAGGGCTCATCTGTTGGCATAGATGAAGATCTGCATGAGGTTTTCTAGGGCTTCTCTGCAATGATTCATCTTGGCTGTTTGACCCAAAATGAGAGCCGATATTTGATTTCTGGCTGCTAAGCTTACCAGCACCTTTCCTCCTTCTTTGAACACTTGTTTGATTATCACCATTGCTGTGTTCATTCCATGATAGGGAAGGAAGCACTGCCTTAGAACCACCTGGGTTCATTTGACCTGGTCTGTGGCAATTTGGCCCTCCAGGAATATCTGGACGCGGTAGACTGTTGCTATATCCATAATCATCTTGATATATTTTTGTTCGCTCTCCATCACTGTGACATAGAGGCTGGCTTGGAAAAGAGAGCTGATGACCTGCACTTACTGTTGATGATGCAGTCAAAGGGGGCTTAGCAACATTTTCTCGTGGATGCAATTTATTTGTTCCTGTGGTGTCTTTGACTACAGAATAACTTGGAAGCTGAGTACCAAAATTAAATCCACCATTCAAATCCACTGAGGCTCCTTTCATCAGTTCCTCTTGTTGTTGTTGTTTCTGCAGGTGAATTTTAGCCATTTTTGTAGCAAAAACTCTTCTGGTTTCTTCAAATTCTGGGTTATTCCCAACAGCTTTGTCTACTCGAAAGAGACCATCTTTGGAAGCTTCATACATATTGAGGTCTTCTATAAATTTACTTGCCTCTAAACCAAGGTCATCATATTTATCCATTTTTAAATGTTTGTTCATTCAAACAATAGTAGAAAAACAAATGACTCAATATTTTCAATATTAAAATTAACCTGTTATGTTAAACTCAACAACAAACTCCATAGTTACTAAAATTCTTTGCTATTTCTTATGAGAAAAATAGAGAGGGAAAACTTCACACTTCAGGGTATTTTTCAAAACAGCAGTATATTTCTTAGATTATCCACTGGAGCCTTTATTAAGTCCTGGTTACTCCTGAAGAAACTTAGGGTCCAAGTTCTTTAAATTTCAGTTTGTGAAGCAATCTATGGCTGCCACAAATATTTCTTCAATTCTAGTATTATTTCAGCGAAACTACTAAAATTAAAAGAGATAAGATTAATTTAGCAATAAATCTAAGCCAACACACACTCTTTGTCATCAGAAAAAGGAATTACACCCCAGTTTAATATTAACCTTCAAGCCAACGTTATCTCAGTGAATTTTGTTTGGGGCAGCTCGAACATTTATAGGCTGAAAGAAAACATTTATATTGTGACGGAGTATACTGGAAAAACCCCCAAACTCTGGGAAAAGAAAGACAAGCTTCGGAAAAATAACAATTTAGTCAGAGGCGGAAGGAAGCCCGTTCCGATCTTTTCCCCAGCTAGAGAAAATCTTTGCTATTCGGACTCTTGCCTTTCACCGCCCACCATATACTTGAAAAATTTATTTATCTTTTTCTCTCCAAATCCTCTCCAGATTTCCTTTTTAACTTCAAGACTGGATCCAATCACTGCTTAAAATGACGCTCCAAAGCAAGAGAGAGAAACCTTGGCCCATGACAAACAGCCTGAGTATAACGTTTGCTAGTCCTACCCGATCTAGAATACAAACTTTCGGATGATCACTGGTTGGCACTACAGAATTGGAGTTTTCTATATCCGTTTGCTGCCATTTAGAGGTAAATGTGGAGATTTCTGTAGCCCCAATTTTTGCAGTTCCCGCGCTGCGGGGCTGAAAAAACCCTCTGTCCACGCGGGCTAACCCGGGACATTCCGCTGCGTACGAAAGAACGAAGCCAAATGTTCATCGGCTCGGTCTTATGGACGCTTCCTCTGAAAGAACAAGGCCGGCTTGTTCTCACAGACTCCATTGCAAGCACGCGCTTAGTCACAGACTTACTTAATCCAGTGCTGGTCCTACCTGCGACTCGTGGGAAATGAATCGTTTGCTTTGCTTTTTTGACGTCGTGGCACTGTGAGGAGTGCGGTTGTACCGGGAGGTCAGGTTTCGCTCAAAAAGTAGTGGCGTGGCGGCTGGATATTGTCTCCGCCCGCGGTCGGATTTGCTTTATTTTCTTCGCGCTTTCCCTATTCAAGCTTAGAGCTATGGGCCGCTGAGGCGCTTCGGACGCCGCCGCCTCTTCCTTTTCTTGCCACAATTCCTCTTCTTCCAATACCCGTAGGTTCCTGGAGGAGGAGTTTGTAACGTGGTTGAGACAGCGAGATGTGTCAGCACTCGCTGGCAATGTAGATTTGGGAGGGGAGGGGCGTTGCGGGGGGAGGAAACAATCCTGCTCTTCTCTCTCTGCTGTGTCAATCGGTCGTTAAAGGCAAGAACAGGCAGCAGTCTTTTTCTGCTTGAGCCTAATGCTTCAGCGCCGAGATGGAGTTCAATCCCGGTAATTTCGAAGTTGTAGGAGCTGTGATCCGAACAACCAGATTCCTGTCTCAGGCGGGAAGGACGCATCTCGACACATGTTCGTTTGAAGACAGCGCTTGATAAAGAGATCTTTCACTGAGTTCTGACTGATGCATTTTTACAGAGGCCCTAATACTTCCGTATTCGCTCCTACTGTAGCAAAGCAAGAATGAGCAATCTACAGCTTTACGACCCTGTACAATTCTCCCACTGTCCCTTTTCTGTCTTTAAAGTTCACTTTAAACAACTAGAAAACAGACCCCGCTTCTTGTTGTTTAGAGATGAAACGGTTAAAACTAATATAAACTTAAATAATATTTTCAGAAGCAGCACTACAACAATGTGCCATGATCTCTATCCCATTCTGTAGCCAATGCTGCCATGGCCGCTTTATTAATTGCCACCCTTAGCCACAAGACAAGAGGTGATATAGGGTTGTATATTAGGGATGAACTCTGCTGTATTGAGCTCTATTTAACTTAGTAGGATTAAGATTCAGTTTGGTGTAGTGGTTAAGGCAGGGATCTGCAACCTTAAACACAAGAGTCATTTGGGCCAGTTTCCCACAGAAAAGAAAACACTGGGAGCCAATTTAACAACCTGGGTGGCGTGGCCAATTCAACTGTCACTAACTCCCACCCAATCACATGACCCCCCCACAGCCACGCCTACCCAGCGGGTCATTAGGACAGAGAACCAGTTGTTAAATTATTTGCCGCACCCAGCCCCGCCTCACCCCTCCCCTCCCCTCCCAGCCACCTCTTGCCACCTCGGGTGTGTTGTTCACCTTTTTCTCTCTCTCTCTGTTTCTCTGTCTGTCTGACTCTCTTTCTCTCTTTCTTTTTCTTTCTTTCTTCCTCCCTCCCTCCCTCCCCCCCCCCCTCTCTCTCTCTCTCTCTCTCTCTCTCTGTGTGTGTGTGTGTGTGTGTCTGTCTCTGTCTCTGTCTCTGTCTGTCTGTCTCTTTCACTGCTGCGCAAGGGCTGGCTGAGGAGCGGGCATGAGGAGGAGGAGCCACGGTGGGGAGATGGCGGACTAAAGCCTGCTCCGTTGGAGGATTGTAAGACCTTTTGGCTGTCTGCCCATTGGAGCCCACCCCCGGAGTTCTTGTTACCTCGGGGTGAAGTCGGAACTTGTCTGGCATTTGGAGACGGCGGCAATAACATCGGCCGCTCGCGGTTTGCACCGCTAAATCTCCACTAAACTTCCCCTGCTCCTGAACAACGAACGACCGCCGCCCATTTTGGAGCAGACGGACGCCGTGAGGGCCGATCTTTCGTGAGGCCTGAAACTGAACCTGGACTGAGGCGCGGAAGGCCATCTTTGCTGTGCTGTGCTGAAATTGGGCTCTGGGGAGACCGGACACCACCCCGAAGAGGTAACGGCGAGCTCAGGCGGCGCACCCGACCATCGGCGGCTGGGAGCCCTGCCGTTCCTCTTTGTTGTTTGCCGCTTGCTCTTCTTAGCTTCTATGACTTCCGGGCCGGGGAGACGTGTATGTGAGGCTCCGTTTACCACCCCTTGCTACGTTTACCACCTCCTGTTATGAAGATCTGCAATGAGGCGGTAAGCTCGTTTTTTGGAGTGGATTTACCCCCTGGTTGTGGACTGAGACGGGCTGCTTTTAAATCAGCTGGGGCCATTTTGAACTGCCCTGCCCTGAATGCCGAAATTGTGACTGAGGATTAGTGTCCCCCAAGCTGCGGATTTTCAGGACCCCTGCCACCACTGTTCCTGGCCGCTAGCAACGCTCCATTGTCTTATCACCATTTTTAACGAGCCGAAAGGACTGGAAAGATCAAAAAGAACTAAAAAGAAGCGGGGATAAGATTGCGAGAGTTCCCCCCCCCCATCATTATCTGGCTTCCAGTTGCTGGACGTCGCGGGGGGGAGGTGCCTGACTGTAATCAACTGCACAGGCCTCTTTTTGTTCGAACCCCTCCCCACTGCTATCTTTGGGTTGCGTAAACGAGTCTAGCGATCACATTGAAAATGAGGAACTTCCCCTTGACTAGAAGTCAATTGCAGACTGTGGGGACAGGAACCTTAGTTCCCCCAAAGCCATTGGAAGAAGGGAGGCTCTTTTCCTCTCTGACTTTTGAACATCTTGGAAAGCTAAGTCGATGCGAAGAACTTGCTCGCCTAGCACACACATCCCTCATTTGGAGGACTTTGCCTTCCGTTTATAATTCTATTTTAATCTGTACCCTCCTCCTCCGAGGTGTGATATGGGTTTGAATGTGTAAGTGGATGAGTGAGATGGATGTGTATTTGCTGTATGATTAGAGAAAATGGAAGAGTCAGGGCCTGGGTCTCCACCCCCACCCGCTGAGTGTGGAAACAAAAGTGGGGGGTGGCGGAGCGAAACTTTCCTGACCAGTGAGAATGGTATGCATGGCCTGCAGGAAAGGAGGGGGACCAGCGGGGGGGAAGGGGTCTCTGGTGGGGGCAAGAGCCGGACCATCTCGGTCATAATGGGAAGAGGCAGATATGGCGGGAGCAGAGGGGTGGGCCGCTCTCGGGGAATAAGACCTCGCTATCTACAAGCGATCCCTTGTTCCGGCCCCTCCAATCCGGTTCCATCTTGCTCAACCCGGATACCTGGCAACCAGGGTCTTCAGGGCCCTGGGCTCAGGATGCTGCTGCTTAACGCCAGGTCAATTATCAACAAAGCCCCCCTGATACGTGATTTAATCACAGAGGAGGGGGCAGACCTGGTGTGTGTTACTGAGACCTGGCTGGGCCAGGAGGGAGGAGTAGCCCTCTCCGAGATATGCCCAGCCGGTTTCTCGGTGCAGCATCATTCCCGACCCCAGGGAACGGGGGGAGGAGTGGCAATAATAACGCGCAGAAATCTGCATCCTCGTAGGATCCCTGCCCCGGAGATTGTTGGGTGTGAGACGCTCCTTCTGAAGTTGGACTTAGGGGTACAGGTGGGCCTTTTCTTAACATACCTGCCTCCCAGCTGCGTAAGTAAGGCCCTGCCTGAGCTGCTCGAGGCAGTAGCCGGCTTGGCAGTTGAATTCCCTAGGCTTATGGTGCTGGGGGACTTCAACTTGCCATCTGCTGGCGAAACCTCTGGGGTAGCTCAGGAGTTCATGGATTCCATGACAACCATGGACCTGACCCAAGTAATCCAGGGTCCGACTCATGAGGGTGGTCACACGCTCGACCTAGTGTTTCTTTTGGGGCAGTGGAGAGATGATCTGAAGATAAGGGACATAGTCATCACCCCACTGTCATGGTCAGATCATTTCCTACTGAGGTTGGATTTCGCAGCCCCATTCCTCCCCCGCAGGGAGGCGGGACCGACTAGGTGGTTCCGCCCCAGGCGCCTGATGGAGCCAGAAGGATTCCAGAGGGAACTTGGGGAAATACCTGAAACCCTGGTACACAATTCAGCTGATTCCCTGGTGGCCGCTTGGAACACCGCAGCATCAGGGGCTTTAGACCGAATTGCGCCTAAGCGACCTCTCTGCGGCAGTGGATCCCGGAAAGCTCCCTGGTTTACCGAGGAGCTCCGGGAGATGAAACGCCAGAAGAGACGTCTGGAGTGCCGCTGGAGGGCCAGCAAAACCGAATCTGACCAAACACTATTAAGAATTTACATCAGATCTTATTTAGTGGTGATAAGGGCGGCAAAACGATCCTATTTTTCCGCTCTTATTGCGTCCGCAGATTCTCGCCCAGCCGCCTTGTTTATGGTGACTCACTCCCTCCTTGCCAAAGGGGGGAGCGAGGAACACTTACAAGGCAGAGCTGAGGAATTCGCAGAGTTTCTGTCGGATAAAGTCGCTCAGATCCGGTCGAACCTGGACTCTGGCTGGGCAGAGTCCATGGAGTTGACAGGGGCAAGTCTTAGTCCACCGTTATGGGAAGAGTTTGGGCCTGTTTCTCCCGAGGATGTGGACAGAGCTGTGGGGGCGATGGGTACCTCCACCTGTTTATTGGACCCGTGCCCCTCCTGGTTGGTCTCGGCCAGCAGGGAGGTGGCACGCGGCTGGATCCAGGCGGTGGTCACCGCTTCTCTGAGGGAGGGATCCGTACCGCAGTCGTTAAAAGCTGTGGTGGTGAGACCCCTCCTGAAGAAGCCTTCCCTGGATCCAGCTGATTTGAAGAACTATCGTCCGGTCTCCAACTTACCTTTTCTAGGGAAAGTTGTGGAGAAGGTGGTGGTTACTCAGCTTCTACAACTTCTGGATGAAACAGATCATCTAGATCCTTATCAGTCGTGTTTCAGGCGCGGCTACAGTACAGAAACTGCCTTGGTGGCACTGATGGATGATCTCTGGCGGGCTCGGGATGGGGGAAATTCCTCCATCCTGGTGCTACTTGACCTCTCAGTGGCTTTCGATACCATCGACCATGGTATCCTTCTGCATCGTCTCGGCGAGTTGGGAGTGGGAGGCACCGTTCTGCGGTGGTTCTCCTCTTATCTCGCCGATAGGATGCAGTCGGTGTTAACAGGAGGGCAGAGATCGTCCCCTAGGCCCCTGTTATGCAGGGTGCCCCAGGGGTCGGTTCTCTCGCCCATCCTGTTCAACATTTACATGAAACCGCTGGGGGAGATCATCCGCAGACATGGGTTGTGTTTTCACCAGTACGCTGATGACACCCAGCTGTACATCACCACCCCGTCTGACTTCAGTGAGGCAGTTGATGTAATGTGCCAGTGCCTGGACGACGTTAGGATCTGGATGGGGAGGAACAGACTCAGACTTAATCCCGACAAGACTGAGTGGCTTTGGATATTGCCTCCTAAGGACTATGACAACCATCCCTCCTTGGCTTTCGAGGGAGCGAAACTGACCCCCTCGGACCAGGTCCGTAACTTGGGGGTCCTCCTAGATCCACAGCTAAAATTGGATCATCATTTTTCTGCTGTGGCTAGGGGGGCCTTTGCACAGGTTCGCCTGGTGCACCAGTTGCGGCCATACTTGGAGAAGGAGGCTCTACTCACGGTCACTCATGCCCTTGTCACCTCCCGTTTGGACTACTGCAATGCGCTCTACATGGGGCTACCCTTGAAGAGTATCCGGAGACTTCAGTTGGTGCAAAATGCGGCTGCGCGTGCTGTGGTGGGTGTGCCTAGGTACACCCACCTGACACCTATACTCCGCCAGCTGCATTGGTTGCACATCGGTCTCCGGGTCCAATTCAAGGTGTTGATCACCATCTTTAAAGCCCTTCATGGCTTAGGACCAGGTTATCTCCGAGACCGCATTCTGCCTCACACTTCCCTTCGACCGGTTAGGGCCCACAGAGTTGGCCTCCTCCAGGTCCCGTCGGCCAAGCAATGCCGGCTGGCGGGCCCTAGGGGGAGAGTCTTCTCTGTGGCAGGCCCCGTGCTCTGGAACCAACTCCCCCCAGAGACCCGAACTATCCCCACCCTGCTGGCCTTCCGAAACGCCGTTAAGTCATGGTTTTTCCTGCAGGCTGGGGGTAGAGCCTAATTCCACCTGAGCTCACCCCCAAGTATGTATTGTTGTTGTATGGTTCTCTGGATGGTTTTAATATTGTGTTTTTAATTTTTATATTTGATTTTAATTAATATTTATAGTTGGTTATTCTTGTATTTCTTTCTGTTGTACGCCGCCCTGAGTCCTTCGGGAGTTGGGCGGCATATAAGAAAACAAAAATAAATAAATAAATAAATGAGCCTCCATGGCAGCTTCCCCAAAGATGACCGTCCTCCTCCTCCTCATGCGACCCCCCGGCCGGCTGTGGCAGGACCGGGAGGGTGCGCACGAGCGGGGAGACCCTCAAGTGAGCGGCCAGGCTCAGTCAAAGCACTCCGAAGGCGTGCAAGTGGGCGGGTTGACCGGCTGACAGGTGAGCGTCTTTGGTGAGGACGCGTACAAGCGGGAAGACCCTCTTCAAGCGAGCAGCCAGTCTCACCCAAAGTGCAGCAAAGGCACGCAGGGCAGGAGGATTGACCAGCTGACGGGTTAAGGTTTCTCCAAGCCTGACCCCTGGGGTGGGTGTGCGGGGTTCAGCAGGGCCAGCCCCCTTTTCCTGCTGCCCTGAGCTTCTTTATTCCTCCAGTGGCGTTGATTGAAAAGTGTCCTCCAGGCGGTGAAAGTCCCCCATATGAGGTTTAAAGCTGCGGCTGGGCGCTGCGGGCTCATTCCCCTTTCTGTTGCCCACAAGACCCAGCAAGAGATGAGGTGCTGGAGAATCAGCCCAGGCTGCTTCTCTCCACAGCAGAGAGATGAAAGGAGGGAGCCACAGCAGAGGGATAAAAGAGCCACATGCGGCTCTGGAGCTTTGGGTTGCTGACCCCTGGGCTAAGGCATCAGGCTAGAAACTAGGAGACTTTGATTTCTAGACTTGCTTTAGGCATGAGGCCAGCAGAGTGACTTTAGGCTAATCATTCTCTCTCAGCACTAGGAAGAAGACAATACAAAACCACTTCTGAAATCTTGCCAAGAAAACTGCAGGGATTTGGCCAGGTAGTGGCCAGGTAGTTGCCACGATTCAACACTGACTTGAAGGCATGAAGAAAAAGAAAACCTCTTAGTAATAGTAATATGAGTGTTGAAAATATTGGGATAAGAGAAAAGGTCTGGTGGATTGCTACAGATTACAAATATAGTCAGAACACATAAATGAAGATTTATTAAAACAAGTAATTGAAGCCTCGAAATAAATGCATATGTACATACCCTCAAGAAGTTGTTAAGGAATATTTCATTTACAGATTTACAGATTAACAGAGTTGGAAGGGACGTTGTAGGTTACCTAGTCCAACCCCCACCCAAGCAGGAGACCCTACAACATTTCCGACAAATGGCAGTTCAATCTCTTCTTGAAAGTGATGAAGCTCCCACACTTTCTGAAGGCAAGCTGTTTCATTGGTTGATTGTTCTCACTGTCAGAAAATTTCTCCTTATTTCTAGGTTGAATCTCTCCTTGACCAGTTTCCATCCATTATTCCTTGTCTGGCCTTTGGATGCTTTGAAAAAATAGCTTGACCCCCCTCCTCTCTGTGGTAGCCCTCCCAAATATTAGAACACTGCTATCATGTCTCCCCTGGCCCTTCTCTTCACTAGACTAGCCTTGCCCAATTCCTGTAACCATTCTTCATATGTTTTAGTCTCCAGTCCCCTAATCATCCTGCACTTTTTATCTGCACTTTTTCTAGAGTCTTATCTGCACTTTTTCTAGAGTCTCAACATCTTTTTTTTTATAGTGTGGTGACCAAACTGGATGCAGTATTCTAGGTGTGGTCTTACTAAGGCTTTATAGAGTAGTATTAGTACCTCACTTGATCTTGAGTGTATCCCTCTGTTAATGCAATTTAGGATTGCATTGGCTTTTTTGGCTGCCGCTGCACATTGCTGGCTCATATTTAACTGGTTGTCCACTAAGACTCTAAGATCCCTCTCACAGTTACTGCTAATAAACCTGGTTTCACCCAGTCTATATGTGTACTTTTGGTTTTTCTTGCCTAAGTGTAAGACTTTGCTTTTCTCTACATTGAATTTCACTTTGTTAGATAGGGTCCAGTGTTCAAGTCTGTCAAGATCCATCTTATGGATCCTATCTTCTCGGGTGTTAGCTATTCCTCCCAGCTTAGTATTATCTGCAAATTTTGTAAGTTCCCCTTCTATTCCCTCATCTAAGTTGTTCATGAAGATATTGAAGAGTACTGGGCCTGAGAAGGCATGGCCAAATGCCACGGCGACACGGAGTTCCCCGCGCTCTGTAGGCAAACTCCGAAATCCACATCACCAGAGGACCTGGTTTGGTCAGAACCAGGTCGGAACCACCCAGGAGGGGTGGTGAAGAAGAGGGACACCGTCGGCAACCTGGGAGGGGTGGCAACCCCCCCGGGGAACCGGCATAGAGCTCTTGACTGACGGTGCTGGAAAACAACTTGCAGAAGTCATTCAAGCCACGGCGGCCACGAACGGTCGGATTGTTTGTTTTGAAGACAGGACGTCAGCTGGGGAAGATGATCCAAGATAAAGTGCTGGAGAGAAGAGTAGAATGAAGCTGGTGAGTTATACTGCCAAAGGGAAGCCCTGAGATTTTTTTTTAAATCCAAAAGGGGAACAAAAGGGCTGAAAAAGTGGCTAAGCGGCTATCTAGCCATTACAAGATCACAGAGAAACTAATTTAAAGAAAGTGGTAACTAAAGCCCAATTTTGAGAACTTTGAATTTTGGGATGGAAGATCCGATGGAGTTTTAAGAGGCTGGAAAATAAGAACAGAAGAAAATACTTTGTTTGAATTTGAATTGATTTAAAATATATAAATATATTGCTGAACAGGAAAGACTGACTTGTGGGATTAAGGAAGAGTGCCACCCGCTGGTTGGAGGAATTACTTTAACTGTGGAAGACTTTTATGATTGTTTTGACAGCTGCTGACCTTGAATTGGGAAATTATTTTGGATAGTCTAAGAAAATATAAAACAACAATTAATTTGTTATCATTCTAAAAGATAGTGTCTCCATCTGTTTGGATTGGAATGAATTTGAAATGAATTTGAAATGAATTGTATCATGAAAATCTTGAAAACGCATATTTTACTTAAAAGAAGATAATTACAATAGGCTGTGAAACAGATACTTGTTAACAGCTGGATTGAAAGACTTGTGAATTGTGATTTTGATAACATGGAGGCATGTGATTATCAAGAGTTTGTAGCTCTTTTAAAAGATCTTCATGAGGATTTAAAGAGATGCCTTTCGGAGTTTGCAGATGGAGTTAGAAAAGAAAAAGAGAAAACACTAGATGACAACAAGGACTTTAAAAATCATGACAAGGAATGACATTGGAATGAATGCAGAACAAGAGGGCAGCAGAGAGGAGAAGAAATTAGAAGAGGAAGAGCAGGTGGAAGAAGATGCTGAGACTTACAGCGATAAAAGGAAAGATGACATTAAAAAGGATTTGATTAATGGCTATACTGAATTTTATGATGATTATACTGGGGTTAACAGTGACAAAAAGAGAATAGGGTGAGGATACAGGCATTGGATACGACATTAAAAAAGAAGGAGGAAATAGGGGGAAGGGATTGAGAAGAGTTGAAGGAAGATTTATACAACTAATAAATACAAAGAGGAAAAAAGGAGAGTGGAAAAGAAGCTGGAGGTACAAAGGTAAAAGAAAAAGAGAGAGAAACTAAGAAAAGGAAAATGGAAACTTAAAGAAAATGGATATTTGTTTTTTGGGGGGGAAGAGAGAAATTATTTATTATTATATAACATTTGTGTATTAGCAGTGGAAATTGATGGAGAAATAGAACATTTTTATATATAACTTAGCATGGTGAATATATTTGATCATAAATTATTATTGACAGCGAATAAGATATATTTTAATATTTAAACACTAATATAACTATTTATATGAATATGAATATGAACTTATATGAATAGATGGTATTACTGGGAAAACATAATTTTATTACAGACTAGACAAGTTTGGTTTGTTAGATAAAATTTAAGATTGATGTAAATAGATATTTTGTACCATCAGAGGGGAAGACAAATTATAACAAAAAAGAATGAAATGAGTTAATGTATGGAAACTTATGGAATTGAAATAATCATTATTTCTTTCCTTTCTGTATATTATTTGAAATATTATTTAAAGAATTTAATGTGAACTAATATTTTATTACAATTTATATAAGTAAATGTTGAATTCTTCTGGGGCAATTAGTTATGAGAAAAGGGATTAAATAAAAAAAAGAATGATGAGTAAAGAAAATAAGGAAGAGAAGGAAACATGACGGCTTGGATTGAAGAAGCAAGAGAATCAATAACTAGCGGAGGAAGTAAGCTATAGCGGTTAATTTAGTTTGAAATATTGGAATCAATTGGTGGGATACCTAGAAGACAAAATTAGACTTTTAAGGGAGGCAGCATTAGCAAGATAACCCATACCTGAAATACAATATTTATTTAGATTATAAGATTACAAATATAGAAAATTGATGCAAAATAAGATACTGATCTATGGTTGATTGATTTAAAATGTATGTATATCTACGTTATCGATATATTTTAAGGTATGTGTGTATTGTTATATTAATGGAATTTGTAGAGAAAAATTTAAAAAATTCAAAAAAAAGAGAGTACTGGGCCTAAGATGGAACTTTGTGGTACCCCATTGCTTACTTCCCTCCATGTAGATATAGTACCTTTAAGGACTACTCGTTGAGTACAGTTTGTTAGCCAGTTATGAATCCATCTGGTGGTAATGCTATCTATTCCACTTTTTTCTAGTTTACCAAGAAGTAGGTTGTGATCTAATTTGTTGAATGCCTTGCTGAAGTCTAAGTATATTATGTCCACAGTATTTTGTCGGTCTACTACCATATTTTTCGGAGTATAGGACGCACCTTTTTACTCCAAAAAAGAGGGTCAAAAACTGGGTGCATCCTATACTCCGGATGTTGCATTAGGCCACTGCCGGACCACGGGAAAGCCTCCGCCGCTGCCTCCGCCGGACCACAACAAAGCCGCTGCCGCTGGCCACGGCCGTGGCCGTCACCACCGGACCACGGGAAAGCCGCCGGCGGCGGACCATAGAAAAGCCGCCGCGGCTGCCGCACAGCAAAGCCGCTTCCGCTGCTGCTAGCCGCCACCACCGCTGGACTACGGGAAAGCCACCGGCGGCAGACCATAAAAAAGCCGCCGCGGCCGCCCTGGCGGTGGCGGCGGTGACAGCCAGCAGCAGCGACTTTGTTTGGGGCGATTTTGGCGGCTAGCAGCAGCGGAAGCGGCTTTGTTTGGGGCAGCCGCGGCGGCTTTTTTATGGTCTGCCACCGGCGGCTTTCCCGTAGTCCGGCAGAGGTGGCGGCTAGCAGCAGCGGAAGTGGCTTTGTTATGGTCTGCCGCCCCAGACCATAAAAAAGCTGCCGCGGCTGCCCCAAACAAAGCCGCTTCCGCTGCTGCTAGCCGCCAAAATCGCCCCAAACAAAGTCGCTGCTGCTGGCCGTCACCGCCGCCACCGCCAGACCACGGGAAAGCCACTGCGCCATTGCTGGCCGAAGCCTGTTCCCGAGGCAGCTACGGAGCCGCCGCCGCTGCTGCTGCCCAAAGCGAGCCACCTGACAGCTTTGAAGACCTGCTGGCCGAAGCCTGTTCCCGAGGCAGCTACGGAGCCACCGCCGCTGCTGCTGCCCAAAGCGAGCCACCTGACAGCTTTGAAGACCAACTTCCAGGTTTGCTGTGGGGCTTGTGGACTTCAACTCCCAGAATTCTTCCTCCAGTCATGCTAGCTCAGGAATGACTGGAGGAGGAATTCTGGGAGTTGAAGTCCACAAGTCTTAAAGCTGTCAAGTTTGAAGACCCTTGCCACCCCTAACCCAGGGCTCTTCAAACTTGGCAACTTTAAGACTTGTGGACTTTAACTCCCATTCCTGAGCTAGCATGACTGGAGGAGGAATTCTGGGAGTTGAAGTCCACAAGTCTTAAAGCTGTCAAGTTTGAAGTTTGTAAAAAGTGTATATGGTTGTAAAAAGTGTATATGGTTGTAAAAAGTGTACATGGTTGTAAAAAGTGTACATGGTTGTAAAAAGTATTCTGCTACACTGGTATTTTATTAAATAATATATTACTACACCATTTGGTTCAGAATACTTTTTTTCTTGTTTTCCTCCTCTAAAATCTAGGTGCGTCTTATACTCCGGTGCGTCCTATACTCCGAAAAATATGGTAATTTAGTCACTATGTTGAAGAATGAAATAAGATTGGTTTGGCATGATCTGTTTTTAACAAACCTGTGCTGACTGCTAGTTATTACTTTATTCCTTTCTAGATGTTGGCAGATCTGTTTTTTTTATTATTATCTTTTCCAGTATCTTCCTAGATATTGATGTTGGCTGATTGGTCTGTAGTTTCCTGGGTCTGGTTTTTTTTTTCTTTTTTGAAGATGGGAACCACATCATCTCTTTTCCAGTCCTCTGGTAGTTCCCCGGTGCTCCAAGATTTTTGAAACCTAATCCTAACCTATCCCTAACCCTAACCCTCCACAGGAAAGAGTCTATTGAATATATTAAAGTTTTGGAAACTTTGGGTGCAAGTGACCTTGCATTCTTAAAGTTCCTGATTTACAGGGGGGGGGAATTGAGTGGGGAGCGGGAAGTAGACACAAAGCATGGATTTTAGAAAAACTGACTTTAGTAAGTTGGAAGATGTGATGGGAATATAGCCTTAAAGCAAAGGCATTATACTTGTATGTGCTTTCTTGAAAAAGATATTAAGGTGAGCACAGCCTCAAACACTTCAATGAGGAAGAAAACTAGGAGATCTCTAATGTTAATGTAGTTGAATAGACAGAAAAGGTTGAGATTAAGGATGAGTACTTATGGCAATGGAAGCAAGAATAATTTTGAAGAAGTCTACAGAGCTGTAGCTCATAAATACAGGAATGAGGCCCAGGAGGCAAAGATGAAAAATTACAGCTAATAAGAGAGACAAAATGGGGGGTGGATTTTTCTTCAAATATGCCAGCAGCAAGAGGAGGATGAAGTTGGTTTATTACTTATTCAACATGAAGAAATTTTAATAGAAGACTTAAGGGAAAGCAAAGGAGCTCAATTCTGTTTTGCTTTGGCCTTAACATCCAAGGTAAATGGTAATTTAAACATGACGGAAATTAAACAAGTCAGCAAAGTTATGTTAAAGCAACTTCTGCTAATTCAAATGCCTTCAGTGTTTATTTACTTCATAAATGACATAAATGATGTAGGAATAGAAAGGAAATTTATCAAATTTTCAGATGATACTAAACTGGCAGGAATAGCCAACACCCTAGATCAGGGGTGTCAAACTCAAGGCCTGGGGGCCAGATCCGGCCCATGGGGTGCTTAGATAACCCTGAAAACAGCGAAGAACCAGTCCGCGGTGCTGCGGTGCCTCTGCCAGCAAAACAGAACTTGTGAGCTCCCTTTTCATTGGCAGAAGGTTGCAGGAGGCAGTCACAGGTGAAAACAGAGCTCAGGAGCCCGTTTTCACTGGCACTCGAGCCACCACAGGTGCCCCCGACACAAGTGATGTTGAGCTGGCCATGCCCACCCTGGCCACACCCACCCTAGCCCCCCGAGGTCAAACACAACCCTGATGCAGCCCCCAGTGAAATCAAGTTTGACACCCCTTCCCTAGATGATAAGTTCAAGATCCAGATGGATCTTGACAGACTTGAACACTGGGCCCTATCTAACAAAGTGAAATTCAATGTAGAGAAAAGTAAAGTCGTATACTTGGGCAAGAAAAACCAAAAGTACACATATAGACTGGGTGAAATCAGGCTTAATAGCAGTAACTGTTATAGGGATTTTGGAGTCTTAATGGATAATCAATTAAATATGAGCCAACAGTGTGCAGTAGAAGCCAAAAAAGCCAATGCAATCCTAAATTGCATTAACAGAGGGATACAATCGAGATCAAATGAGGTACTATTACCACTCTATAAAGCCTTACTGTGTTTCCCCAAAAATAAGACAGGGCCCTATATTTTTTTGAACCCCGAAATATGGCCTTGGCCTTATTATCAGGGGGGCTTATTATTTTGGGGGTGCAGTAGGCCGCGAGCGTGGGACTGGAGTCCCATCGCCGCCGCCTCCCCTCCCTGTTCTTGGTGGCCGGCCGAGCGGCTGGCTCACTGCCACCGCCTTGTGGAGCAGGACTCTGCAAGGCTTGTTGTGCCTTTGCATGAACTGCAGGACTGCCGTGAGGTTCATCATACAGCACAGCTGGAGTCCTGCTGCTGTTCGTGCATGCAATGGCACAAGTTTTGCAGAGTCCTGCTCCACAAGGCAGCGGCAGTGCCATGACTCATTTCTACCAGGTGGGACGTGTTGGGCCGCAAGACGCGCGTCCTACCTGACACTTGTAGCTCCGTCACGTTCCTCGGCGTTGTCTCCAGAGAAGCCAATTGTAAAAGAAAACTTCTCGTGAGTTCAATCAAACTTCTCGAACTTGCAAGAACTTTTCTTTTACAATGGGCTTCTCTGGACACAACGCTGTGGAACGTGATGGAGCTACAAGTGTCAGGTAGGACACACGTCTTGCGGTGGGGCGCAATTTGGGAGTGGCAGGTCGGGTGGGTGGAGTGGGCCATGAGACGTGCATCCTACATGGGACTTGTAGTTCCATCGCGTTCCTTGGTGTTGTGTCCACTGATCCTCCCCCCACTCCAGCTCTCGAGCAAAGCGGGAGGGGGAAGAAAGTCTCGTGGGCTTCCTGAGGAAGCCGAGCTGACAGCCAAACTTCTAGCCAGGCTCAGCAGCAGAAGCAGCTGGGTATGCGCTTCCTTGTTTCTTCCAAACGCGCCTCTCTCTCTCTCAGCGGGGGGGGGGGAAGAGTGCACTTAAGACACAGCACCAGGAGAAGGAACCTTTTGGCTGCACACTGAATGCAAGAAATCTTTCTCCCTTTTTGCTCCAAGAGGCTGCACAGGCGCGATGCGTCTCATGAAGACTCATTTCTGGCGGAGTTTGGAAGAGAAAGATTTCTTGAGTGCAACGTGGAGCCAAAAGGTTCCTGCTAAGAGGGGGGGAGAGAAGGAAGGAGGAAAGGCAGCTTGCAAGAGTTTCTTCCCCCTCCTGCTTCGCTCGAGAGCTGGAGGCGAGGGAGGGTAAGTGGACATAACACAGAGGAATGGGTGGTTGTTCCTGCAGGGGATTCCCACACACTGCCCTCGCCTGCATCCCCCGTCTGAAGGACACAGGGAGGGCAGGTGGAGGATGAGCTGCCCGAGCCGGCGAGCGAGTGAGGGAGGCAGTGACGGAAGGCAGAGCCAAAGGGGCGGCGTCAGGGATGGGCAGGATGCACCCATCTGCTGCTCAAGCCCTGCACTTGTAGGCTCACTGTACCCAACCGACCTCTCTGCCTTCTCGCAGGCAGAAGCATGTTTCAAAACGCTGCTGGGGGCAGCCCAGAGGAGCTGAGCCAGTCCCATGGTGTGTGTGTGCACCCACCTCTCGGTTGCTCTCGCTCTCGCTTTCCTGACCGGGAGCCGCTCTTTCTGTTGTGGGCACTCTTTTGGCCGGGAGAGAGAGAAAGAGAGAGAGCAAGCGAGCGGCGGGTACGCACACACACCACGGGACTGGCTCGGCTCCTCTGGGCTGCCTCCGGCAGCATTTTGAAATGTGCTCCTGCCTGCAAGGAGGCGGTGAGGCAGGGATCGATGCTTGCCTCCTCTTCCTCACAGGCAGGAGCACGTTTCAAATTGCCGTAGGCAGAGTCCAGAGGAGCCGAGCTAGTCCCGTGAGGTGTGTGCGCACCTGCCTCTCGCTTGCTCTCGCTCTCACTCTCCCGGCCGGGAGCCGCTCCTTCTGCGGAAGGCACTCTTTTGGCTGGGAGAGAGAGAGAGAGAGAGAGCAAGCAAGCGGCGGGTACGTGCACACCCCATGGGACTGGCTTGGCTCCTCTGGGCTGCCTCTGGCAGCATTTTGAAATGTGCTCCTGCCTGCAAGGAGGCGGTGAGGCAGGGATCGATGCTCACCTCCTCTTCCTCGCAGGCAGGAGTGCATTTCAAATTGCCATAGGCAGAGCCCAGAGGAGCTGAGCTAGTCCCGTGAGGTGTGCGTGCACCCGCCTCTTACTTGCTCTCGCTCTTGCTCTCCCGGCCAAAAGAGTGCCCGCCACAAAAAGAGCAGCTCCTGGCATGCCCCCCCTTTCCCTGGAAAATAGTGGGGGGCCTTATTTTCATGTGCTGAAAAGGCTAATTGGCCTTATTATGGGGAGACGGCTTATTTTCGGGGAAACACGGTAGTAAGACCATCCCTAGAGTACTGCATCCACATTTGGTCACCAAACTATACAAAACATGTTGAGACTCTAGAAAAAGTGCAGAGAAGAGCAACCAAGATGATTAGGGGACTGGAGCAGTGGTAGGATTCAAATAACTCGACATCACTCATCACACCCAACCCCACCTCCCAGCCACTCTCCCTTTCCCCGCCCTTGGGCCTATACGCAACACCTCCAGAAATGAAAGGGTTAACCAACTCTCAGTTTCCTGGTACAAATCCCCCCCCCCCGAGTAAAAGGATGGGGAGATACCAGCAAATTATTCTGCTCTCATCACCGAGGAAAGTAAGACATTGGAGGCTGAGCTTATAAAAAAGTAATATATTGTGTTATAACAGCCAACATTTCACACTTGAGGTGGCAGAGGCAATAAATCCCATTGACTCCTCAGAAGCAATTTAAAGCCCATTTGCACCCCAAAAATAATAAATAAATAGCAGAAGGAGAAGGATTGACAATACTTCTGATGCAGGCAATTCTGAAAGAGACTAAGCTAAAGCTGGATTAACCCCTTCCTTCCTTCCTTCTTTCCCTCCTTCCTCCTTCTCATCTCTTTCCTTACTTTCTTCCTTCCTTCCTTCCCTCCCTCTCTCCCTCCTTCCTTTTTCAGCCTGTTTTTCGGCGGTTTCTGGGCCATTTTCCGGGCCATTTTAGCTGTTTTCCGGGCATTTTTCAGACTATTTTTTGGGTCGTTTTTCATCCAAACAACGACTGGAAAAGGCCTGGAAAATGGCCTGAAAAACAGCTGAGGACCATTTTGGGCTGTTTTTTGGCCATTCTCAGGCTGTTTGGGGGCCATTTTTTGCCTGGAAAACAGCCTGAAAATGGTAAAAAAACCATCCTGAAAACAGCCCAAAAATGGGCGGGGGCGGGGCCAGCCAGTGGTGGGATTAGCTGGTTCACTGAACTGGGAAGAATTTTAACAATCGGTTCGCCTGAACTGGTCCAAACCGGCTGAATCCCACCTCTGGACTGGAGGCTAAAACATATGATGAACGGTTGCAGGAACTGGGCATGGCTAGTCTAGTGAAGAGAAGGACCAGGGGAGACATGATAGCAGTGTTCCAATATTTGAGAGGCTGCCACAGAGAGGAGGGGGTGAAGCTATTTTCCAAAGCACCTGAAGGCCAGACAAGGAATAATGGATGGAAAGTGAACAAGGAGAAATAAGGAGAAATAAGAAATTTCTCCTAGAGGGACTTCCGGGGTGGAGTCTCGGCGAGCGGTTGAGGGAGAGCTTCGCTCCGCTCCCCGAAATCCGAATTCCTGAAGATCGGAGGCCCTTTTTCAGGGCGCATCAACCTTGGAGGGGTGGATGAACATATAAAGAGCCTGGCGAGCATTGTGGTGGAAGGCAACCACCCGTTGCAAAGCAGGAAAAGCTTTATGACTCCGACTCAGGAAGCACTGTCATCTCCGCAATGGCTGCCCTAGTGCCGTGACAGCCCCAATGTAACAGAGGAAGATGCAAGATACAATTATACACTGAGACATCGGTAAGCTGAAAAAACCCACATTGTGCTTAGTTTACAATAGTTTTTGAAGAGAGGATTATAAGAAGCCACGAGGTGCGCGAATTGGACTCAGAGAAAGTGGAAATAACCCCGTAAACAGCGGCCACCCAGCGGTGTGAGCAACAATGATAAGAGGACACTGCGGAAGGGAGACAACAAAAGGTACGCAGAAGGGGGACCCAGACAAAAATACTTATAAAAGGGTGCGGACGGAGTTGAGACAAAAGACCAAAGGAGTAACGGTACGATAAGAATAAAAAGCAAGATTTTGACAGTTTGTTTATGTGAACAGAGAGAGAACGGTAGATACAAACTTTCCAAAATTTACCAGAGACTAAGGATTTGAGACACAATAACTAAAGTAAAAAGATTGTATCTGGGAAAGAAAAGAATGACTTTAGAGCTCGGGGGGAAATATTTTTGATTATTAATGTGGAATACTTCGAGAACTTTCAAAGAGAACTGGAATTAAATACAAGCAAGTAGACAGCAAGAAGACAGAGCCTATAATTACAACGGGACTGTTGTGATTAGCAGCAACAACACTTTAATTACTACCCTCAGCGGAGAGACTGGTGAAACAGAGACTGTGTCAAGAAGATACAAGTAAATTTCTTTAAGGACTTTTCTAAAGACTTTACCAAGAAGATCATATTCTTGAAATATAGTATTATATAGTAGTATTAATCCATATTATATCATTATATTATCATTATTATAATACAAGTTAAAATTTAAATTAAGCTAAACTAAGTAAAAAAAAGATAAGAGAATAGGAAAAAATATATAGAAGTACTTATAATTGAAATTAAGTAAAGACTCAGAAGGAATAGGAATAAATAGTTGAAGAATTTAAGAATCTTATTATATAGATACTCTACAACTGTATGAATTGCATATAAAAACTTGAACAGTGGATAAAGAGTAAGACTACACGTATTATATATCATATATTAGTCTTGTTAGCAATATCATTAATTTTTGAAGTATATATTTGGTATATTGTGAACTAACTTCCTTAGAAATTGTGTAATAGATAAGATATATTTTGATTGATAGTGTGATAGATATATTCCATATATTTCCCTATATATAGATTGAACAACTGATTAATACATTAAGCAATTGATTAGATACTTGATTAATTTGGATAATTGTGTAATAGTTTAAAAGGTTGATAATTTGAAGCTTAAAACAAAAAAAATTAGAGTGAATAAGGCTTGATAAATGGTAGATCTGAAAGATCTTTATAATATACTTAAAATGTCAACCACAACGACCATTCAAAAATTAGCAAAAAAACCAACATCAAATCCGACCTTACCAACGGCATCTCCCTCCAGTCAGAGGTCCATTGAGAGTATGCTAAGCGCAGAAAAAGCGAGTAATCAGGCCAACATGCAAACAGTGCAAGTAACACTACAGGCAATACAAGAAACAATGTTGAAGATGCAGGAGAAAAATGACAGAAATTACTAAACCATGAGAGAGGATATACAAAAGGTTCACAATAAAATAGGTGCTATTCAACAAGCGATAGAAAAAAATGAGAAACGAATAAATTTGATACAAGTAAGAACAGAACAAACAGAAAAGAAGGTAGAAACAGTTGACCTAAAACTAATTAAGATCAATAGGGAATTAGAAGAGTCAATCATCAACCTGGAAATCGATAAAGCCGCATTTTACCTACGCTTTCAAAATGTAACAGAAAATAAGGATGAGGATTTAGGAGCAACAATGATAGAAATAATCCAGGAAATTACACAAAAAGACAAACAAGAAGTACAAAATGGTTTAGACGAAATATACAGAGTACATACTAACTTTGCCCGGAGAAACAAATTACCTAGAGAGGTACACATCAGATTCACCAGAAGAGATATTAGAAATGAAATACTCAAAGCAACAAGAGATGAAACTATAATCTATAAAGGTAAGGAAATTCGGATATTAAATACCGAAAAGATTAAGAGACCATAGGAGGGATTACCATGCTTTAGCATCACAATTAAACAAAAGAAAGGTTCTGTTCAAGTGGTTGGTCCCAGAAGGAATGCTTATTTCTTGGCAAGGTAGAAAACTTAAAATAGATAATGTAGATATGGCACAAGAATTTTATGAACAATTTATAATATCGGAGGGGGAAGATTTAGATAGTAGAAGTCAGGAAGAATAGACATCTGAGGAAAATCTGCTAAGACAGGAGGAAACTAGTGAAGAAAAAGAACTCCAAGAAATAGAAGGAATAAGAACTAGAGCACAAAGAGAAAATAGAATTAATAGGAGACAGACACACAAGTAGGTGACAAATACACACATAACAAAAAATGGAAGAATCCACAAGCTTGCTATCAATAAATATCAATGGTTTAAATTCACATATTAAAAGGAAATTGATTTTGCCAAATTACAAAAACAGAAAACTGATATAATTTGCTTGCAAGAAGTTCACATCTTAAAACAGAATGAAAACGACTTAGAACAAGAAAAATTAGGTGAATTATTCATGTCATTGTCAAAAAAGAAAAAGAGAGGCATAGCTGTATATGTTAAAAAACATTTGAGAGCAAAAAAGATATATGCAGATGACAAAGGGAGAATCTTAATGATCTCGATTAAAATTCATCATATAGAAATTCTATTGGTAGTGATATACGCCCCTAATAAAGAACAGAATTTTTTTTATTCTAACCTACACCAAAAAATAGCGGAGATAGGTATTGGAAACATTTGTGTATTGGGTGATTATAACGGAATTGTCTATGTGATAAAGGATTATAAAACTGACAATAAAAAAGTATGGAAGAAAAAAATAACCTTGCCAAAATCTTTCCATGAAATGTGTCATGAACTAAATCTAAGAGACTGTTGGAGGGAACAAAATTTAGATACTGAAGACTATACATTTTATTCCAATCCACATAAATCCTGGTCTAGGATCGACATGGCCTGGGCAAACAAAGAAATAGAAAACTTGATTGATTCAATAGAAATAGGAACAAATGAATGGGCGGATCACAATCCTTTAAAAATAACTTGGAAAGGGAAAAATAAAAAATTCTTTAGAAGATAGATGTTAAACACACAAATATTAAAGGAGAAAGAGTTTATAAATCAGCTTAAGAAAGAAATGGAAATTTTTATTAAAGTAAATAAAAATCAGGACTCCACATTACAGAATCTGTGGGATACAGCAAAAGCTTATCAAAGGGGAGTAGCAATATCATATGTAGCCAGGAAAAATAAAGAAAAAAATAGGCAACAGAAATCACTATTAGAAAATTTGAAACAATTAGAGAGAGATTTACAAAACGATCCTCAAAATAAAAAAATTAAAGAAGAAAAAGACTTAGCAAAACATAAATTAAACTTATTGGAACAAGAGGAGATAGCCAGGAAAACAAGACTTGCAAAACAAATTTTTTTTGAAAATGCAAACAAGCCAAGTAGATGGCTTTCCTATAGATTAAAAAAGGAAAGAGAGAAAAAAATGATACAGCAATTAGAAGGTAAAGACAAGAAGATACAGCATTGCATGGAAAAGAAAAAAGAGATTATATTAGAATATTATAAAGAACTATATGCCAAAATAAACAAAGATGAAATAGTCAGTTTTCTAAGGAAAAATAATTTAAATCCAATAGATGAAGAAAGTAGGGAAACATTAAATAAAGATATAACACAAGAAGAACTAAAAAAGGCAGTCATGAAACAGAAGAGTAATAAGACACCAGGGCCTGATGGACTACCAGGAGAGTTCTATAAAACAACGCTTGAAATAACAATAGATCTATAGAAGTATGTAATGATACTTTACAAAAAGCAAAATTTCCAGCATCTTGGGACGAAGCCTATATCACATTAATATATAAAGAGGAAACAGACCCAAAACAAATCAAAAACTACAGACCCATATCCCTATTGAACGTTGACTATAAAATATTCATGTCAATTATGGCTGAAAGACTAAAAATAATACTAAATAAAATTATAAATTCAGACCAGAACGGATTTTTGCCATCTAGACAAATCAGATACAATACAAGGACAGTTTTGGATATACTAGAATATTATGAAAATCACAGTGATAAACAGATGGCCATGGTATTTTTGGACGCACAAAAGGCCTTCGACAACTTAAATTGGGATTTCTTCAAATATCAACTAAAAAATATGAAATTTGGCTCCAAATTTGAAAAAATGATAGATGCAATATACACAAAACAAAATGCTAGAGTAATGATTAATGGGGACATGACGGATAAATTTAGTATTGCCAAAGGAGTTAGGCAAAGTTGCCCGATATCACCCCTGTTATTTATATTATCAATTGAATTATTGTTAAATCAAATTAGAAATAATGATGACATAAAGGAACCAAAATAAAAACGGAAAGCTATAAAACCCAGGCATTTGCAGATGACCTGGTGTTTTTCCTGGAAAATCCAATAGAATCAGCAACGAAACTACTAAAAGATATAGAAGCATTTGGAAAAGTGGCAGGATTAAAAATAAATAAAGACAAAACGAAAATATTGACCAAGAACTGTACGTAAAATCAAATAAAAGAATTAACAGAAAAAACAGGCTTGCAGACAACTAAAAAAATCAAATACTTAGGAATCTGGATTACTGCCAGACACTCATCTCTCAAAGAAGACAATTATACCAAACTACTACATAAAACAAAAGAGGATTTGGATAGATGGGGAAAGATGCAGTTATCATTTACAGGGAAAATTGCGGCCATAAAAATGAATATTCTGCCCAGATGGTTATTGCGGGGGACATGCCACCGCCCGTCCCCTCCCTGTCACAGGTTTATTGGTTTTACATGTCTTGGTAGCGATTTTTGTTTAATTGTCCTTTTATATCTCCCTGACCAAGGGTTGCACCCCCTGCTTCACTTTTCTCACTCTTTAGAGGCTTGCTTTTTACTTCTTCTTCAATATCTCTAAGCTCTGCAGGATTGTTTGAGATTTGCTTTATGTGTGGAATAGACAGACGCTGACTCGTTTCTTGAACAAACTATTAAACAGTTTATTTAAATACAACTTCTCAGTAATTGTCAAGTGAATTTGTTACAGCCACCAACTCTTTAATTCTTTCTTTTTCTATTTCCTTCCTCTCTGAGACTCTCTTTGATTTCCTGGCTAAATCTAAGCAAATCTCATTCTTCTTTGTTTCTAGACCTATAGATAAGAGCACGTTTCACCGTTTATCTCTATCCACAGATTATTCAATATATATCAATCAATCTTGTTCCCTGACCCTGGCTCCTGCTTCCCACAGAACTGCCTAAGGCCTATATTCTCTATAAATCTTCCCTCTTTTGGAAGTAACACACAGAGCTCCTCAGCTCTCCACACTAAGCCTTCCCTCCTGGGATTTACCACATAACAGAGCTTCCCTCAGCTCTTCACACTACATCTTCCTTCTGAGGAAGTTACCACACATAATGTAACAGAGAGCTCCACATCTCTCTCAGCCAGGCCTTTTATAGTTCCTGGCCCTGCTATCTATGCTCCGATTGGCTGTCTCTTATGATGTCATCTATCCCCCCTCCCTTCTGGAGCACTGGGATAAACACCTCCCCCTTTCTACTTACCATGCATTTTAAAAGCTGTCTGGCTCTATACTTACTTGTTTAAACTGTTCCTTTTAACAACATTTTAACTTCATACAACAACTTACTATTTTACATTCAGTACCTGTATGTGGGCACCACAACTCCTTCCCCTTGGAATTGAAAAAAAATGACAACGTCATTTTTTTTCTTCAAAGTTACCTCTGGGTATAAAACTTTAAACAGAGAAACTTTTCCAACTGTCATGATTAGAGCAATTTTTACAGTCATTACATGATAAGTCTCTGTAAGTCTTTATTAATCTGGTGCAGGTCTGCTTGCTTCCTTGTCATCCTCGGCGTTGTCAGGGTTCTGTCTCGGTTCCGCTTGCTTCTGCGTCGTCCTGGCATCGTCCAGGCTCCATCTTGGTTCCGCTCCGTCCTCGTCCTCACCTCGTCCTCGTGGACCGCCATCCGCAGGATCTTCTTGGTCGATTCTGGACAAAGCATCTGCTACCCGGTTCTCTTTTCCTTTAATGACCCGGATTTTAAACAAATACTCTTGCAGCGCAAGACTCCACCGCAAAAGCTTGCTGTTGTTGTTCTTAACCCGCTGCAGCCATTGCAAGGGAGCATGGTCAGTACAAATGGTGAAGTCCCAACCCCACAAGTACGGTCTAAGTTTGCTCACTGCCCATACAATGGCCAGACACTCGCGCTCCACTACTGACAGCTTGGCCTCTGCAGGTGTGAGCTTCTTGCTAACGTACAACACTGGATGCATTCGTTGGTCCCTGTCTTCTTGACTCAACACCGCCCCCAAACCAGAGTCTGAGGCATCTGTGGTCAGCGTAAATGGCTTCTCAAAATCAGGAACCGCCAACACCGGATGCTCCATCAGCTTCCTTTTTAATGTTTCAAAAGCTTGAGCACATCTCCCATCCCAGAGAACTTTATTGGGACCACCCTTTTTGGTAAGGTTAGACAAGGGCGTTGCTTTCTCAGCACAGCTTGGAATAAATTTGCAATAATAGCTTACCAAACCCAGAAATGATTTTACTTGCTTCTTAGTCTGCGGTATTTTCCAACCATCCACTACTTGCAGCTTTTCAGGATCTGGCTTTATTTTGCCTCCTCCTATGATGAAGCCTAAGAACTGAGCTTCTGAGTTCGCGAAGTGGCACTTGGAAGCTTTTATGGTCAGCCCTGCCTCCTTTAATTTCTCTAACACTACCTGTAGGTGTTTCAAATGTTCCTCCCAGCTGTTGCTGTAAATGCCAATGTCATCAATATACACCTCAGCGAATGCCTTGCAACTTGCTAATATCTTATTCATGTATCTTTGGAAAGTTGCAGAAGCGTTTCTTAAACCAAAGGTCATTCTAACAAACTGAAAAAACCCGTTGGGAGTTGAAAAGGCGGTCTTGCTCCGGTCTTCCTCCCTTATCGGGATCTGCCAGTATCCCTTAGACAAATCTAGGGTAGACAGATACACTGCCTTCCCCATTCTCTCTGTTAGATCATCTGTCCTGGGCATAGGGAAGTTGTCTGTCACCGTGATTTCATTCAGCTTCCTAAAGTCTAAACAGAATCTGACTGTGAGATCCTTCTTCCTAACCAAAACTATTGGTGATGACCATTTGCTCTCAGCCGGTTTGATTACATTCATGTCTAACATCATTTGTATCTCTTTTTCTACCAATTCATTATACTGCCCGGTTAATCTATAGGGAGGCACAGAGATTGGTTTCGCGTTGCCTGTCAATTTTATGTTCTGTGCCCTTTGCTTTCCCTGGTCTCTCTGTGAACCCACCAGCATACTTTCTAAGTAGGCACATTAATTGTTCCTTTTGTACTTTCGTTAGTTTGGGATTTATATTCACTTTCTCTATAGAATTTTCTTTTGGTTGAGTCTGATCATTGGTTGGGCAAAATATATCTAACCCTTCATCTTCTATCTGGTTATAAAGAACCATCTGCTCTGGATTCCAATACTGCTTTATTGAATTCACGTGCACAACCGTCTCTAAATTATCATCTATTCTCCTAATTACGTAATTTACAGGAGTGGTCTGTTTAATTATTTCATAGGGTCCTTCCCAGTCATTTTGCCATTTGCTTCCTTTTACATAATGTAGGAACAGTACTTTATCTCCTGTCACAAACTGTCTATCTTTTGCATTTTTGTTATACCATTGGCTGTCTTGCTTGAGCTTCAGTTACGTTTTGTTGTGCATATTTCATAGCTTCTGCCATGTCTTCTTTTAGCTTTTTCACATAAGCTATAGCCTCCATAGGTTGTTTCTCTTGTTCTACTGCCCACTCTTTCCTCACTAAGTCTAAAGGACCCATTAATGTTCCTCCATATACCAGCTCACATGGACTGTCACCTGTGCTCAAATGTCTAGTGTCTCTATTAATCGGCCCTACATTATCAGCTATAAATTTTTCCATATCATCCTCTGGCTTACTTTCCTTATTTTTATCTACTTCCTGAAACAAAGTTTGCAAGGTAGGATCTTGCATTTGCTCTTCTGCAAACTGTTGTTTTCTGGTCACATTTACACTTTCATTCGTTACTGGCAAGTTAAGTTGCACCTGGTCTGACTCTGTTTGATGGACAACTTGCTTAATCTCCTTTTTACCTTCAGGGGAGACTCCTGCCCTCACGTTGTTGGATTTTTGTATTTGCTCTATCTGTTTCCCCAGACTATTGCCCACTAGGATGGGAGTAGGTATAGCATCATAGATGGCAAAATCATGGTAACCTTCCCATGTACCTATGGCTATCTTGATACGTGCTACCCTTGTTTGTATCACTGGACCTCCCAGACCTCTTAATTTTATGCTGTCTCCTTCAACAATATCTTGAGGCCTCACTAAATCACTTTTTATTATACTTATCACAGATCCAGTGTCACGTAGGCAAAAATAAGCCTGTTCATTAACTTTCACCTCCCATATATATTCAGGATCTGGTATGTTGTGTAAGGTTATGCACACAAGGTTTCTGCAGATCCCATCCCACGACTCAGCACTGTCTTTTGCTTCCTGGGTCAGGCCTCCATTTTGTTTTTCTACTGTGACCTGCCCTCTAGGCCTACTGTCGCTCTTTGCTTCAGAAGACTCCCTTGGCTTACGTATATAGAAACTGGTGTAAGCATCATTTTTCCTATCTTTATAAAATGTTTTGGATTGGTTACATTGAAACTGCATATGGCCTGGCTTGTGACACTTGAAGCAAATATGATCTCTATTAAAATCTGTTTGTGCCTTTTCTTTTGCTTGCCTATAGATTTTTTTTTCTGAGGTAAAGGCCCCCTGTATGTTTGGCCTTTCAATTCTTTCCTATATTCATTTGGACTTCTATATGGTTTACTTCTTATGTCTGGAGTGACTGGTTTCTTGAAACTCTCTTCATATGCCTGCATCATAGAATCCGCCCACAGTGCTGCCTCTTCTACTCTTTGAAATTGCTTGTCAGGGACTAGCCACTTGATTTGCCCTGGGAGAAGCTCATATAAGCGTTCTAGGGCTAATAATTCTTGTAATTGTTCTAGACTTCCCACCTTAGCTTCCCTGAGCCAATCCATTAAATGTTTCTTTATTCTGGAGGCCACTTGAGCATATGTCTCGCTCGCTTTTCTGTACACTGACCTAAAAGCCTTTCTGTAATGTTCAGAAGTCAGCCTGAACCTCTGTTTGATCACTTCTTTAAAGCGTGTGTATGACATAGCATCTTCATCACTTAACCCGGAATATATTTCTAGAAGTTGCCCGGCTAATCTGGGCCTCAATACCCCATTCATTTTTCCTCAGGCACACTCAGTTCTAAGCAAGTCCTTTCAAAAGCAGATATAAATGATTGCACATCATCTCCTGGAGAATACTGAGGGAATCTTTTTATGTCAATCTTTTCATGGCTACTTGTTCCTCTAGATTCTTGTTCTACTTGTGACATTTTCAATTTGGCCATAGCTAATTCATGTTCAAAGGCTTCTTTCTGCATTCTAGCCTGCATCTCCCTTTCTTCTCTTTCTTGTGCCAATTCCATCTCTCTCTGTTCCCTGACTAATTCCATCTCTCTTATTTCCCGTTCATGGCTTAACTTAATTCTCAAAAGTTCAGCTTCCAAGTTACATTTGACATGGGCTCATCAACCTGTGGCCCTTCACCCCCAGCTGGCTGTATCTGTCTTCTAGTTCTTGTTTCCATTCTTTTTTTTTTCCAAATTAAGGTTTTAAAACGACAAGCCTCTTTCCTCAACCTGTGAGCTCCTTTTTGTATTATATATATAGTCTTTCTTTTATTTTATTTTCACAGTGATACGATTGTCCTCCCTTACAATACCAATTAAACTTTTACCTCAGAGAGGATCAATCTACACCTTTCAAACTGAATTTTGATTCCACTCGAACTCGCACCCTGAGTCCTTCGTGGATTAACACAAGGCTTTCAATGTCCAGCAGTTTCGAGTGGTGTTTCTACTTTACCAGTCTCAGTTTACCTCAAAACACCCTCTCTGCTTACTTTCAGCCAATCTCCTTACTTTATCCTTTTTCGTTTACCTCAGATCTGACCTTCAGCCTTTAAATTTTAAAACTCAATGTCCAGCAGTTTTGAGTGGTGTTTCTACTTTACCAGTCTCTGTTTACCTCAAAACACCCTCTCTGCCTACTTTAAGTCAATCTCCTTACTTTACACTTGTTCATTCACCTCACAAGATTTGAGCTTCAGCCTTAAAATTTTTAAACTCAAGAATTTTTCTCTCAGCCTTTTGTACTAAGTATTATTTTGTTCTCCACCAGTTCAAATCCCGGCGCTGCCACCAGTTGCGGGGGTACGCCACCCGCACCCTTCCTGTCAGGTTTATTGTTTCATATGTCTTGGTAGCGATTTTTGTTTAATTGTCCTTTTTATATCTCCCTGACCAAGGGTTGCACCCCCTGCTTCACTTTTCTCACTCTTTAGATGCTTTTCTCACTCTTTACTTCTTCTTCAATATCTCTAAGCTCTGCAGGATTGTTTGAGATTTGCTTTATGTGTGGAATAGACAGACGCTGACTCGTTTCTTGAACAAACTATTAAACAGTTTATTTAAATACAACTTCTCAGTAATTGTCAAGTGAATTTGTTACAGCCACCAACTCTTTAATTCTTTCTTTTTCTATTTCCTTCCTCTCTGAGACTCTCTTTGCTTTCCTGGCTAAATCTAAGCAAATCTCATTCTTCTTTGTTTCTAGACCTATAGATAAGAGCACGTTTCACCGTTTATCTCTATCCACAGATTATTCAATATATATCAATCAATCTTGTTCCCTGACCCTGGCTCCTGCTTCCCACAGAACTGCCTAAGGCCTATTTCTCTATAAATCTTCCCTCTTTTGGAAGTCACACACAGAGCTCCTTAGCTCTCCACACTAAGCCTTCCCTCCTGGGATTTACCACATAACAGAGCTTCCCTCAGCTCTTCACACTACACCTTCCTTCTGAGGAAGTTACCACACATAATGTAACAGAGAGCTCCACATCTCTCTCAGCCAGGCCTTTTATAGTTCCTGGCCCTGCTATCTATGCTCCGATTGGCTGTCTCTTATGATGTCATCTATCCCCCCTCCCTTCTGGAGCACTGGGATAAACACCTCCCCCTTTCTACTTACCATGCATTTTAAAAGCTGTCTGGCTCTATACTTACTTGTTTAAACTGTTCCTTTTAACAACATTTTAACTTCATACAACAACTTACTATTTTACATTCAGTACCTGTATGTGGGCACCACAGTTATACATATTCCAAACAGCACCCATAAAACTAGACAAAAAAATTTTCGGAGAAATAAACAAAATAATATCTAAATTCATATGGTCTGGAAAAAAACCAAGAATAAAATTCAAAGCATTACAAGATAGTAGACTCAGAGGAGGTTTTGGACTCCCTGACCTGGAGATATATTACAAATCAGCAATTTTACTCTGGATAAAGGACTGGATTGTTTAAAAAAAACCATTGAATACTAACACTAGAGGGCCACAACATTCAGGAAGGTTGGCACACCCATTTATGGAAAAAAAAGAACATTAAGCATTCACACTTCCAAACCCATGCGATAAGAGCTGTATTATTAAACACCTGGAGGAGAATTAAATATTACATTGAGATACCCCGTTGGTTATCCACAATGGAAGCCATTATCCATCCCAACACATTGGAAAGATCGAAAAGGAGAAATTATAATGAACTATTAGACAAAGATGGTAACTTAAAGTCTAGAGAAAAACTAAAGGAAGAAGGAATTGACATAGATTGGTGGCCATACCTCCAAATACAAAACAGATACAAAAAGGACATGGAAGAATATAAACAAAGAACAAAACACAATGGATAAAATATTAGTGGGATCTGAAAATAAATTTATAACTAAAATGTACAATCACTTACTAAAATTGGAAAATTTTGAAGAAACAGTTAAAGAAAATATGATCGCATGGATGAAAAACTTTGGCTACAATATCCAATTAGATGATTGGGAAAAATTATGGAAGATAAATTATAAATTAACCCTCTCAACATCATATAAAGAAAACGTACACAAAATGTTCTATCGCTGGCATCTAGCGCCAGCTAGAATCGCCAAAATATTTGCTAATATGAACCCAAGATGCTGGAAGTGTAAACAAGTACACGGCACATATTACCACATGTGGTGGTTGTGTCTGATAGCAAGAGGATACTGGAGCATGATCAGGACATGGTTACAAGAGATAACAGATACTGTAATGGAATTTAAACCCGAAACATTTTTACTGGATATCATTAGAGGGCAACAGACAAAAGAGAATCAATATTTGATAATACATGTCCTGACCGCTGCCAGAATAACTTACGCCCAAACATGGAAAGATGAAAAAACCCCAACGGAGAATATGATATTAAAAATAATAATGGATTGTGCAGAAATGTCAAAACTAACACTAGAATTACAAAATCGAGATGACAAAGAATTTTACACAGTGTGGGATAAATTTTACAATTGGTTAGAAATTAGAAAGAATAAGAAAATGTCTGAATGATTGTAAATATTATATATAGAATTATATAGAAAAATATGTATGTAGATTGACGTTAAACCGATGTCTCAGGAATGAAGAAAGTAAATGTATATGTATGTTTTGTATTTAATGTTTTAATGATTCAATAAAAATATTGAAAAAAAGAAAGAAATTTCTCCTAGAAATAAGGATAAATTTTCTGACAATGAGAACAATCAACCAATGGTTGCCTTCAGAAGATGTGGGAGCTTCATCACTGGAAGCTTTCAAGAAGAGACTGGACTGCCATCTGTCAAAAATGGTGTAGGGTCTGCTGGACAGGGTGTTGGACTAGATGACCTACAACAGAGGTCTTCAAACTTGGCAACTTTAAGTCTTGTGGACTTCAACTCCCAGAATTCTCCAGCCAAGCTTCTGGGAGTTGAAGTCCACAAGTCTTAAAGTTGCCAAGTTTGGGGACCCCTGACCTACAAGGTCCCTTCCAATTCTGTTAATCTGTATCTATCTGTATATTTTTAATGACCTAAATAACATAGTTAATGGGCGTCTTATAAGATGGCAAAATTGGGAGGTCTAGCCTAAGGTGACCAGACGTCCCGCTTTTGGCAGGACAGTCCTGCTTTTTAATAATTTGTCCCGCATCCCTGGGCGTTTCAAAAAAGTCCCGCTTTTGAATTTGAATTTGCACAAAGCGGGAAGCAGCCCGAGAGCTGGGGCAGGCGCCCCACATGCTCAGCGGCCGAGCCGAGCCCTGCACACCCCTCTGCCTGCTGCCTTGCCTGCCTCCTCCTGCCAGGCGGGAGGGAGGGCAGTGAGAGGGGCAGCGGACCCTGCCAAGTGCAGTGCACGGAGGCGGCGGGCAAGGCGTCCCCAACACACCTGTTAATCCTTCCAGCCACACGACTACAAGTGTGGCACGGAAGCCGCTGGTGGCCGGGTGGGCGGCAGCCCCCTGGGCGGGTATAGGGCCAGGCCTGCGCTTGGAAGGGGCCGCCACTCTCGCTGCTCTCCCTCCCTGCCTGGCTGCAGATGTCCGCCTGCCCTCCTGAAGCAATGCTGCCACAGTTCACTTTTGTTTCGTGGCGGGAGAAGGAAGAAAGCGGGCAGTGAGAGCGGCAGCCTCTTCCAAGCGCAGGCCTGGCTGTCTCCCCACACGGAGGGCTGCTGCCCGGCTGGCTGGCGGAGGCTTCTGCAACAGAGGCAGCACATGGCTGTGAAGAACCCTCACCACCCACCCTCCCGAAGCACCACAGCCGCGGTTTGCTTTCTTCCTTCTCCTGCCGCTGTCCCTCTCTGGGCCAGATGCAGCAGAGGCGAGCCCCGGCCATGGCAGCGGTAAGGGCTGCGATGAAGGGAAGTGTTTGGGGGGGTGCACAAAGCTGCAGGATAAGAAAGACGGACCCCTCCCGTCTTGCTCCCCTAGAACCCCCCCCCCATCAATGGTGACCCACTTTACAAATATTAAAATCTGGTCACCTTAGTCTAGCCAACACCCAAGGTGACAGAATGAAATTGCAAAGTGATTTGGGTAGTTTGGATGACTGCTAAGAGGGAAAAATGCCCTAACAGAGAAAAATATAAGATATTACATTTAAGGAGAAAAATATAGGATTCGCATATATGCAAGATGGAAAATCCATACACACACTCCATCAGAAAGATCTTGGGTGTGGGCCTTGATTACAAACCAGCAGTGTGAGGCAGCAGCTAAAAGGGCTAATGTAGTTGATAAGTAGCATTAGAAGAAGTATAGTATCAAAGTAGTCTGCAGTGTGCAGCTAAATCATAATGTTAGGCCTACCATATCTGGATTGCAAACTTTTCATTAATTGCTAGTGGAAATCTGTGTATCTTTTTACTGCCATTTAGTGGTTACCTAGATTTTTAAAAACATATCTACCGGTAGTAGTTCTACATAGCATCATTTATCTGATTTAGGATTAATGCTTTTCATATCTTTATTTTAGTTTATAAATCATGATTTTGGTTTAATAGTAAACAGTGATTTGTAAATTGTGATGTTTTGATTTACCTTACCTTATTCAAACTATGATTCAAACTAGCATTAGCTTAATGGAATTGTCAAAGCAGTTTCTTACAGCTCTAATTCTACTCCTGTAATATCAGTCTAGGCCAATGAGATGATCTTCATTCCTCAGAAGACAGACGTAAAATACAGTAAGAATCAATTGCCTTTGGAGGTGAAGCATGTCCTCTCTTTGGTAGACTCAAAGGGAAGGAAAATCAAAATACATTCATTTTCCTTCTGGTCCCCTGAAACTCAAACGCAGCAGAGATAAGACAATTTCTTCCGGTTTGGCTCCGCAGACATCGTGGACGCTTCTCGCCGAACGCCTCTTCCGATATCCTGTAAAAGACGCCAGAACAGCTGTCTGGCGGCTTGAAAATCTTCTCCCCGGGCATAGGGGAGAGATGAGAGCCTGACAGGCGGGGTAGAGCCCCCCTAGTGCCCTAGGAGCCAACTAGGGGCACGAAGGGTGAGGGCTCCCCAGGTAGCCTGTCTCCTGCTCCAGGACTTCGGAAGCCTCCGCTTATGCGGAGCAAGATGCCGCGACCACCGCTGCTTTTACAATGGGATTTATAACAATTTGAAGCACTAAAGAAAGCAGACGGAGAAAGGCAGGAGTCCAGAAGGGCAAATATTTTAATCTTTAACTCCACTGCTGAATTTCACTTCAGAAAGTAACAAAGTAGCGCTAATAAGCAATGAAATGGTGATCGGAGATCATGGGCGTGGAAGTGAAAGTGATTAAGTTTCATTTTGCCAGCAGCTCTTTTCATGGAAACTTTTGATTCTGAGAATTGGCTTTTTTCTTCTTGTTTCCTGATTTTGGATTAAAATAACAACTTATATCTTTTTAAAAATAAAAGACTAACTGGTTTTGTATTTAGAAAGAACTTTGTCAACTAGAGACTTGGCTTTCTCTTTGTACTCTTCTAGAAATATTGGATTTTGATGAGCACTGCTATTCTTTTTTTAATCTAATACCTCAAATGGCTTCTAAACCTGGAAAAACTGTTTCAAATAAAAGAACTGAATATCCCTCTGGTCATACTTCAAGAATGCAACTTACTTCTGAATTAACACCCCCACAGACTCTAACACCTGAAAATTTATATAATACTCTAAAAGTTATGAAAAATGAACTGGTTATGGAATTCAATTCAAAAATTAATGAAATTAATAAACAAATGCAGGTTGCTTTAGAGAAGATGGATCAACAAGTGAGGAAGGATGTGTTAGATGTTTGTAATGTATTAGCAGTAAATATGGAAGTTTTGAAGAACGATGTGGAAATAACTAAACAATTCTTGATAATCCCGGGGGAATATATAGATAAAACTCAAAGTGATATCGCAAATCTTGAAACAGAGGTGTTAATGGCTCAATTCAGAAGCATGGAATTTGCTATAAGGGTGAGGGGCCTGAAAGAGGAAAAATATGAAGATTTGAAAGGAAGGATGGCGGAGGCTTTGGAGCAGGTGTCTGGAATGCTTAAAGAGGAACTGGCTATGCAAATTGATAAGATATACCGAGTCAACTCTTGGTTTGCAAAACAAAAACATCTGCCAAGGGACATTGTAATATATTTTACCACAAGGGCTCTACGGAATAGAATCATACAGGCGACTTTTAAGAATAAGCTTCAAGTAAATGGCCAGGAAGTAATGATATTGAAAGAAATTCCTCCTAAAATGCTTAAAGCCAGAAAAGATTATACTTTTTGGGTAGAAGAGTTTAAAAGACGGAACCTACAGTACAAATGGGATGCCCCAACAGGGATAGTGGTCAGATATTTGGAAAAAAGATACCGGCTTAATACGATAAAGAAAGCTACTGATTTTTATGTCAACATTTTAAAGGCTGATATATCCAAAATTCCAGAGGAAAGAAGCATGAAAGTAACAGAAGAGGAGAAGAAAAGGCCCTCTATATTTGATCAAACGGAAAGAGTTTTGAAGATTCAAGGTGATTTACAGAGCCAGATAGATGTTTATAATGTGGAAAAGGAGACAAAGGATCAAAGTCAGATCGGAGGTGAGCTGACAAACCTAAAACCATCAAGCTACAAAAGGCTGCAAGAACCAGATTCAAAATTTGATCAAGAGGAAGGAATGGCCAGAGTTTGGTGTTAGTGTTGGAATTTACAGGATGGATGGAGAGACTAATATGCTTTTTTTCTTTTCTCTCTTCCCTTTTTTTTATCAATATATTTTAAAATAATTAATGATTCAGAATTTTTGTGAAGTTAATAATTTGATATATTGTAATATCAGGTTATTAATATTGTGTTTGACTTTATGATCAAGTTTAAGGTTTTTGAGGTATAAGGGGTTAGAAATCTTAAAATACTGGAATTAACAATTTGATAGAATATTTTAAATACTTAGGTATTTTGAATAGGTATAAATACTTAATATTTACTTATTATCTATGTAATATTTACTCAAGTTTTATTTAATATTGAGGAAATGTTGTGATGTTGCAACTGATTGAAATGGGGAGGAAATATTCTTTTTTCTTTTCTCTTTCTTTTCCTCTTTTTTCTCTTTTCCTCTTTTTTTCCTTTCTCTTTTTTCTTATTTTTATTAGATCATATATAGATTATATAAAGGAAAGATATTTAGTGGGGTAAATTATCAGCCGGAGACACTGAATGGTGTTTGATTAATAATATGCTTGATTTTTTGATTATGTTTAAAAAGTTTTGAATAATTAAGAGTTAAAAACTCAAAGAAATGTGGAAATTAAGAATTTTTTTAACTTAATTTAAACTTATTTTATTGAATATTATGCCCTGTACTTTCTCTGGGAAGTCCGGGGGGTGGGGGAGGGGAGGGGGGGAGGGTAAGGGGGTGGGTAGGGGTTTGGGGGGAAGGGGGGGAGAAAAGAGAAAAATGTTTGTACTTTGTACTAATAAAACTTTTTGAATAAAAAACAAAAACAAAAAAAGACAATTTCTTGAAAACTGACTCCAAAAAGGAAACTGACAACATAATTTCAAAAAGTAGGGGGGTTAATGATGATAATGATAATAATGGTTTTACATGATTTTGGATTACATCATAGCTAAATTAGAAAAAAGTTAGATCAGCTTCCAAAAGCCATGAGATTACTGAAGACTATAACTGCTTTTGAACTTTTGCAGTCTTCCGGTGGAAGTGCCTCAGTTTAGCCTGCCTAAGTGATGATATAAATTCAAGGAATAGATGATTATATGTTCTATTGGCAACTTCTAGAGATAAGATGATGCAGATTTTAAGATGTAAAGATGGATATGCTGCAGTAGCCATGTCATTTTGATGGGTGAACAAAGTAGCTTGAAAGCACTGAACCTGAGATTGGTATATTCTGGATATTCCTACATAAATCTTAATTCCTAGTTACAGGCAAATACTGTAAGGAGCTTTGAAGGAGAGCTTGCCATTATTATCAATTTTATTCAGCAACGCTACTATGAGGAAAGTACAGGGCAAATCAATTGAAGCCTCTTCGTGCATTTTTTATAATTGCCTGGAAGGGAATTTAGATTAGTTCTATTGTTGGTAAGATCAGCTTGTGAAATGGTGGAAAAGGGGATACCAAGGGAAGATTAGGAGAGAATGCATTACTAAAAGTGATTTATGACAAGGCATGCAAAACACGCAAAATCTTTTTCCCCAGTGGGGAGAATTGCTAAGGAGCAATCCAGAGGTGAACGGATCTTGTTTTATTTATTTATTTATTTATTTAGATGCTCTTCTATGCGACCCTACTCCGTGAGGACTCAGGGCGGTGTACATCATTTTAAAGAACAACTAAACATTAAAAATTATTAAAAACAATTTTAAAAAGTATCAAAAATGACATACAGTAATATGTATACATGGGGCAAAGTAGTCTCAAAGTCACCCCGCCTGCAGGAAGAGCCATGTCTTAATGGCTTTTTGGAAGGCCAGCAAGGTGGGGATAACTCTGATCTCTAGGGGTAGTTGGTTCCAGAGAGCAGGAGCCCCTACAGAGAAGGCCCTCCCCCCAGGCCCCGCCAGCTGGCATTGTTTGGCTGACGGGATCCGGAGGAGGCCCGCTCTGTGGGACCTAACCGGTCGAAGGGAAGTGTGAGGTAGGATGCGGTCCCGGAGGTAACCTGGACCTAAGCCATGGAGGGCTTTAAAGATGATGATCAACGCCTTGAATTGTACCTGGAGACCAATGGGCAACCAATGCAACTGGCGGAGTAAGGGTGTTACGTGGATGTATCTTGAAACACCCACCACAGCACGTGCAGCCGCATTTTGCACCAGTTGAAGTCTCCGAATACTCTTCAAGAGTAGCCCCATGTAGAGCGCATTACAGTAGTCCAGACGGGAGGTGACAAGGGCATGAGTGACCATGAGTAAAGCCTCCTTCTCCAAGAATGGTTGCAATTGGTGCACCAGGCGAATCTGTGCAAAAGTTCCCCTAGCCACAGCTGTGAGATGTTGGTCTAATTTTAGCTGTGGATCTAGGAGAACTCCCAAATTGCAAAATTTGTTGAAAACTCACCCCATGTCTACGGATGATCTCCCCCAGCGGTTTCATGTAAATGTTAAACAGGATGGGCGAGAGAACCGAACCCTGAGGCACCCCGCAAGTCAGGGGCCTAGGGGACGACCGCTGTCCTCCTGCTAACACCGACTGCATCCTGTCGGTGAGGTAAGAGGAGAAACACTGTAAAACGGTGCCTCCCACCTCGCCGAGATGATGCAGAAGGATACCATGGTCGATGCTATCGAAAGCCGCTGAGAGGTCAAGTAGCACCAGGATGGAAGAGTTGCCCCCATCCCGGGCTCGCCAGAGATCATCCATCAGGCAGTTTCTGTACTGTAGCCTGAAACTTGACTAGTAGGAATCCAGATGATCAGTTTCCTCCAATAACCGAAGAAGCTGAAAAGCCACCACATTCTCAACAACTTTACCTATAAAAGGTAAGTTTTCCCATGGCATGAAAAATAAACCGATAAGATTTAGTTCTAAATATAAAAACTTTATTATAAAGGTATAAAAATAATGGATCACATCCTACCAGTAAAATAACACGTCCGTCCGGACCAAGATGAAAATAAAGAAGGGAAGAACAAAGAACAGAAATCTGCACATGCGTAATAATCAGTCACAAGATACTTGAAGATAAGAACTTCTCAGGTTACACACACTCAGGATGGAGGCTCATCTGACGAACCAAAAAACGTTAGTGACAATTTAGTATAGATTCCGGTTGGCCAGCCATTGTTTGGCCTTGGGTAAAGTGTCCTGGTTATTTGGGGAATGTTGGGGAGAGAAGCAGCTAAACTTTTTAATGTCTTGAAACTTTTTAACATCTTGAAATTCCTTGCAACTTGAAATCCATTAATCCTGAAAAAAACAAGGGTAAAATTGCTTGGGCTTATGACTGAAGATCCTGGCTAGTATTTATCAGCTCTAATTAAATTAGGACCTTTGGTATTGTTCAAAGAAATATCCATTTGGTTCAGTTCCAAGTGGGGAGAAAGACACTGGAAACATGGAGGCTGGTTGGAAAGATGGTTTATTGCTGAACAGGACCACATGGGTTTCAGGTCCTGGGCAACTGACCACATGGAGTGGAGAGTGGGAGGTATTTATACCCTCTCTTGGGCTTTGAACTTGAGTTTCCTGTTCCTGTGCAAGAATATGTATTCTATTGGCTATAGTCAGACTCCCATGTGGTGTCATGTTTGTCTGAATCAGGTTTGGTTGAACCTTGGGCTGATGTAATGTCCCCAGGTGATTTTGCAACACAGTGAGCCCTGCTGCTAGATAATCCTATAATGTCCTGGAGCAGTGATGGCAAATCTTTTTTGGTTCGCATGGCAAAAGGGTATGTGCACGTGTGCTAGTGCGTGCACGCATGCCCACACCCATGCCCTCCACCTACACATGTGCACAACCCCCGCGCTGCTCCCCACACATGCGCACAACCCCCTGCTGCCCCCCCACGCATGGACACAGGCCTCACTGAAGCTTCCAGACTCCTGAAGCCTGGGGACAGCGAAAAACAGGCAAACGGGCAAACCGGAAGTTCAGAAACGAACTTCCGATTGGCCTGTTGGCCCGTTTTTTGCCGTCCCCAGGCTTCATGAGGCTTCCCTGAAGCCTCCTGAGTGCGAAAAATGGCCTTCCCTAAGGCTGAAAATCAGCTGACCAGTGTGTGCATGCACACTGGAGCTGACATAGGGCAACACCTTGAGTACCCTCTGATATGGCTCCACGTGCCACCTGTGGCACGTGTGCCATAGGTTCGCCATCACAGTCCTGGAGGGTCATGTCTTAATCCCATCACCCTGGTGCTGAAGGTCTTTTGTTTTGTAGATAGGCTGCCCCAGTCCTTCTCAATGGACATCAAATATCTGATGGGAGCAGAGAGCTGTAGCCCTGAGTTTCTGTCTCCCTTAAGATTTTTATTTCTCTTTTAGGAGAAATATAATATTCTGCCTTTTTAATATTTCCTAAAGTATTTCATTCTTCTAGGAGAGGGGTGGGTGCTAACTTTCTACAGTATACTATAGCCAAATTAATCATCCTGGTGATTTGGAAACATAATGGCTTCTCTGGGGGGAAAGGGAAAATGCAGTATAGAAGCACGTACTAATCCTTTTTTCCTATCCACACATTCTTGATTTAAAGCATTTTTCTTGGATTGGTTTGTAACTTATTGTTAAGGCCTTAGGTAATTACAGTTCCTCTAATATAAGTGAAAAAGATATCTTTTGAATATGTCAAACAGGTGTTAATTATACCTAATTAGGAGCCATGATGGTGCAGTGTTAGAATTGCAGTATTGCAGGCTAATTCTGCCCACAGCCAAGAGTTTGATTCTGATGCGGCTTAAGGTTGACTCAGCTTTCCATCCTTCTGAGGTTGGTAAAATGAGGACACAGATTGTTGGAGGACAATATGCTGACATTTGTAATCTGCTCAGAGAGTGCTATAAAGCACTATAGAGTGGTATATAAGTCTAAGTTCTATTGTTATTGTTGTTTAAAAAAAACCTCCATCCTTATCGATGCCACTTATAATTCAAAACACAAAAATAGTTATGGAACTCTACACTCCCATCCCCACCTGAGACCTTGTACTGGCAAAATGTTGCTTTCTCCAAATGCTATTTACTCTTACTCCCCCCCCGGAAGAATAAAATATTTTGAGGAATATTAAAAAAGACAGTGTAGGGACATATTTATTTATTTATTTATTTATTTATTTATTTATTTATTTATTTATTTATTTATTTATTTATTTGTTTGTTTGTTTGTTTGTTTGTTTATTTATTTATTTATTTATTTATTTATTTATTTATTTATTTATTTATTTATTTATTTATTTATTTATTTATTTATTTATTTATTTATTTATTTATTTATTTAGCAATTCTTATATGCCGCCCTACTCCCAGGGGACTCAGGGGCGGCGTACAACATGTATAAGAACAGCTATATTACGATATAAAAACAACAATAAAATGACAGTTATAAAAATAAAAAAGCCACACAAGCAACCGTCGCAATCACCCTGCCTGCAGGAAGAGCCATGTCTTAATGGATTTCCAGAAGGTCAGCAAGGTGGGGATGGTTCGGATCTCCGGGGGTAGTTGGTTCCAGAGAGCCGGAGCTCCCACAGAGAAGGCTCTCCCCCTAGGCCCCGCCAACCGACATTGTTTGGTTGAAGGGACCTGGAGGAGGCCGACTCTGTGGGACCTAACTGGTCGTAGGGATGTATGAGGTAAGATGCGGTCCCGAAGATAACCTGGTCCTAATCCATGTAGGGCTTTAAAGATTATAATCAACACCTTGAATTGCACCTGGAGACCAATGGGCAACCAGTGCAGTTGGCGGAGTATGGGTGTTACATGGGTGTATCTAGCGACACCCACCACAGCTCGCGCAGCTGCATTTTGCATCAATTGCAGTCTCCAAATACTTTTCAAGGGTAGCCCCATGTAGAGCACATTACAGTAGTCCAATCGAGAGGTGACAAGGGCATGAGTGACCGTGAGTAAAGCCTCCTTCTCCAAATAAGGTCGCAACTGGTGCACCAGGCGAACCTGTGTAAAGGCACCCCTAGCCACAGCCGTAAGATGTTGGTCTAATTTTAGCTGCGGATCTAGGAGCACCCCCAGATTGCGAACCTGGTTCGAGGGAGATAATTTATCTCCCCCGAAGACCAAGCAGGGACAGTCGGTATAATCCTTAGGAGGCAGTATCCAAAGCCACTCAGTCATCAGGGTTGAGCTTGAGCCTGTTCCTTCCCATCCAGATCCTAACATCATCCAGGCAGCGGCACATCACATCCACTGCCTCCCTGAATTGTGACGGGGTGGAGATGTACAGCTGGGTGTCATCAAGCATACTGTTGAAATCTCACCCCATGTTGACGAATGATCTCCCCCAATGGTTTCATGTAAATGTTAAACAGGATGGGCGAGAGGACCGAACCCTGAGGGACCCCACAAGTCAGGGGTCTAGGAGATGACCTCTGCCCACCTGTCAACACCGACTGTGACCTATCGGCGAGGTAGGAGGAGAACCACCGCAAAACAGTGCCTCCCACTCCCATTTCGCCGAGTCAGTGCAGAAGGATACCATGGTCGATGGTATCGAAAGCCACTGAGAGGTCAAGTAGCACCAGGATGGAAGAATAACCACCATCCCGGGCTCGCCAGAGATCATCCATCAGGGCGACCAAGGCAGTTTCCATGCTGTAGCCGCACCTGAAACCCGATTGAAAGGAATCCAGATAATCAGTTTCCTCCAATAGCCGAAGAAGCTGAAGAGCCACCACCTTCTCAACAATTTTACCCCAAAAAGGTAACTTGGAGACCGGACGAAAGTTCTTCAAGTCCGCTGGGTCCAGGGAAGGCTTCTTAAGGAGGGGTCTCACCACCGTAACCTTTAAGGGCTGTGGTACGGATAATAATAGAATAGGTAAGAATTACTGGGACATAATAATAACTTGCTGTTTTGCTTCTGTGAAAATTGCTTTCTTAAGAATTGGAATTGCCTTGGCCATTTGCTCTTACCAGTGATCTCACCTCTGTTATCTGCTATGTTGTTTTTGTGTTCAAGTCAGCGCCTGATGCGGATTATGTCATCGGGCAAATACCTGTGTTGCTAAGCACCCAGCCCCTCTGTTTAGCCCCCTGCTCCTGCTTCTCTCTGCACAGCCAATGCAGAGCTACAAGGAAGGCATGGGCCAGAGTGGCCAGAATTGGGTATTCTGAAGGTATAAAACATGCCATACCTTCCCCAAGGTGTAGCTATTCCTCACATGCATTGTATCTGTATGTTCTGGATATAGTCTCACCCAGTATTTTGTTTTTGGCCATAAATAAAATCTGCTTCTTTTTGCAAGCCTCGTCTCAAGTCACACTCTTTGGCATCTCAGTTGCTTAGGGAAATTTCTGGGGCCTTACATTTTTGGCACCCTGAACAGGGACTTGAAGGCTTCTCACAAGCTGAACCCCTTTGAGACTCAGCAGGCCTTCACTATGGCAGACAGAAAAAACCAGCTGGGACCAGTAGCGAAGTCAAGAGAGCTCCCAGCACATTTGACCCGGTGACCTTGCCCTGGTCGTCTGCTGGCAGATTCTGATTCTGCCTGCCCTGAATGCTTTAGAGGCTTGCGTTTTGAGGGGGGGTATGGAACTGAGCTCTTCTGGGTGAGTAAAAAATTGGGGGGAGGGGAGGGGAGTGTTGCCTTGTGTGTGTGAGTGACTGAGATGTGGGAAATATCTAATAGAGGTTTGCCTACACTTTGAAAGGACTGTGACTGTTGGAATAAGAAGTTTAAGATTCAGAGGAGGGCTTGGTTAAGGTGACCAGACGTCCCGCTTTTGGCGGGACAGACATGCTTTTCAAGCGTGTGTCCCGCGTCCCGCATTGTTTTCAAAAAGTCACGCTTTTTTGGAAAGAATGCCCGACAACAAACAAATTTTGAAAAGAAACAGCGGGATGTCTGGTCACTTTACTCTTGGCTCTCCTGCTCCCCCTCCGCCAGCGCTGGGCTGCTGGAGTGACAGGGGGAGAAAGGAGATCAGGAGGCAGCGACGGATCACAACAACCCCAGCGGCAGCTCCAGGCAGAGAGAGAGAGAGAGAAGCGAGCGAGCAAGTCACTCCGCCACGCGCGCTCACAAACACACACACAAACACTGCGGGGGGGGGGAACCGGAGGCGAGACGCCGCAGGGAAAGCTCTGCACACGGGTGCAGCCCCCACGCGCCCTTCGGCTCCCGAATGGGAAGCGGGAGGCGGGGAAAGGAGGCAGCCGGCAGCAGCGGCAGAGACAAAAAGCGAATGTGGGTAGCCGGTGTGAGGGAGGCAAGGGAAATCCAGGCAAACTTTTTCTTTTGCAAGCTTCCAGGCCAAGGTGCGCGCAGGACTTCTAAGTCCTCCCACGCGGCGGGGTAGGGAGGAGGAGGAGGAGAAGTTGGGGGCGGCGGGTGGAAGCCAGGACCTGGGCGAGTTGGAGTCTCCGGCGCTCTCCAGCCTCTTGGACTGGTTCTGGGAAGGGCAAGAGGGACAAAGAAAGAAAGAAAGAAAAAGCAGTCTCGGGAAGGGCAGGAAGTGGACGATCTTGGCATCCGAAGGGCACCGGGGCGCCCTCCCCACCTCTGCGCGCCTTTTAACTGTAGCATCAAGCAAGCCAAACAAACACCTCGGGGAAGGGTGAGGAAAAAGGGGGTGCCGGAGGGTTTGGAAATCCTAGCCGGGCTGTTTCCATTGAAGGATCCGTAAGAAATTTCCCTCCCTCGCGCCGGCTACCCACGTTCGCTTTTTGGCTCTTTCTTTCTTTCTCCCTCTTGCCCTTCCCAGAACCAGTCCAACAGGCTGGAGAGCGCCAGAGACTCCAACTCGCCCAGGTCCTGGCTTCCACCCGCCGCCCCCAACGTCTCCTCCTCCTCCTCCCCGCCCCGCCGCGTGGGAGGACTTGGAAGTCCTGCACGCACCTCGGCCTGGAAGCGTGCAAAAGAAAAAGTTTGCCTGGATTTCCCTTGCCTCCCTCGCGCCGGCTACCCACGTTCGCTTTTCAGCTCTGCCGCCGCTGCCGGCTGCCTCCTTTCCCCGCCTCCCGCCTCCCGTTCGTCGCTTGCCAGCCAGCCAGCCCAACCCACTGCCGGCTCCCAAAGGGGAGGCGGGAGGTGAGGAAAGGCCTCCCGCCTCCCACCCACCAACCTGGACGCCGACATTTGCATTCTTTTGCCCTCTGCGCATGCGCAGCGTTCTGCACATGCGCAGAGGGCAAAACTCAAATGGCGGCGTCCAGGCGGGCCCACCCCCGTCAATGGTGTCTCGTTTAAAAAAAAATCTGGTCACCTTAGGCTTGGTCAAACTTTGAGCTGGGGGGGGGGCGTTTCCAAGAAATCCCTTAGGGAAAAAGGGAGAGTTTGTTAAGCTCTGAGCCTATGGGAAAACCCGAGAAATCCCCCTTACTGAGAAATCCCTTTAGAAAGCTTGAGACTCAGGGGAGGGTTCTAACCAACTCCAACTCCGAATTAAAGAAAAAGCTCGAGAAATTCTTTAGGGAAAAGGGAGGGTTTTGGCCACGCTTCAAGCTTTCGAAAAGTCCGAGAAATCCCCAGAGAGAAACAAAACAATGGGCAACCATACTGCTAGCCTGTTTGGAACAAATAACCTAGTAAAAAGAATAGGGCCGTGTTCCCCTCTGGACTGTGTGCTAGCCCACTGGGACACATTAAAAATCTTTTATGGCAGTAAAAGTTGTCTTTAAAAAGAAAAATGGAGTTCAAACTTGCTCATGAGAGCCCTGGCCAGATGCAAACGATGTTTGAATGAAGGTCTCTATACATCTTGATCTTTAAAAATAGGCCAGCGATTGCTGGGAGATCCAAGATAAATAGAGAAGAGTTTGGATCTTTAAAAATAAGCCAGCGCCTGCTGGGAGATTCAAGCTAGAAAGAGACACAGAACATCCCCAGGGCAGAGACAGATAGTAACAATCTAGTGCTTAAGGAGATAGAACAATGGGTGTAACTTAAAGTGACCAGATATTATTTTTTAAGCGGGACATTGACGGGGGGCGGGGCCGCCTGGACGCCGTCATTTGAGGTTTGCCCTCTGCACATGCGCAGAACGCTGCGCATCCGCAGAGGGCAAAAGGATGCAAATGTCGGCATCCAGGTGGGTGGGTGGGGGGACGCGGGAGGCCACTGTACGTCCTACCTACCTGGGACTTTTCCCGGTAGCTTCAGTCGCGTTCCTTGCTAATAGCGCCCAGAGCAGAGCAGCCCCTCCCAGAAGATCGCGAGACGTTATCTTTTGGAAGAGGCTGCTCTGCTCTGGGCGCCAATTAGCAAGGAACGCGACTGAAGCTACCGGGAAAAGTCCCAGGTAGGACGCGCTTCTCGTGCTGGGGGTTGGGCGTGCGTGCGTCCTACCTGGGACTTTTCCCGGTAGCTTCAGTCGCGTTCCTTGCTAATAGCGCCCAGAGCAGAGCAGCCTCTTCCAAAAGATAACGTCTCGCGATCTTCTGGGAGGGGCTGCTCTGCTCTGGACGCTATTAGCAAGGAACGCGACTGGAGCTGCTACCGGGAAAAGTCCCAGGTAGGACGCGCGCCCCGTCCCGTCCGCCAGTCCTGCCCCGCCCCCCCAACCCCCAGCGCGAGACGCGCGTCCTACCTGGGACTTTTCCCGGTAGCTCCAGTCGCGTTCCTTGCTAATAGCGTCCAGAGCAGAGCAGCCCCTCCCAGAAGATAACGTCTCGCGATCTTCTGGGAGGGGCTGCTCTGCTCTGGACGCTATTAGCAAGGAACGCGACTGGAGCTGCTACCGGGAAAAGTCTCAGGTAGGACGCGCGCCCCGCCCTGCCCTGCCCCTTTTGCCGCGGCACACTTTGCATGGCCTCATGGGACAAGTGCAAAGTGGCGCTCCCCCCCCAGGGTTCGCTCTGCCCCGCCCCGCGCCACCCTGTGAATAGAGGGGACTGAATCGGAAGCCTGTCGCTCGGGCGCGCGTCTGGCTGGAGGAAGAAGCGGGGGCTCAAAAATCGGGACTTTTTAAGAGGGCGGGCGGGACGCGGGACAAAGCATTAAAAAGCGGGTCTGTCCCGCCAAAATCGGGATGTCTGGTCACCTTAGTGTAACTTCGAGTAAAAGTGAGAAGTTCACTAAAACAATTAGGAAAAATCCCAAATTGTAAATAGACCTGACTAGTCCTTTAGGAAAAATACTTAGAGGTTGGGAAGCCCCTCCATACAGTAAGATGATTCAGACATTATGGCTGACCAAAGAAGATATGGTTAATTTATGTTGTTATGTGTGGTAGGAAGACCCAGGAGTAGAAGAAAAGAAATACTGCAGTGTTATAAAGATCTCGAGAATTTACATTCTCAAAAGTCAGAAAACTCTGAAAGAACTAAGAATAAATAAAAGGTTTATTGTTCTTCCCACCCGGGGTTTAGCAGGTAATAAAAAGGTAAAGCCTGTCTAAATGGGAAGACTCAGATAATTTGACTTGACCAATTTGATGTGATTTCTGTTAAAAATTCTTGGATATGCATCTATAATAATAGCATGTAGAATTGAATGGGATTGAATTGATATTGTGATACTGTACGTTTGGCCAGCCAGAAAAATAAATAAGCTTCTCAGTTTGGGCTTGAAGCTGTGGGAAACGGGAAGTAGTTAGGGCCCACAGTCACATTTGTGATTGAAACCGCCCTCTGAGTTTTCCCACTGCTTCAAGAATGAGCTACACATTGCCCAAGGAAAGAAAAAGTGAAGATTTAAAGGGACAACACCTCCACAGGTCTGGAAATGTTTAATGGTGTGTGTGTGTGTGTGTGTGTGTGTGTGTGTGTGTGTGTGTGTGTGTGTGTGTGTGTGTCTGTGTATCTGTGTCTGTGTCTGTGTGTAATCATTTCCAAACCTGGATGGAGGATGAAGGGGGGGGAGTGCATTTTTTCTGCTCATCTTAACCATCCCCTCTCTTCTCTCTCTCTGCTGAGCTAGCCTGAGAAAGGTGGAGTAAAGGGTGACATCTGATACCTGCCTTTGGAGAGTTGCTTCTATCTGAATGGAATGTTTATTTGTCAGCAGCACAAGTTGTTGCCCTTTTAGAAATTTATTTATTTATTAATAGTTCTTATATGCCGCCCAACTCCCAAGGGACTCTTTTACAGAGATGAGTTTAAAAATTACAATATGTAGAAAGAGAGATAAAATAATTAGGACATTTGATTAATGAAAGAAGTAGAAAATAACACCTGAAGGAGTTGAGGATCAGATATTGGTGCTGGGAAGGGGTTAATTTGTTTATAGATGGGAAGAGAAAGTGGTAGAAGGTAAGATAAGAAGTTTTGGTAGAAAGTAGAATGCCTTAAATCAAGCTTTGAATTCCTTTGAAGCTCGAGGCAATAATTTAGCTGACTTGGAAGCCAGAATAGCAGCGGCAGAAGGAACTGAATGTTTTTTTAAAAAATTTTTTATTTTTTCTCCACAACTTCATTTGTAAATCAATACACATATACCTTAAAATATTACAATAATATACATAGTTATACATTTTTGTCAGTCATTCAAAAAAGTCAGTATCTTATTTTGCACCTATATCAATAACCATCAGTCTGTTCTTCTTTCCAATACACTCCCCTCCCTCTATCTCCATCTCCTCCTTCTTACCTTCTTACTCCTTCACTCCCTCTCTACCTCTCTCCACTCCTTCTTCTCTCCCTTCCTTCTACTTCCTCTTTCTCCCTCTTTGCCTTTCCCTGAGTGCTCTTTATCCTAACTCATCTCATATTGCACCACCTCAAGAGCCGAGGTGGTGCAGTGGTTAAAGTGCAGCACTGCAGTTCAGCAGTTCAGCTGTTCAAATCTCACCGGCTCAAGGTTGACTCAGCCTTCCATCCTTCTGAGGTCGGTAAAATGAGGACCCAGATTGTTGGGGGCAATATGCTGAACTCTGTAAACCGCTTAGAGAGGGCTGTAAAGCACTATGAAGCGGTATATAAGTCTAAGTGCTATTGCTACATTTAACAGACTGATATATTCCCAAATTTTAAACTAACAGTGCCTCTTCTAAAGTTTTTATTGTTATATCATTTCTTTATATATAATACTTTACGCTAGGTACATGTTGCTAAAATAATGCTGCCTCCCAAAAAAATCTAATTTTGTCTTTTGGGTTCACCACCAATTCATTTCAAATTCTCACTCCAAATTTGCCACTATAGCTTAACTTCTCAAGATAGTTATTTTCTCTCCTGCCTCTTAATTTTAAGCCATATTGCTTCCTCCCCTTCCTTAATCTCGTTATCATCATTCGTTTTTCTTATCCCCTATTTTTGTCATAACTAAATGTACCATAAAAATATTTCAATTGTGTAATTTATATTAAAATCTTATAGTCATATTAATTATTCATTTCAACTTCTCATATTAATCATCAGAATTCAATCTGTTGTTTCAAATTAATTAATTATTCAAATCTTATCATATACAATAATAATAATTATTATTATTCAAATTCTATGTTTCCAAAAATTGACTTATTTTCATTCTTTTTTATATTTTATCTTTCCTTCTGGTAGTACAAATATTTAGTTCCATCAATTTTAAATTAATTTAATAAATCAATCTTATACCAATCTATAATATAATTATAAATTCACCAACAAGAAAAAAAACCTATTCATATAAATGATTATGTTAAATATTTAGACAAGTCTTATTCACTTTTAATAATAATTATCACAATCAAATACAATTATAATAATACTAAAATAAAAAATAATAATCATCACAATCTAATATAATATAATAATACTAAAGTAGAAAAGATTCTATTCCACCCCTTCATTAATCATCCATTTTGTTTTGATTTCCATCCCCCTTTTCTTAACTTTTTTTCCTTCCTTTTACATTTGTACCCCCAACTTCTTTTCCTCCAAGATCCTTTTCTCCCCTTTAAGTTTATTATTTGCATAGATCTATCTTCAATTCCTCTTAATCTCTTCTCCTTATTTCCCCACTTTTTAAATTGTTTCATCCAATACCAATATTCTCCCCCTAGTCTTCTTTTGTCACTGTAAATCCCAGTGTAATCATCATAAATTTCAACATAATCATTAATCTGTCCATTTTCAATGTAGTCACCAATCTGTCCATTTTCAATGTCTTTCTTTTATCACTGTAGATCCCGATGTATTCATCAATTTGATGTTCTTCATTTTTTCCATTTTCATTTCTTACCATCATATTTTTTAAGTCTTTATTATCATCTAATTCTTTTCCCTTTTCTATTCCAGTTCCAAATCCCAAAAAGAATCTTCTTAAATCTTCACATGTCTTTCAAAAATGCCATCAACTCTTCACAATCACTTGCCTCCATCTCATCAATATTGCAATTCACAATCTTTACAATCCATCCAGCTGTTAACAAATATCTGTTTCCACAGCCTTTTTCAATTATCTTCCTCCAAATGTAATATTATTAATCCAACACTTAAATTTCCATATTTCTCATTCAAACTCCAAGTCCTTCTGGTCTTTGAATATTAAAGTTCGTTTCATGTTCATCCAATCCAAACAAATCCAAACAATGTCTTTTAATACAGTATCAAATTGCTCACTATTTAAATTTTTTCCCCAAACTCCAAGATATTTTTTCTATTCAAGGTCAATAGCTGTCAAAATATCCATGAAGCCTTTCATCCACCGGGAGTTGCGAATGCTGGCGACCTCGTACTTGGGAGGTTCAGCTCCATCATGGGACACCGGCTGGGAATGATCCAGTTGATGGAGGGGACAGGTGGGGCCATTCGGGAACGAGGAGGGAGCGGTGAAAAACGGGATGCATCCATAGAGATCGAAGCAGGGTCAGGCGGTAGGCCACCGGGTTGATGACCACCTTGACAGGAAAAGGTCCCAGGAACCGATGGTCTAGTTTCCCAACTGGGCGATCAGAGGGGAGATGTCTCGTTGACAGCCACACTCGATCCCCCACAGCCAATGGTGGTGTTGCCCACCGAGAGCGGTCCATGATCCTTTTGTAGTCTTCCTTGGCCTTGGTGAGATACTGTTTCACCAATTGGTGAATAGACTGTACTTTGGCCATGAAGTCCTCCGCTGCCAGAACTGGAGAATCAAGGAGCGTGAGTGGGAAGAACCGGGGGTGATAGCTCAAATTGGCTAGGAAAGTGGTCGTCTGAGTAGAGGTGTGCTGGGAGTTATTGAAAGTGAACTCTGCAACTGCCAAGTATTCTGCCCAGTTGTCTTGTTACTGGTTTACGAAGCAGCACAGATATTGCTCCAATATCCCAATCACCTTCTAAGTACCGCCGTCAGTTTCGGGGTGATGAGCTGACGACAAACAAATCTGGACATCTAAGGCCATCATCAGCCCCTTCCAAAATTGGGTGGTAAATTGGGCCCCTCTGTCTGACATGACCCTATCTGGTAGGCCGTGTAGCCGGAAAATATGCTGGATGAACATGCGGGTGATGGCACACGCTGTTGGCAATCCTCAACAGGGGATGAAATGCGCCATCTTCGTCAGCATGTCCACCACCACGAACACGGTCGTGAAGCCATTCAACGGGGGTAAGTCTGTGAGGAAGTCCATCAAGATGGCACCCCAGGGTCCCTCTGGTGTTAGCAAGGGTTGAAGCAGTCCAGGGGGAGCTCCTGTGGCCAACTTGGCCTGTCGGCAACACACGCAGAAGATCACGTAGAACTGTACATTGTGACGGAGTCTAGGCCACCAGAAGGTCCACGACACAAGGTCTTGAACAGACCAAAATGTCCTGCTGCGGGGTTGTCATGGCACTGTGAGCAGGCCTGGCGGGATGTACAGCTTCTCCCTGTATCTTAAGAGGTCATCAGAAAATGTCCAGGGAGAATCAGGCCCAAGCTCTTGCTTCCGTTGTGCCACATACTTGTCCTGCCGCTGTGCCTCCTGGATCTGTACCCATAGATCGATGGGTTCGTGGATGGCTGCAAACAACTTGATGGGTAGAATAGTCTGAGGCGGAAGCAGGTCCTTGGCGTGGGCATATTCTGGTTTTCTGGAGAGCGGGTCTGCCCGTTGGTTGCGCCCACTCAGAATGTAGGTGACCTTAAAGTGGATGAGTGCAAAAAAGAAGGACCACCGAATCTGTCTCTCTTTGAATTTCCTCACTGTTTGCAAAAACTCCAGATTCTTGTGGTCCATCCATACTTCCACAAGATGTCTGGCCCCTTCGAGGTGATGCCTCCAGGTCTCGAATGCGATCTTGATGGCCAGGAGCTCCTTCTCCCATATGGTGTAATTGCGCTCAGAAGCATTCAACTTCCGGGAGTAATAAGCGCAAGGGAAAAGAGTCCCACCGTCTGCGCGAGCCTGGAGTAGCACCTCTCCGACCATGATGTCTGATGAGTCCGCTTCCACCACAAACAGATGGTGAGGGTCAGGGTGCTTCAAGATCGGCTATTTCATAAAGGCCTCCTTTAAGGCCAGGAATGCCTGCTGCTCAGGGTTGCCCCACTGGAACAGGACTTTTTTCTGCAGGAGCCGAGTGAGGGGCGTGGTCAAGGTAGCAAAGCCAGGGATGAACGTCCGATAGTAATTAGCAAACCCGAGGAGTCGCTGGACATCTTTCACCCTCTGAGGAGGTTGCCAACCCTGCAATGCCTCGACTTTACTCCAGTCCATCACTATGCCCTCAGGAGAAATGCGATGGCCTAGGAAGTCGATCATGGTTTGATAGAACTGGCACTTCTCCAGCTTCGTATAGAGTTGGTGGTCGCAAAGCCATTGCAAGACCAGATGGAGATGTTGAAGATGACTCTTCTGGGATGTGGAATACATTAATATATCGTCAAGATAGACCACCATGAACTGGTCTAGCATATCACAGAAAATGTCATTCATAAAGTGCTGGAAGACAGTGGGAGCGTTAGTGAGTCCGAACGACATGACCGTATATTCAAAATGGCCATATCGGGTGCCGAACGCTGCCTTCCACTCATCTCCTTCACGGACTCGGACCAGATTGTAAGCGCTGTACAAGTCCAACTTCGTGAACACGGTAGCCACCCTGAGTCTCTCCATTAGTTCAGGAATCAAGGGCAACGGATACCGATTGAGTACTGTAATGGCGTTCAATTTACGGTAATCGCAGCACAGGCACAAGTCTCCGGTTTTCTTTTTAACAAAGAGGACCGGAGCAGACAAGGGCAACGACGAGGGCCGGATAAAACCCCGGGCCAGGTTTTTGTCCACAAAGTCCCGTAATGCTGCCAATTCGGGTTCCGACATGGAATATAACTGCCCTACAGGGAGCAGCACGTCTGGGACTAAGTCAATGGGGCAATCATAGGGCCGGTGCAGGGGAATTGGTATGCCTCTTTTTCACTGAATATGTCAGCGAAGTCCACGAGATCGGCCAGCAAAGACACCTCCGGTGGACCCTGCACCTGGCCTGCGCAGACCTGGCGTGTATGATCCACATACTGCAGGCTCGGGAAAGACATGAAGTTCTGAGACCACAGGATGTGTGGATCATGAGTCCGAAGCCAAGCCAGTCCCAGAACCATTGGAAAATGTAGTCTGGCCATAACATAAAATTGAATGGCCTCCTCATGCCTTCCGATGGTCAAGCGCACGGGTTGCGTGGTGGCCTTAATCAGTCCGGACAAAAGCACCCGACCATTAATGGTCTCAAGCATGGGAGGATCCATGGGACACAGAGAGATGGCAAAATGAGTAGCAAACGCCTCGTCGATGAAATTCGTTGTCGCGCCAGAGTCCACCAAGGCAGGGGCAGGAATCCCTTGGGGGTGGTTGGCGACAAAGACTTTGGTGTCCACAATTAGATGAGGAGGAGGTCCGGGATCGACGTCCACAGCATGTGACCAGGTGTTGTTGCATGGACGACCCAGAGTCTCCCCTAGATCGGGCGCCGGCTGTTTCCCGACAGGAAAACGGCTGTGTTGCTGGCTCAGGAGCCGACGCCTCTCATAGCTTTTTGGGGCAAGAGGCTGCGAAGTGTCCAGACTTTCCACAGTAGAGACACAACCCCCTGCCCTTCGTCTTTCCTTTTCGGCACTGGACAGGTGGGGTCTGGCTGCACCGAGTTCCATAGGCTCCTCCCATGAAGCCGGAGTCACATGTGACACAGAGTCCACACGAGGTTGCTGGAGGGCCCGACGAGAGGTCTGCCTCTGTAAGTTCAGAAAGTCTTAAATCATATAATAGCAATTAGTCTTTGATAGCTGACGAAGCTTGGCAAAATGCCTAGAGGTTGTCCTCAATAAACAAGCCGAAGCAGATAAGCAGAGCAGAGATTTTCCAGACATGAGGCACACGACGAACAAACGAATTTCAAACGTTGTTTCCTGCAGAGATTCAACTGCCTCTGCTTTCCTTAAGTAGACTAGGGGAGTGGCCAATTAGCCCCAAGTCTTACTCTCGAGGAGACCTCTTCTGGAGTAACCATTCCTGCCATTTGGCAGCTCTGCGTGCCCGTGCATTAAGAAGAGGAGAACCCTCTTCTTCCTCATCACTGCTATGAGGTTCTGGAGATTCCGAAGGCCCTGGCACCGAGTCCTCGCCAGCCTCCTCACTGTCTGACTCGGGTACCAGCTACACAGGCTGCTGGTGCATCACCAAGTCGGTCTCCTCTTGAACGGGATCCACTATCAGCTGCATGGGTGGCCGCGCACCAACCCACTTTATGGCCTCTTTATTCCCCTTCGCTCCCAAGGAAAGCTCTTTGGAATGGCAGCAGCAGCACACATGGCTGCGAGAGGAAGAGAGGCCGGGTGAGACCCAGACGCTTTCCAGCTCCCCTCGTCACAGAAGCATCAACCCTCACTCTCCCCTCTTTGCTAGCAGCTGCTCTGTTTTTCACACTGGATCGCCCAGGAGGGAGAAGGGAGAGGGAAAAGTGGGCAGCCGCTAGCAGAGACAAGAGAGTGTGGGATTGATGCTTCTGTGACAAGGGGAGACGGAAAGCATCTGGGTCTCACCCGGCCTCTCTTCCTCTTGCAGCCACGTGTGCTGCCACTGCCATTCCACAGGGCTTTTTTGGGAGCGAGGGGGAATAAAGAGGCCATAAAGTGGGTGGATGCGTGGACACCATTGCTACTCATGTTGTTGCCGAGCTCCTGGAGAGCCACGCTCATGCTGGCGATCCGGAGGGCAGGGGGAATTGGCCGCTGCCTCCTAGCTCGGGAGTCAGCTGGAGCTGTGGCAACAGTGGAGTCTGGCGCTCGGGAGCGCGCTAACCTTGCCCTTCCCGGGCATCGCCGGCCTGCTGCCCATCAGCAGAGGCACTCTTCGGGAGGTGCTGCCCAGCAGGGAGAGGGAAGCCGGCCCGGTAAGCTTTGCAGCCACTCTCAGACTTCCTGGAGGCCAAAGGAAACCGCTTATTTTGTACAAACATGTTGACTCCGTTTCCGACTTTCCTTCAGAGCCAGCAATGGTGGCGGGCCTTCACAGTCGTGGCGGGAAACTTCCCAATGGCCATTGGGATCCCCTGCTGCCAACAGGCTTGGAAACAAGGTCAATCCACCAGCCTTGGAAGCATTTTAAGCGCAGTGTTTACTTCAGAATAAACATATTCTAGGTCGCTTTGCACCTGCAGATTTGTTCCAGGGCTGAGTGGCGCTAAAAGAAGGGGGAAGCCTTGATGATATCTCGTCATAACTACGGCCAGCTGTGGAAACGCTAGAAATCCTGTGTGGGGAACCATCTTTTGAGGCACCTACCCATCTGGTGCCTTTCAGGACCTGCTTCTCGCTCTCCTACGTTTGCTGTTTTTTTTCTCTTGCGTTTTCTTCCCCTGTGTGTTTGCCGAGAAGAATGACTCTGGCTTCCAGATCGAGGGAGGCAGTTTTACTTCTAGGGAGGCCTAGCGTTGCTAAGGGCGCATGTGCAGTGCCAAAAATTTGAAAAAAAAGAAAAAAAAGCCAAAAACAAGATGGTGGTGCATGCGCAATGATGGGCACTCAGCTTCTGCGCATGTGCAGAAAAAAAATCAGCAAAAAATTCAAAAAAAATTTCCAAAAAAAGATGGCAGCACCCATGGACCGGCACCAACCAAAACGGTTCCGTGACATCATCGTGACATCACCAGCGGGTCGCTACCAGTTCGGGCGAACCAGTCTGAACTGGGAGGAACCTAGCTCTGTTGCAATACTATGTAAACATTTATCTAAAGAAAAAAATCCCACTGAAAGTGGAATACAATTCTCTGTAAATCTACACAGGATCATACTGACCATATTTTTCCTTTCAAATGAGCAAATGTTTACAACAAGTGAGCATTTCTTCTGCAGTTTCTTCTAATAGTACCTCCAAATTATTTTGAAGGAGAATGAACATTACAGTATGTAGCCTAAAGCACATTAATACATTAAAAACACAAATTTAAGATGGAACCCTCAACAAAACTCTCAAGATGGAATCCTCTTTCAAGATGGAAAAAAGAATCCTCCCATCTTGAAATAACTTGCTGTATGCATAGTCTTATTTCTTTTGCATTATTGTTCTATCATCAAGCTTTCTCTGCATCTTTCCTGGCATTAAATGTGACCCACACTTTAAACCATTTTAAAAGATGTTTAAATCAGTCATACCATATTTTTATTGGCTTCCAAGTTTAAAGTGACCAGATTTTTTTTTAAGCGGGACATTGACGGGGGCGGGGCCGCCTGGACGCTGCCATTTGAGTTTTGCCCTCTGCGCATGCGCAGAATGCTGCGCATGCGCAGAGGGCAAAAGGACGCAAATGTCGGCATCCAGGTGGGTGGGTGGGGGAGGCGGGAGGCCTTTCCTTGCCTCCCGCCTCCCCGCTTCGGGAGCCGGCAGTGGCTTGGGCTGGCTCCAGATCTCCTTTCTCCCCCTGTCACTCCAGCAGCCCAGCGCTGACGGAGGGGGAGCAGGAGAGCCCAGTGAGCAGGAGAGCGAACAAAAGTGATTCTGACCGCGGAGCAGAGATGCCCGGTGAGCGGGGTGAGAGGCGCGGGGATGGCAGTGCCGCCACTGTATGTCCTACCTGGGACTTTTCCCGGTAGCTCCAGTCGCGCTCCTTGCTAATTAGCGCCCAGAGCAGAACAGCCTCTTCCAAAAGATAACGTCTCGCGATCTTTTGGGAGGGGCTGCTCTGCTCTGGACGGTATTAGCAAGGAACGGGACTGGAGCTACTGGGAAAAGTCCCAGGTAGGACGCGCGCCCTGTCCTGCCCGCCAGTCCTGCCCCGCCCGCCCAACCCCCAGCGCGAGACGCGCATCCTACCTGGGACTTTTCCTGGTAGCTCCAGTCGCGTTCCTTGCTAATTAGCGCCCAGAGCAGAGCAGCCTCTTCCAAAAGATAATGTCTCGTGATCTTTTGGGAGGGGCTGCTCTGCTCTGGACGCTATTAGCAAGGAACGCGACTGGAGCTACCAGGAAAAGTCCCAGGTAGGACGCGCGCCCTACCCGCCCTGCCCCTTTTGCCGCGGCACACTTGGCATGGCCTCACGGCACAACAGTGTGCCGCAGCACACCGGTTGGGGAGCACTGCTCTAAGGTGACCAGACGTCCCGCTGTTTCAGCATTCTTTCCAAAAAAGCGTGACTTTTTGGAAAGAATGCGGGACGCGGGACACACGCTTGAAAAGCGTGTCTGTCCCGTCAAAAGCGGGACGTCTGGTCACCTTATCCAAGTTGCCACAGCTTGCTAGGAGAGTCATATTAATCATTCATCCTGTCTGGAAATAAAGAAACATGGAGCCTTACTGTAAAATCAATTCCTTTTTGTTTGCCTTTTTATGAATCACTACCCACTTTGTGCATCTTCTTCTCTTTTTTCCAATCTGTAGTATTATTCAATTTTCTAATTTGAGCACATAATTTCACATAATTTTATAATTTCAGCAATTTGTAGTGTCAATACCAGAGTCCAACCATGGTATCCAGCAATTTGTAGCCTCGCTTCCAAGAGGGTATTACCTACGGAGGGCAGGGACCCCAAAGACAACAATAATGATATTTCTCTCAATTTTGCCAGCTTGCTCACCAAATGAATATTAAAATTTTTTACCTGTAATTTGAAGTTGTCCATTCGCTGTTAGAAGAGTCCAACAAAGGTATAATCCTGTAAATAACCTATTTCCTGTAGGAGAGAAAAACTACACGTCCCTACTGCTATCGACTGAGTTTTAAACTGGCCAAATGGGCATCTAGAGGGCATACTTCAAACAAATTAAACTCAGTCCCTACCAATCAGGCTTGAGCTTTACCCATGTTGGACTCTCCTAAGCAGCGCACTGGAGAAACAAACAGTACCTACTTCCTGTTCACAGAGAATTAGATTAGGCATATGTAAAACAATATGGACACAGACAGCATGGAAAGTATTCCCTTCTTTTCACCTAGAGATCTCTTTTAGGATTTTGCCAGTCTCCAGTACTTCCATGGCAACATGTACATTCCCAAGATCAGTTCTGCAAATATAAAAATGATTTATCAATGCTGGAATATTTTCCTCTCTTTGCTTTCATATTTCAAGTGAAGTAACCACTTTTGTTTTTCTAGCAGCAGGATATATTTGTGACAATCTTTTTTTTTCACATGTGACAATAACAATGCTTTTAAAATATAATTTATTTAGGTACTTATTTCCTGCTCTTCAGGATATGATCTGAGTTAATAACATAGGTCAATTAATACATTTCCTTCTCAGAATGCAAAATACAATGCTACGTGGAAAAAAATGCCATGCCTAGTTGCTCCCATCCTTCATTTTACTAAAGGAGCAGATAGCACTTTTTCTTTCCCAACAGATGTTGTTAATGAAGAAAAATAATAATAAAAAAATTTAAATAAAAAAAGACATCTGCTCTCGAATTCTTATGCCTTAGAATTGGTTTGTAGGAAAAGGTGTTACTAGACTGCTAATTTTTTTACCACCATCAATTAATGTAATTTTTCTCTAACAGTGCTTTTAGAGCATGGTGGCACAATGGTTAGAATGCAGTATTGCAAGCTAATTCTACTGACTGCCAACAGCCAGCAGTTTGGCAGTTCAAGTCTCATCGGCTCAAGATTGACTTGGCTTTCCATCCTTCTGAGGTCAGTAAAAGGAGGACCCAGATTGTTGGGGGCAAGATACAGACACTGTAAACCGCTTAGAGAGGGCTGTAAAGCACTGTGAAGTCGTATATAAATCTAAGTGCTATTGCTATTTCTATTTTACTGTCTTCTTAGCCAAACAAGTCCTTGTATTTGTCTACAAGAGATAGGAAAATGGAGTAGAGTCAAAGGAATGGATGGGGATGAAAATCAGAAGCATACTTTTAGGATTTTACTAGAACAGAACAGAACAGAACAGAACTTTATCTAAAGCAATAATGCTGATACTTCAAAGACATTTTACTATTAAATGATAAATGTATTACTAGCTTCTCAATTCACCGTTATTGTACAGAAGCCCATTCAGGCAATACAATAACATGTAGAACTTATCACATCTTGTGGCATGCATGCATCCACTCCTTCAGTAAATTATGCTGTGATGTCACACATATACCGTATTTTTCGGAGTATAAGACGCACCTTTTTCCTCCCTAAAAGTGGCTGAAAATTTGGGTGCGTCTTATACTTCGAATGTAGCTTTTTTTTCCCAGCCCTAACTAGGTGCTAACAGATCTTCCCAGCTCTTACCTTGCAGGCTTTTTCATTGTTACTCTCTCCAAAGAATGTTTTTCCAGCCCTAAGTCTTTGTAGAATTTTTTTTCATTGCTCTACTTGCTCCGAATAAGTTTTTTTCTAGCCCTAACCAGGTGCTAACTATCTTCCCAGCTCTTACCGGCTTGCAGGCTCTTTCATTGTTACTCTCTCAGAAGAAGGTTTTTTAAAGTCCTAACCAGGGAATAAAATAATGTGCTGAAGCTGCTCCGAATAAGTTTTTTTCTAGCCCTAACCTGGTGCTAACGATCTTCCCAGCTCTTACTGGCTTGCAGGTTCTTTCATTGTTATTCTCTCAGAAGAAGGTTTTTTTAAGTCCTAACCAGGAGATAAAATAATGTGCTGAAGCTGCTCCGAATAAGTTTTTTTCTAGCCCTAACCAGGTGCTAACGATCTTCCCAGCTCTTACTGGCTTGCATGCTCTTTCATTGTTACTCTCTCAGAAGAAGGTTTTTTTAAGTCCTAACCAGGGGATAAAATAATGTGCTGAAGCTGACCAGACTAAGGACGTTAGCCAGATGAATACCTGGTAGGCAGATTGTTTCCCCCTATTTTCCTCCCAAAAAACTAAGGTGCGTCTTATACTCCGGTGCGTCTTATACTCCGAAAAATACGGTAGTTCAGAGAACAAAAAATTGGCCAGAGAAAGATTTAGGGTGTGTGGAGAGGGGAACATTTTCATTTCAGCCTTCAATGAACAAACACAACCCTTTTCTAAAGAGAAATTTAAAGAATCTCTCTGCTTTCCTGAAGGGCAACTGATTGCTCTGATTGCTCTGCAACGCGCTCTACATGGGGCTACCCTTGAAGAGTATCCGGAGACTCCAGTTGGTGCAAAATGCGGCTCCGCGTGCTGTGGTGGGTGTGCCAAGGTACACCCACGTGACACCTATACTCCGCCAGCTGCATTGGTTGCCCATTAGTCTCCGGGTCCAATTCAAGGTGTTGATCATCATCTTTAAAGCCCTTCATGGCTTAGGACCAGGTTATCTCCGGGACCGCATTCTGCCTCATACTTCCCTCCGACCAGTTAGGGCCCACAGAGTTGGCCTCCTCCAGCTCCCGTCAGCCAAGCAATGCCAGCTGGCGGGTCCTAGGGGGAGAGCCTTCTCTGTGGCCGGCCCCGCGCTCTGGAACCAACTCCCTCCAGAGACCTGAACCATCCCCATCCTGCTGGCCTTCCGAAAAGCCGTTAAGACATGGCTCTTCCTGCAGGCAGGGGGTAGAGCTTAACTCCATCTGCACTCTCCCCCGGGTATGTCTGGTGGTTGAATGGTTCTTTTATATTGTAATTTTTAATTTTTATATTTTGATTTTAATTGAATTTATTGGTTTTCTTGTATTTTTCCTGTGTTGTAAGCTGCCCTGAGTCCCTCGGGAGTGGGGCGGCATATAAGAAACCATAAATAAATAAATAAAATAAATAAATAGAAGACAAAATGAAATTGTGCCTTGACATGCCAGATCCCCCACTGGAATACATGTGACCAACTGTCAGAAATATTCCTGGAACTGCACTCAGGCACACAGCATTATTTATACTTGGGAACATTCATATTTGGACATATAACTGATTCTAAATCATGAACTAGTTTTCAAGACTAAATAGTTGAAATGGATTTTCCTTTTCATTGGAGATTTCAGTCTGGATAGCCATCTGTCCAAACTGCCTTGAGAGTTTGGATTAGTCTCTGAGGTAACTTCTTGCTCTATGATATCCCATGATTGCCCACAATATTGTCACACATCTTGGTGAATAAATATGGGACAAAACAGTTCACATCAACCAAAGTGAAATTAATTTCAACTACAGTATTTAGTCCCTTTTCAGCTGTATTACTACTATGCTGTAAACTATGGAGGCCCCAAAATAGACATAGTGTCCAAAGGTGTCTAGTAGAGTGGAAAAATCACATCTCATGATCTGGACTATGCTCCTGTGAGTACATCCCAAAATAGCATTTGCCATCTTAGCAACTGTGTCATGTTATTTGCTGGTGTTCAGTCTACAGGAACGCCCTGATATATTTATGTTTAACTATTAAGCCAGATTTTCTCTATTTTACACTTGTGCCTTTCATTTTTTCTCTCTCTCCAAATGTAGAATCTCATTTTTTTTCTGTTAAATCTCATGCTATACATTTTGCTCCATTATTTATACCTGTCAAGGTACTGTATTTTTAAAACCTCATTTTCTCTTCTAAAATATTAGCCATTCTTCTGAGTTAATGTCATCTGCAGATTTGATCAATATTCCTTCAACCTCTTCCTCCAGGCCATTAATAATGTGGCAATCTGGAGACTTCCAGTTGGCTCCGCCTTCTCCGAAGACGCTCATGTCGAGCGCCGGTCCCCGGTACTGTTTAAGCTGCCAGAACAGCCGACAAACAGCTGACTGGTGGCCGAAAACCCCCTCCCCGGGCAAAGGGGAGGGTGAAGAGCAGGCAGGCACAGGTAGAGTCCCCCAAGTGCCCCAGGAGAAATTCCTGGGGCGCGAAGGGCGAGGGCTCCCTGGAATCCTGCCAGTTGCTCCGGACTTGGGACACCTCTGCTTTTTAGCAGAGCAAGAAGATCGCGACCAACCCTGCTTTAAATTATTGCTTCCAATTGTTGAACAGTAGCAGCAGAAAAAGCCAGGAGACAAGCTGGGCAAATAACTATACTTAACTCTTGTTGACTCTTATTTCGGAAGTTATAAAGTAGCAATTGGCTTTAAAATGGCGATTGAAGCTTGAAAGCGTGGAAAAGTGAAAGTGAGAAGAAAGAAAGAAAGAAAGTTTTGTTTTGCTGGCAGGCTTACATAAGACAGCCTTTGACTTTAGTTTGGACTTGAACGTTGACTTTGATTTTGAGATTCTTCTTTTTGGTACAAGATTAATGTAATTTTTTTTAATTGAAAAGTTTTACAAGTACAAGGTACATATATTTTTATCTTTTCTACCCCCCCCCATCCTCCCTCCACCTGAGTGTGGGAAGATTAATGTAATTTTGAATACTATAAAGATCTGTTTAAATCCAAATGGCTTCTAAATCTGTGAAGACGGTTCCTTCTAAAGGAGCTGGAAGCACTGAGAGCTCACCCATTCACACCTCTAAACTGCAATCTCTCTCAGCACAAGCTCAGCTTCTAACTCTGGGGATGTTACAAGAAAGTCTTAAAGCTATGCAGGCTGAAATGACCATTACCTTTAATGCAAAAATTGATGAATCTAATGATAAAATTACTGATCAAATTGAAGTCTGCAACAGTGAAATTAGGGCAGATATTTTGGAGGCACTTAAAGGTTTGGCAAACAATGTGGAACTCTTGGAACAGCAAATAGAACAAATTAGACAGACTACACATGGGAAAAAATATGGGTTAGAAATGTTAAATTTACACAGGCTCAAAATTTAAGAGAAAATTTTTATAAAATGTTTTACATTTGGCATTTAGACCCAAAAAAACTAGCTTGTATGTACCCAACTTCACAACCTAAATGTTGGAGATGTGAATGTGAGGATGCTACATATTTCCATATATGGCGGACTTGCAAAAAAATCAAAGCTTTTTGGATAAAAGTTTGGTGGATTATACAAAATATCTTAAAGAAAAAGATCAAGTTCACTCCACAGTTTTTTTTTGTTGGGAATAATTACGGATTGTTCTGTTACAGAGACTAATTTGATTTTGAACTTTATAACTGCTGCCAGGTTACTGATGGCACAATACTGGAAGAAGGAGGATATGCCTACAATTGAATAATGGACATTAAAAGTTTCACATTTGGCTGAAATGGCCAAAATTTCATCATACCTTAAGGACCATTCAAATGAAAGATATATATTGGAATGGAGTAGGTGGACTGAATATACAGTATTCAAAATAAGTATCAGATTAAGAAAACCCAAATAATTTATTAATGTTAAATGTTTGAAAAAATTTAGATTATACTTTCAAGTTGTTGAGTAATAAGGAGTTAAGAATTAGAAAAATATTTTTGAATTAATAATTTTTTTAGGTTATTCTAGTTTTATGCTTTTTAAAAAAATAATACCTTGTGCTTTTTCTGGGAAGTCCGGGGGGGTGGGGGGGTGAGAGGGGTGGGGGGGTGGAGGGGGGAAGGGGGGGGGAGAAAAGAGAAAATTGTATGTACTTTGTACTTTTAAAACTTTTTAATAAAAAAATAATAATGTGGCAATCTGTATCCCATTAAGTCATAGTTTTAGAGATCATTCCTTACCTAAACAGACAAACAGAATGACCACAGGCAGGCCAAAAGGCGGTGGGAGTGGGAGTGTCCTCGAACTTCCTGACAGTTCCAACTTTATAAACTGACAGTAAGTGTCCTGGTATCTAGGCCAGCACATAACCACTATACTAAATTGGCTCCTTTATCCCTTTTCTTTTCAATATTTAGAAAGTTCTATGTATATCCACAGCGTCTTTTAAATGCTCATTTTTTCTCCTAGTGAGAATTTACCCAGTATCACATTTTCTAGAATTTCCCATATTTTCTGGACACTTTTCCTCTTCAGTATTTTAAGCCATTTTTCTAAGTTCATCAAATCTACTTTTCTGAAATCCAGTAAAACAGACTCATTCTTCTGTATTTCTCTTTCTCCTGACATAATGAATTCAAAGATAATATCATCAGTTTCACTTCATGTCAAGAGGGATTAAGTTCAGGAAAACAGTTGCTTATTGCTTTGTTCCTAAGTTGTCGGCAAGAAAGAGGAGGTATTTTTTGGGACTTAGCAGAGTTAGATGATGAATGAGTCAAAGGTGTATTGACTCAATGTTTAGAATTGAATGTTCCATAACTCATTAGAACACAAAAATCTTCGGTCTTGGTTTACCTTGTGAAATTTTTTGATTTTTAAGAAGTGTTTTAATTATGGAGGATAGTGGATACTATGCTGCCAACTGCCTGCCTATTAAAATGTCTTGGGTAATTTAGGCCTAAAAAGATAAGATTAATTTCAGGCCTATTGTAGTTCCATAGAAAATAAGCCAGATTCAGCTTTAGATGACACTTAAAAACAATTTAAAATGCTAAGGAAGTAAAGAAACTCCCCCCAACAGAAAATCTCTAATTATTATTTTTGCCTTGTGAGAAATGTAATTGCTGTAACCACTTCTACTTTGAATGGGTAAGGAATGTGGAAGAGGAAGGGTGCACTTGGTCTTTTTTAAAGGAACTGAAAGGGATTAACTGCAAACAGAAAAGTGAGATCCAAGGAAGATTCTGCCAGCCTATAAAGCAACCTCAGCAATTCGAAGTCTTCAAATCCCAGAATTCTGGAGTCAGCTTGCCAAGAATGGGCTTGAATTTGCTACTTCCCATCCTTTCACTCGAATTAAGGCAGAGGAACCCCAGATTCAGATCTGCAACTACTGTATTTAATTCTTTCAGTCTTGGGAGGAAATGGGAAGTACTGTTTTTCCTTCATTTCTTTTAATTCCATTAATTTATCACCAGCAGTGTTTCTCAGTCTTAGCACTTCAAGATGTCTGGACTGCAACTCTAATAGCCTGATTCAGTAGGAGCCTTGAAGTTTCATTTCTTTTCCTGCCAGAGATTTGGCATGTTTTAACCCAAGAACCCTTCCACATCCATATGGGTAATGGGAACCAAAAGAGTGTTTTGAGTGTTTTGAGGGAACCAAAAGAGTGATCCTGGAGCACCGGGGAATAGCCAGAGGACTGGAAAAGAGCTGATGTAATTCCCATCTTCAAAAAAGGGAAAAAAATAGATCCAGGAAACTACAGACCTATCAGCCTGACCTCTATACCAGGGAAGATTCTGAAAAAGATAATCAAGCAATGAATCAATGAACACTTAGAAGCAAACAAAGTAATAACCAAAAGCCAACATGGCTTTGTTAAAAACATCATGCCAGACTAATCTTATTGCATTCTTTGACAAAGTGACAAAATTAGTGGAACAGAGGAATGCTGTCGATATAAATTACTTGGACTTCAGCAAGGCATTTGATAAAGTAGACCATAACCTACTAGATAAAGTAAAAAAATGTGGGTTAGACAGCAACACCACCAGATGGATTCAAAACTGGCTGATCAACCGCACTCAATGTGTAGTGCTCAATGGAACTGCATCTACATGGAGGGAAGTATGCAGTGGAGCATCCCAAGGCTCTGTTTTAGGCCCAGTACTCTTCAACATCTTCATCAATGACTTGGATGAGGGGATAGATGGGGAAACTCATCAAATTTGCAGATGACACCAAATTGGCAGGAATAGCCAACTCTCCAGAAGATAGGCTCAAGACTTGAACATTGGGTGCTATCTAACAAAATGAAATTCAATGGTGAAAAGAGTAAGGTTCTACATTTAGGCAAGAAAAACAAAATACACAGGTACAGTATATGTGGTACTTTGCTCAACAGTAGTAACTGTGAGAGGGATCTTGGAGTCCTAGTGGACAACCATTTAAATATGAGCCAGCAATGTGCAGCAGCTGCCAAAAAAGCCAACACAGTTCTAGGCTGCATTTACAGAGGGATAAAATCAAGACCACGTGAAATGTTAATACCACTTTATAATGCCTTGGTAAGGCCACACTTGGAATACTGCATTCAGTTTTGGTCGCCACGATGTAAAAAGGATGTTGAGACTATAGAAAGAGTGCAGAGAAGAGCAACAAAGATGATTAGGGGACTGGAGCAGGGGTGGGATCCTACCAGTGCGGTCTGGTGCGCCCATACCGGTAGAAGCCCACTGATGATGTCACCAGCCCGGTGTGGTTGGTGCCAGTCCGAGGGCAGCGCCATCTTTTTTAAAAAAATTCTGATTTTCCCCCGATTTTTTTTCTTCTGAGCATGTGCAGAAGCCGAGTTTCCGGCCCTGTGCATGCAGTCACCATCTTCTTTTTGGCTTTCTTTTTTTTTAATTTTTTTAATTTTTTAATTAATTTATTTATTTTTTCTTCTGAGCATGTGCAGAAGCCGAGCTTCTGGCTCTGTGCATGTGGTCGCCATCTTGAGGAAGCCAGCCAATAGAGAGGTAAGTTAGAACCCACTCTGCTTGGGTCCCCTCAACTTTTCAGTCCCAGAAATGGTGCATAGCTGTAAAATGCCTTTCTCCTATTTACAGCTAGGCACCATTTCCCTTGCCTCCATTTTTATTTGCTTTTCCCTCCCACCCTGAAAGCAAAAGGAAGTGAGGGGGGGAGGGGGGAAGAAGGATAGCTCAGAGCCTCAGACTATTGCTATTATTTTTTTGCTCCTATATTCTCTTGTTTAGGTATAATTTTTGTTAATGTAGAAATTTTACTTAGGGCCTTTTAAACAATGGAGCTAGCTGCTTACCTGCAATCAGACAGTGTGTGTGTGAGAGAGAGGGGGGGAGGAAGGAAGGAAGGAAGGAAGGAAGGAAGGAAGGGAGAAAGAAAAAGATAGAAAGGAAGGAAGGTAAAATCAAGAGGGAGGGAGTAAGGAGTAAGGATGTGAAGGGGTTTCTGTGGAAAATGGGTCCAAATGGCTCTTTGAATGTTTAAGGTGATTAGGGGACTGGAGGCTAAAACATATGAACCCAAATCCTCTTGTGGTCAAAACACAATTCTTTTAACTAAACCAGGGGTCGGCAACCTTAAAAACTCAAAGAGCCATTTAGACCCGTTTCCCAGAGAAAACAAAACACCCGGAGCCACAAAACCTGGGTGGGCATGGCCAACTCGACGTCATTCACTCCCACCGAGTCACATGACCTCCAGCCACGCCTACCCAGGTTTTGTGGCTGTTTTCTTTTCTATGGGAAACAGGGAGATCTCTCTCTCTCTCTTTTCCCTCTTTCTTTCTCCCTCTCCCATCTCCCTTTCTCCGTCTGTCCTTCTCTCTCTCTCTGCTGAGGAATGATTGCCACCCCCAGCACAGGCTTTCCTTCGGGCGACCCCCCTCCTCCCCCTCTTGTGACTCCCTGGCTGGCTGTGGCGGGGCCAGGAGGGTGCGCATGTGCGGGGAGATCCTCCTGGAAGCCACGGAGAAGTGAGAACCTTCCTCTGGAAGTGAGAAGCCGCAGAGGGTGGACAGTTTCTTGCTTAAGGAGGCTCTTTGGATTCGGCTTCTCTCCTGCCCTAAGGATCCAGCCATCGCCTTGCCGTGTCCACCCCACCCCCACAGCTCTTCAGCCGAGCGGGGAGGCCGTAAGCTCCAGCCCAAAGTGGCAGGAAGCGAAGGCTGCCTTCGCGGAAATGTGGCGCAAAGGCAGGTACTTCGCTCCTGCACTAAGGCTCCCAGGACTCTCCTCCCCCTCCTCCTCCTCTCATGTGGGAGGGGCACGGCAAGGCAATGGCCAGATCCTTAGGGCAGGAGAGAAGCCGCGTCCAAAGAGCCTCCTTAAGCGAGAAGCCGCCTGCCCTCCACGGCTTCTTGCTTCCAGAAGGAAGGTCTCTCCGTGCATGCACACCCTCCTGGCCCCACCACAGCCAGCCAGGGAGTCACGAGAGGGGGAGGAGGGGGGTCACCCGAAGGAAAACCTACACTGGGGGTGGCAATTGTTCCTCAACCAGCGCCGGAGAATCAGCCCCGGCTGCTTCTCCATTCCCACCGTCGCCCTTACGTTCTCAGGCCAGGGGAAAGAGGGGAGGGTGAGGCCAGCCAGTGATGGGACAGGGAGCCACAGCAGAGGCCCCAAAGAGCCGCATGCGGCTCCGGAGCCGTGGGTTGCCAACCTCTGAACTAAACAATCAAGGATTTGAACACATGTTGCTGCCATGTATTATCAGGACTAAGGAGGGGCTTCCCTTTGCAGTGTCAGAAAATGTTAACAGTCTGCATTTTGGTTGTCCAAAAGAAACAAGCAGAAAATGTTGGTGGGGGAGAGATTCTCCTGCAAAAATCTCTTTTGAATTCTATGTCCATTTCCCCCACTCCCCCCCCACAGTGGGGCTTACATGGATGAAATCCCTATTGGAATGTCTGATGGCAGAACTCGGCTGCTTCTCCATTCCCACCGTCGCCCTTACGTTCTCAGGCCAGGGGAGAGAGGGGAGGGTGAGGCCAGCCAGTGATGGGACAGGGAGCCACAGCAGAGGCCCCAAAGAGCCGCATGCGGCTCCGGAGCCGTGGGTTGCCAACCTCTGAACTAAACAATCAAGGATTTGAATACATGTTGCTGCCATGAATTATCAGGACTAAGGAGGGGCTTCCCTGGGCAGTGTCAGAAAATGTTAACAGTCTGCATTTTGGTTGTCCAAAAGAAACAAGCAGAAAATGTTGGTGGGGGAGAGATTCTCCTGCAAAAATCTCTTTTGAATTCTATGTCCATTTCCCCCACTCCCCCCCCCCACAGTGGGGCTTACATGGATGAAATCCCTATTGGAATGTCTGATGGCAGAATTCATTAGAATGGAGAGGTCATTATTTAATACCAGACATACAAGTAAGAGATAGTAATATGAATTCAGATATTTTTATGGTTTCATTCTCTAGAATAAGAGATATATGTTCCGGCATATAAGATGACTTTTTACCCCTTGAAAATCTTCTCAAAAGTCGGGGGTCATCTTATACACCGGGTACTGAAACTTCCGAGCCAAGGGGAACTCAAAAACTGCCGCGGCCACATCCCCTCCATTCTCCAGCCAAGCAGCCAAAGGAGCTCCAGAGCCCTGACGCCGCCCTGCATCTCAGTCTCCTGCTGGGAAGGCTGCGGCCGCCACAGCCAGCTGCAGCCTTCCCAGCAGGTGGGTATGCGCGGGAGGGACCACGGAGCAGAGGCGTCCAGCGGCTTAAGGCAAGAGGCGGGCGGGAGACACAGGCAGGAGCCTGCTGCCACCACCGCCACATCTGGCATCCCTGCGCCTCTCGCCCCACTCGCTGGGTGCCTCTGCTCCGCAGTCCCTCCCGTGCGCGCCCACCAAAGAAATATCAGAGCGGCGATAGCAGCAGCAGCGGCAGTAACGCACGCTCTCCTTCCCTCCCATGCGCATTAACCCTGCCGGTGCCGCGGTTGGGGACTCAGTCGGGTGGCTGGAGCCCCACGCGAGATGGCGACAGAGGCTCCTTCTTCCTCTGAGGGGAGGGTAGGGGAGCAACCCACCCACCTACCTCGCTTCCACTTGGCGTCTTGGAAGAGGGCTGGGCGAGGGAGAAAGGAGCCACGGTGGGGATTGGTTTGCAGGGAGAAAGAAAGAAAGAAAGAAAGAAAGAAAGAAAGAAAGAAAGAAAGAAAGAAAGAAAGAAAGAAAGAAAGAAAGAAAGAAAGAAAGAAAGAAAGAAAGAAAGAAAGAAAGAAAGAAGTTAGGAAGAAAGGAAGGAAGATGAAAGAAAGAAAGAAGTTAGGAAGGAAGGAAGACAGACAGACAGACAGAAAGAAAGAAGTTAGGAAGGAAGGAAGGAAGGAAGGAAGACAGACAGAAAGACAGACAGAAAGAAGAAAGAAAGAGAGAAAGAAAGAAAGAAAGAAAGAAAGAAAGAAAGAAAGAAAGAAAGAAAGAAAGAAAGAAAGAAAGAAAGAAAGGGAAGTTAGGAAGGAAGACAGACAGACAAAGAAAGAAGGAAGGAAGGAAGGGAAGGAAGACAGACAGAAAGAAAGAAAGAAAGAAAGAAAGAAAGAAAGAAAGAAAGAAAGAAAGAAAGAAAGAAAGATGTTAGGAAGGAAGGAAGACAGAAAGAAAGAAAGAAAGAAAGAAAGATGTTAGGAAGGAAGGAAGACAGAAAGAAAAAGAAAGATGGTAGGAGGGGTAGTCTTATAAGGTGAGTATATCCCAAACTCTATATCTTAACTGGAAAAGTTGGGGGTTGTCTTATACGCCCAGTCGTCTTATACGCCTGAACATACGGTAGTTGACTGCAAAGCATGCAGCTATTGGAGTAGCATTGTGACAGATTATTTAAAATTATGTTTAAACCTTCTATGTTCTTTTGTGCCAAATGCAATTTTTCAAAGGGGTGAACCATTGCAGCAAATGGTACATTTTAAATTCCTGCAGCAAACTTTCAACTATGCCTAAGTTAATTTAATATAAATGTCCTTGAAATAGATTTAATTGTTATCCAGTGTTTTTCAACCTTGGCAATTTTGTATGGACTTTACAACTCCAGAATTTCCCAGCCAGCATGCTAGCTGAAGAATTTTAGGAGCCAAATGCCATAAAAGTATGAAGCTTGAAAACACTGTTAGTCTATGTAAAAAGGATGTTGAGACTCTGGAAAGAGTGCAGAAAAGAGCAACAAAGATGATTAGGGGACTGGATTCATGCGTGAAAGAGATGAGAGAGAGGAAAGTGGAGGAAAAGAGAGGAGTCCCCTCTGTCCCTGCCCCCGTGATCCCGGTGCAGGAGGATATCTGCTTGTGTGTATGCGTGCATGCATGAAAGAGATGAGAGAGAGGAAAGAGGAGGAAAAGAGAAAGAAATGAGAAAATGATGGAGGGAGAGAATGAGAGACAGGAAAGAGAGAAACATGAGAGAGAGAAAGGGAGAAAGAGATGAAAGAGATGAGAAAGAGAGGCTGGAGAAAGAAAAAGAGAGAGAGATGAAAGAGATGAGTGACAGGAGATGAGAGAGAGAGAAAGATTAGAGAGAGAGAGAGAAGAGAAAGAGAGAGATAGGGAGAAAGAAAGAAAAAGACATAGAGAGAGATAGGGAGAAAGAAAGAGAAAAGCACACAGAGAGATATCTGTTTAAAAGAAAATAGAAAAATGGCTCTCAGTGTTTAAGGCTGCAGACCCCTGGGTTAGGCAAACACCATGGTCGTTAAGTAAACCTTGTGGTCATTAAGCGAACACTGGTTGTTAAACGAGTCCATTTTCCCCTATGGGTATTTTTAACTGGAAACCAGAAGAAATTGTTGGGAACTGGCAAAAAACATAGAAAACCTCAGTCACATGACTGTGTGGGATGTTGTAACTGGTCATAAATGTGTATGTGTGCGCACGTGCATACATGTGTGCATGCATATGGCTGTCAAAACTCAAAAAACAGGTCAAGTAGCTCTGAGGAGGTCAGTCATAAATTTGAACACTTGCTAAGCAACCGGCCATTAAGCGAGGACCACTTGTATTTGGTTTGCCTTAAGGGTTCAGAGCTGTATGGAATCTGGTTTCCTTTAATTTTTGGGGGGATTGTAAAAGGTCCGGATGCAGGAATCCTCATAGGGGGAACTAGGATTGTGACCACTTAGTCACACCCACCCAGTCACATGACCATGAAGCCATGCCCACCCAGTCACATGACCATGAAGCCATGCCCACCATCACATGACCATCAAGCCACTCTCACCTGGTCACATGACCACCAAGCCACGGCTACAAAATTAAGCCACACCCACAGAGTGGTAGTAAAAAAAATTAGGAAACCGCCCCTGGATTGGAGGGTAAAACATATGAAGAACAGTTGCAGGAACTGGGTATGTCTAGTGACTAGTCTAATGAAAAGAAGGACTAGGGGAGACATGATAGCAGTGTTCTAATATCTCAGCGGTTGCCACAAAGAAAAGGGAGTCAAACTATTCTCCAAAGCACCTGAGGGTAGAACAAGAAGCAATGGGTGAAAACTAAACAAGGAGAGAAGCAACTAAGGAGAAATTTTCTGACAGTCAGAACAATTAATCAGTGGAATAGCTTGCCTCCAGAAGTTGTGAATGCTCCAACACTGGAAGTTTTAAAGAAGATGTTGGATAACCATTTGTCTGAAGTGATGTAGGGTTTCCTGTCTAGGCAGGGGGTTGGACTAGAAGACCTCCAAGGTCCCTTCCAACTCTGTTGTTGTTGTTGTTGTTGTTGTTGCTGTTGTTGTTGTTGTTGTTGTTGTTATTATTATTATTGTTGTTGTTGTTGTTGTTGTTGTTGTTGTTGTTGTTGTTGTTGTGTTTAGGGCTGTCCTTAAGTGAAGGACTGGACTGTTTAATGTGGATGGTCTTATTCTTAACGAAGGAAGTTTTGTGTTAAATATTGAACAACACACTGCCTTTGGCACTTCTTTCTAAATCATTCTTTTAGTATCCTGGAGAATTGCCCATCGTTTTGCTGTTGAAGCTGGATTGGTTGCACTGTCATCTAATAGCACTTACTATTAATCTAGATTCTTTTTCTCAGTTTTTGACTTAATTTCTAGATATCTGCTGTCATTCAGAACCACCTTTGCTAGACATAATCTGTGGGAATGGAGAATTCAGTTAAACAGTTTGCAGACTAATGTCAATATGGAAAATGGAACTAATTATAGTTTATGTAATCTATAGTATATAAATAACAATTAGTGCTGTGATTTACCAGTATTTCCTTTTTTGTTCTTTTCTTTTTTTGAAATCTTTGTCTGAAAAATTGTTAAGTCATGTTATTCTCCTTTTGTTCATCTATTTAATTTCTCCATACATAATAGATTTTAGGAACAGTAAATGCAGCTAATTCCTAATGTCTTTGATGGTCGGACTAGTTGTAATTTTATATGCTTCTCATACAAAGAAATTTCTGAAGTGATAATATTGCTTCATCTTTGCTTTTTTTATACACACACAACCACAGCAGACTTTGCATATAGAAAATCCATTAGCAAAAAGAACTGGAGAAAAAATTTGGAACTTTGTTACTATATATCAGTGATGGCTAACCTTTCCCCAACCGACTGCCCAAAGCGTGTGTGGCCCCCTAACCCCAAAATGCAATTTGCACCCCCACAAGGCCCCTGCCCCCCCACATGCGCGCACAGCCCCCCGCATGTGCCCCACTCCTGTGCATGCGTGTGTGTCCCTCTTACGTGCCTTACCCCCGTGCATGCACAGCAGAGACCCAATGACCAGCTGGCCAGCGGGAGGCGCTCAGACATGTATGGCAGAGCTGAACTGGGCCGACGGCTCACGTGCCCACAGAGAGGGCGCTGCGTGACACCTGTGGCATGTGTGCCATAGGTTCACCATCATGGCTATATATGTTAACAGCAGCAAGTGTCAGAATTCGAAGTATCACCCCCCAACAGAAGTAAAACTCCAAGGTAGGCATTTTCCTCAAAGTTCCATTTTATTAGAGATGTCATATTGGCACATCTGGGAAAACCCGAATCTGAAGGCCTCCGGGTTTTCCCCACCCAAATTAAAGTCAAAGTTCCTTCCCCTGCACCCACATGTCTATCACATGGTCCAATCATGACCCCGTCCCAACTGGAGTTGTTGTTATGGCTATACATCTCACCATATCTCCATCCACCCCCCCCCTCCCATTTCCCACAGCATGCCCATCCACCAAGTGTGGCAGCCCTGAAAATCTAAAGTAAAAGATGCCTCCAGGGCTAACAGGCTGCCCCCCTCAGCTGATGAGCGTGTCCTGAAATGAGATGAATGTAGGAGGTTAATCCAGTCAGTCACTAACCGCCTCCCTACCCCAGGAGGACCCTTTGGCTTATTAGGGAGTTTATCGTGGGATTGTTTCACTAGCCTATCTGCCTTCACATCCCGGCTCTTAACCCAGGTAGCTTCATACAAAGACTATCTTTTCTAATGGACCAAATACTGCAAACGACTCCTATGCAATTTAGAGTCCAAAATTTTCTTAACCTCATAATGGGTTTCCCCTTGCACTACCATCGGCTTAGATGCTGGGCAGTCCTGTGGTCTGAGTCTTAACTAACAGGCTTCAGCAAGGTGCTGTGGAAGACTGGATGCACTTTCCATAATAGGCGTGGGAGGTTAAGTTGAACTGTTACTGGGTTAATTACTTTCACTATTGAAAACGGTCCTAAGAACTTCAGTCCTAGCTTTCTGCTGGGCAATTTCAATTTAATGTATTTGGTGGACAGGTAAATGCAATCTCCCATGCAAAAGGGGTTTGAAGTGATTGGCGTTTATCTGCTTGTTTCTTGTATGCTTCTGCTGCCTCTGCTTTCTTGGTGTTTTCCGAACCCCTCTTGAGCAACTCCATCCATTTGGCTAGAGTCATGGAGGGCGGCTCTCTTGGCAACTTGGGCATGGGAACAAATTCCATGCCGCTAGTGACTTGAAAGGGGACTAGTCCGGTGCTGCTATGCACTGCATTGTTGTAAGCCACTTCCACAAAAGGCAGGAGATCTGCCCAGTTGTTTTGTTGGTAATCCACATAGCATCTTATGTACTGCTCTACCATGGCATTCGTACGTTCCATGGCTCCATTCGTGCTCAGATGAAAAGTCGAGGTAAGTCCTTGAGTTGACCCGATGGATTTCAGGCATTCTCTCCAGAATTTAGTGGTGAACTGAATGCCTCTGTCTGAGATTACCCGGCGGGACACTCCATGCAGTCAGTAGATCTGCTTGATGAACATTTTAGCTAGTTTCCTGGCCGAGAGTAACCCGGAGCAGGCATTAAAGTGGGCTTGCTTAGAGAATAAGTCAATCACAATGCAGATGACTGTATTTTCCCCACTCTCTATAAAAATTCATAGCAATCTCCTCCCAGAGCTGGCTGGGGTTAGCTACTTGTTGGAGAAGTCCAGGAAGTTTTCCTGGCCTCATCTTCATAGTGACGCAGGTAGCACGACTTTTTACATAGTCCTCCACATCATCTTTCATCTTTGGCCACCAGAATTGTCTCTGGCTAAGTGGAAGCTGAAGTGACTGGCCAGTCAGGAGTCTCAGCTGCACTGCAAGATATGCAGCCTCAAGTGGGAATGTATAGTTTGGACCCTTTCCAAGCTAGCTCTTCTCTCATGGTCAGGATGTCCCGGTTTTCATTAAACCACTTATCGGCTGGGAGCACAGCTTTTAGCGCAGCTGTCATTTGCTCCGCTCTCGGGTCATTTTGGTGTTTGGTTTGGCCCCTAGTGGTGACTTGCACAGCTTGTTGAGAAGGGGGGGGGTGATCACATGGATGAATTCCTCCCTCTGACTAGTGAATTGTGGCTTTCTGGATAGTGCATCTGCTAGCAGGTTTCTCTCCTGGGATGTATTTTAGCTCAAAATAGAACCGTTTAAAATACTGCGCCCAGCAGACTTGTTTCGGGGAGAGCTTTTGGGGGTTCTTTAGGACCTCGAGGTTTTTGTGGTCAGTCCAGACCTCAAAAGGCACTTTACTCCCCTCTAAGAAGTGTCTCCAGGAAAGGGGAGCCCAGCAGACTGTGTAAGCCTCCTTCTCCCATATTGCCCATTGTCTGTCAATGTTGGTGAGTTTTTTGGACACATACACGCAGGGCAAGAGCTGACCCTGTGGGTCCTTTTGCAAAAGCACCATTGCCACGGCTACATCACTGGCGTCGGCTTGAACAATGAACTGCCGTTCAGGGTCAGGGTGCTGAAGAATTGAGTCTTTTTAATTTTTCGAATGCTTTTTGGCAATCTAGTGACCAGGCCACTGGGTGGATTGGATGTGGTTTCGTAAGGGCCCCCCCCCTGTTTTCAGTAGTTCCGTCAGGGGTAGGGCTACTTCTGCAAAATCTGGAATGAATTGCCTATAGAAGTTTGAGAACCCCAGGAAGCTCTGAAGTTGCTTGCTAGTGCATGTGGGTTGCCAGTCCAGCATCACTTTCACTTTCTCTGGATCCATCTCGATCCCCTCATTTGACACTCAGTAGTACAGGTAGTCTAGGGAAGTCTTATGGAACTCCCATTTGGAAAGCTTTGCATAGAGCTTCGCGGCTAGGAGTCTTTTCAATAATGCACTAATTTAACGTGTTCTTCCAACATATAACAGGAGCAGAGGGCACTCAGACATATGGTGACTGTGCTGGCCGCATCGGAAGCACTTGATCGTTCCTAGTGGTGCCGGTTGTGGTTCTTCAGCCAGCTTTGCCGGGGCTTGGCGACCCAGGGCCCTCTTACCTAATTTCTCTGGGATGGGCTTCCGGTGTGGGTGGATCTGTAGGTCCATGGCTATGGCCATCCGGTACCAGTCCTGTATGCGGTCCTGGACCCCCCTGTAGGTGCAAGGTTGCCTGAGGTCCTGGTCCAGCGCTTCTTTGAAGTTGTAGACAAAGAGGCATTCAAGCCAGTCTCTCAGTTTTCTGGCCAGCCTTTGGAATTCCCAGACAAATTCTTTTGGGGGTCGGCCTGCTTACTTCAGGCTTTTGATTTCAGCTTCAGCTTCCTCTCTGTGGGCTGTATCTTCAAATCGGACCTGGAGCAGTTGCACGAACTCATCAGCATCTTCTAGTTCCAGGGCTCCTTCATCGTGTAATTGGGCTATCCTTTGGTACTGCACCAATCCTTGGCTGGGGTAAAAGGCCCAGCCAGGGGGGATTTGGTCAGCGGGAGGCAGTCTGATGGCCGGCTGGCGAGATGGGATGTTGGGTCTTGGCAGCCCCAATGGTTCCCCCTGCAATCCAGGGCTGGATTGGCCTAGAGGCCCTTGCTGCTGCGTGGTGCCAACTTCCACAGGAGCTGTCATCTCAGTGGACTGGGACCGGTGAGGGAGGCTAAGATGTGATCCCCTTTGTGCTGAGTAAAACAAAGCCGAAGCTCCACTCTGGCCAGTCGTGACTCCTTGGTCCGGGAAGGTTAACGTGGGTTGGGCTAGGATCCAGCTGGGCTGGCCACTTGGGGTAGGCTGGGCGATGCTGCCCATGCTAAGTTGGTCAAATCATTCCAGAAGACCAGCTAGCGACTGGCTCCGCGATGGTGGCAAGGAACTCAATTGCCTAGAATTGCTTGGCTCAGGACTCGTCGTTCTCCGCTTGAAGACCCATGTGCGCTTCGCTCTGCCTGTTGCAATCTGAGGCTTCTGAAGTGCCGCCCTGACTGCAAACTCCTGAGACAGCGCAGCTCCCGTGGCTTTGCCCCATTGGGAAGAATCCAGCTGAGCAATCTGCCAGGGTGCCAGCTTTTTGGGCCAGGCGCCTCGCCAATGCTCAGCCTCTATGCTTTCCGAAGGGGAGTAGATGGTCTCGAGGATGACCTCTGAGCTAGTCCCTGTAGTTCCTTCCATGGTTGCCATCTTCTCCTCCATCTTCCCTGAGTGTTTACGCTGCCTGGCAATCAAGCCAGTGCCCAGGGCTCAGGACCTGGGACAGCAACTCGTGGAGCAGGGAGCTGGGTAGATTATTTTTTTAAAGGAGATCCGGGTTAATGTCAGGGTTCCAAGTAACACCCCCAACAGAAGTAAAACTCCAAGGTAGGCATTTTCCTCAAAGTTCCTTTTTATTAGAGATGTCATATTGGCAAATCTGGGAAAACCCGAATTTGAAGGCCTCTGGGTTTTCCCCACCCAAATTAAAGTCAAAGTTCCTTCCCCAGCACCCACATGTCCCTCACATGGTCCAATCATGACCCCGTCTCAATTGGAGTAGCTTCTCAGTCACGCCTCTCCAGGTCCAGGCTGAACATCCTTGACTCCCAGGGAAAAGAATGCTGTCATGGCTACACATCTCACCCTGTCTCCACCCCCCATTTCCCACAGCATGCCCATCCACCAAGTGTGGCAGCCCTGAAGATCCAAAGTAAAAGATGGCCTCCAGGGCTGACAGCAAGACTATTGTATGCGCAAAAATGGAAAGACACTTTGATACCTACCATGGAAGAATGGTTGCAGAAGTTGATGGAGTTGGCTGAAATGGCAAAACTGATGACTCTGATTAAAGAAAAAAACATAAGTACTTTTGATTCCACATGGAAAATGCTTCTGAATTTCATGCTTAATGTGGAAAAGAATGTAACTTTGACTTTGGATTTTATAGATTAGATTGATAGATCTTTATAGAAATGACTTGTTCATCAGAGGGTGGAGCTGATGTCACGGCAATACGGTGGTTGATTAGCGGACTCTACCTGCCAGGAGGCCCCCAAGGGGCCAAAAGTCAGCCCGGAGAGGTGACGAAGGTAGAGGGGACACTCCGTAGATTGCAAGGAGGAAAGCAACCCCTTGCAGGTCTGGAGGAAGCCCTCAAATTGACAGGAGAAAAAGACGGCCATTACGGCCAGACCAAGCTGAGACAGCCCGACTGAAGAAGATACTGAGAAAGACCGATCAGCAGCATGAGTGATCTGGGCAAAAATCTTTCTAGCCTCTGGGGTGGAACGTTCCCCCAAAATAATTTATCTTTCGAGAGACTCAAGAGGTGGAGGCAGGGTGTCCTTTTCCCACTCCCCAAAGCTTAGTAGCGACACGAAAGTTTGGACTGGTTCCTTTCTTTTTACATTTAAAAAAATATTGGAACTGACTTTATGGTTATTTTGTTTGGATGGACTCTAAAAAAGTTTTCTTTTAGACATTTTGGACACTTTGAAATAAATACTCAAGTAAAAATGGAGAAATTGAGTAAGAGTGACATCTACTGGTTGGAGAGAACATTATAAAGTGAAAGGAAGAATATTATTATGACTGGGGTAGTTATCTTTAGAATGGAGTCTGAAACAAAATAACACCTGCAAACTGTTTACATTGAAGGTTTGGAGATACATAGTGAAAACATTGAAACACTCTGAACCAGCGTGGATTTCAAACATATCTAGCAAAGTGAAGCAGAGACATAACTTGGATTTGTTTCAGACCAAGTGGATGATTTTTTTTCTTTTCTGGTTCCTTGACTGGCTAGATATTGCAAATAGTGATTTTTGTTCCTCCCTGTTTAATGCCTTGGGATTATAAATACATCTAACAATGAACTGAGAAATAGCTTGGATTCATTTTGAGAATAAGTGGATAGTTTCTTTTTCCTTTTTTATCTGCTAGACACTGTGAACTATAACGTTTTATTTATTTATTTATTTATTTATTATTTTAGTGTTCTTATATGCCGCCCTACTCCCTAGGGACTCAGGGCGGCGTACAGCATTTAAAGAACAACTAAACAATATAATAATTTTAAAAAAGTTTTAAAAAAGTTTAAAAAACATATAAAACATACATGGGGGAGACCTAGAATGTAAAATTGTCTCAAATCACCCCGCCTGCAGGAAGAGCCATATCTTAACAGCTTTTCGGAAGGCAAGCAAGGTGGGGATAATTCGGATCTCTGGGGGTAGTTGGTTCCAGAGAACAGGGGCCCCCACAGAGAAGGCCCTCCCCCTAGGTCCCGCCAGCCAACATTGTTTGGTTGACGGGACTTGAAGGAGTCCCACTCTGTGGGACCTGACTGGTCGAAGGGAAGTATGAGGTAGGATGTGGTCCCGGAGGTAACCTGGACGTAAGCCATGTAGGGCTTTAAAGGTGATAATCAACACCTTGAATTGCACCCAGAGACCAATGGGCAACCAGTGCAGCTGGCGGAGTACGGGTGTTACGTGGGCGTATATTGAGACACCTACCACAGCACGCGCAGCCACATTTTGCACCAGTTGAAGTCTCTGGATACTCTTCAAGGGTAGCCCCATGTAGAGTGCATTACAGTAGTCCAATTGAAAGGTGACAAGGGCGTGAGTGACCGTGAGTAGAGCCTCCTGGTGCAATTGGTGCACCAGGCGGACCTGTGCAAAGGCTCCCCTAGCCACAGCAGTAACATGGTGGTCTAATTTTAGCTGCGGATCTAGGAGAACTCCCAAATTGCAGACCTGCTGGGTGTCATCAGCGTACTGTTGAAAACTCACCCCGTGTCGACAGATGATCTCCCCCAGCGGTTTCATGTAAATGTTAAACAGGATGGGCAAGAGGACCGAACCCTGAGGCACCCCACAAGTCAGGGGCCTAGGAGACAACCTCTGTCCTATTAACACCGACTGCATCCTATTGGCAAGGTAAGAGGAGAACCACCGTAAAACAGTGCCTCCCACTCCCACCTTGCCGAGACGATGCAGAAGCATATCATGGTCGATGGTATCAAAAGCCGCTGAGAGGTCAAGTAGCACCAGGATGAAAGAATGACCCCCATCCCAGGCTCGCCAGAGATCATCCATCATCCAGTTTTGGGGAATTGGCGGGCCTTGTGAATTCTAAATACTAACTAGTGAGAGGAGAAGAAAAAAAATCAATTGTTTGCAAAGGAGTGTCTTACGTTGCCCTGGGATTAATTTATGGACTGATCTTGTGGATTATAAAAGTTACAAGACTGTGAAACTGGTTGGAAATTGGAAGGGAAAAGTCTGTTCTCTCCTTGGTTTACTAACAGATTAAAATAGTGGGGTCAGGAACTGGTTGGGGAATAGGAGATTATTGTGGTGCATGTTGCTAAAATAAGTTTTAAACTAACTTTGTTAATAGACACAAGCAGAAATGGCAAGCAACCCAAATTTAAGAAAATTAGGAAAGAAAACAACATCTGCAACATCATGCCCATCAAATCAAAGGTCAATAGAAAGTATGCTGCAATCAGAAAAATCAAATTCATTCCAAAAAGACATGCTGATGATGTTCCAATCTCTACAGGAGGCTATAACAAAAAATCACAATGAGATGAAAAGTGAGTTGGGAGAGGTGAAATGAACAATACAAAATATGGATGAAAGAATAGAGAATTTTCAACAAATGATAGCAAAAAATGAACAAAGGATTCAGATAATAGAAGAGAAATCAGAACAAGCAGAGAAAAAAATGGAGGAAATGAACCAAAGGCTGACACAGGAAAACAAAGAGCTGGAGGAAAACATGATCTCATTGCAAATGGAAAAGGCTGCTTATTTCAAAATATAGAAGAGGAAAAAGGGGAAGATCTGCCTGACATAATGGCAGAATTGTTGGCAAATGCTTTACAGATTACAAAGCAGGAAATGCAGAGATCGATGAAACATTTAGAATACACACAAGTTATGTGACAAGACATAATCTCCCAAGAGAAGTGCATGTCAGATTTGTTAAGAAGATGGTAAGAGTTGAAGTACTCAAAAAAGCAAGAGATGAACCATTGCAATATAAAGGCAAAGAAATTGTGGTGTTGATACAGGTGCCAAGAAGAGTATGAAACATAAGGAGACAATACCAATTCCTGACAAGTCAGCTGATCAAATACAATGTAAATTTCAGATGGTTGACACCGGAGGGAATACTAGTAATTTGGAATGAAAAAAGATATAGATTGGACTCATTAGACAAAGCATATGAATTCTATGAACATTAATTTGGTGTCACCAAAGAACAAGAAAGGGGAGAGGAAGCAGAACGTAATAGCAATAGCAATAGCACTTAGACTTATATACCATTTCATAGTGCTTTTACAGCCCTCTCTAAGCGGGCTGTAAAAGACAAAAGGAACCAGGAAATGTGGAAAAGACTATGTGGCAAGAAGAAAGTGTGGCCAAGAAAATAGAACGAGCAGAATGAGAAGGAACAAGAGCAAAGGAACAGAGAGAAATAAGATCAACTAGGACAATACGACCTATATATAAGTGATAAGATGGAAGAAGAATAAAAGATGTTATCAATAAATATAAATGGATTGAATTCACCTATGAAAAGGAAAAAAAACTTTCACAAAATTACTAAAAACTAAAACTAGACTTAATTTGTCTCCAAGAAGTCCAAATCAAACAACAACATAGCAAGCTTTTAGAATACCCCAATATTGGAAAAGCATATTTTTCATTAGCACAACAAAAGAAAAGGGGATAGGTTTTATATATAAAGGAAACAATAAATGCGAAACATCTTTACATAGATGAAAAAGGGAGAATTTTGATGGTGGAGGTAATAATAAACCAAACACAAATATTGCTGATAGTGATATACAGTATGTGCCGAATAACAAACAAGAAGAATTTTACAAAAATTCCATATGAAAATAACTGAAATGGATTATGAAAACATTTGAGTGCTAAGAGATTTCAATGCAATTGTGGATGCAAAATTAGATTATAGAAGTAGGAAAATAGGTAAAAAGGCACCAAAACTTTTTTTTAATGACAGAAGAATTATCACTCCAAGACACATGGACAGAAATGAACTTAGAGAAAAATCAATACACATTGTGAGAAATATGAATTTATTCTTGTTAAATAAGACATGTAATAAGAGCCATAGCACAACCATATTGAAGTTATTTGTAATGGACAAATAATATTGTGTAACAAAATGTATTTTATGGATGTCAGCTCATTTTCACTGTCCTCAGATACAGGATATGTTTTTACCATTTTGTGGGAATGAAGAGGAGAGGAAGGGATGATACGGAAATGTTTTTCTCTTTTGTTATGTGGGAAATGAGCTCATGAGAATGCCCAGGTTCACACAGAAAGAGAGGAAGTATGGAGCTATCAGGATGATGGATAACTCCTGGGGTTTTTTTCCTAGGTTGTAAACACTGTGTTAGGATGTTACATAATGGGAGGTTGGACGATATGATGTGAGGAGAATGGGAGGAGTAAGGTGGAGTCATGTTCTGTATAAATCCATGTTTCTGGATAATGGCTTTGCCTCTATTTGTTTCAGAAGTTCTGTCTTCTGTCCAAGTATTGGACCTTTGATCAAAGTGAAATATTAAAATCTGTTTATGTTGTTCTTAATCTGGATTCCTGCTTACTTATTTTTCTCACACACATTCTACTCAGATAGATATCAATCATGGTTAAGAATAGATATGATATGAATGACACCGGAAATAAGAGCAAATGTACAAGAGATAGAAATTGAAATGAATGTATGGGCAGATCAGTGGTGGGTTCCTACCGGTGCAGCCCACTCTATATTACTGGTAGCGGCCAGCAGATGGTGCTATTTGAGCGCGGCTGCTCCGGTGCTGTGTTTTTGGGCTTTTTGCTTCTGCGCATGCACAGAAGCAAAATCTCGGCAAAATCTCGTGAGGGGACGCGCGTGTGTGCACAATTTTGGTGAGATTTTGCTTCAGCGCATGCCCGAAAGCAAAATCTTGGTGAAATTGCATGCGTGCAAGCGTCCCCTCACAAGATTTTGCTGAGATTTTGCTTCCGCACATGCACAGAAGCAAAATTGTGCGAGAAGTGTGCATGTGTAGCGAGGGGGCGTGCGCGTGTAGCAAGTGTGTGCGTGCACCAAACATGGCGATGTGCATGCAGAGCTCTGGTAGTGAGGTAAGAGAGCAACCCGCCCCTGGGGCAGATCATAACCCAATAAAAATAAAATGGAAAGGCCAAAGGAAAAAATCGAGATAGATGCTGAATCAAGCTATATTAAAGGATAAAGAATTTTTACAAATGACGGAAAAAGAAATGGATTTGTAAAGAGAATAGAAAAGAAGAGACTTCACTACAAAACGTATGGGATACAGCAAAAGCATATATTCTGGGACTAGTCATAACCTACACAGCAAAAAAGAACAAGAAAAAGATGCAAACACAAAAGAGATTAGCAGAAGAATATAAAAGACTTGAAATAGAATTACAGAAAGAACTGCAAAAAAGAAATTTAAAAAAACAAATGGAACTAATAAAACACAAACTTAACTTAATGGAAACAGAAGAACTAACACAAAAAATTAAAAGCAAAACTACTTTGAAAATGCCAATAAACCAGGAAGATGGTTAGCATATAAACTGAAAAAGGAGAAAGAGAAGAAATTGATACATAGTTTGTTAGATGAAAAGGGAACCCTTCACTACCAAAATGAAATAATAATAATAATAATAATTAAGAATTACTATGAAAAATTATACATTCAAGAGAAGGTGGCAGAAGAAAAAATAAAAAATATTTGGAGAAAGCTGAACTACCCAAAGTGCCTGAAATAGTGAAGGTTATGTTAAATGAAAAGATAACGATGACCAGAACCAGATGGATTACCGGCAGAACTTTATAAACACAAGATATTTTAGGTTTGCCAATGTTGGAAGTTTACAATGAAGTACTGTTAGAAGCTAAAACACCAAACTCATGGATGGAAGCAAATACAGTATAACTCTAATACCGAAAGAAGAATCAGACAGAACACAGATAAAAAAATTACAGGCCAATATCAAATTACAGGCGTATACAAAATATACGCTTCAATAATTACAGAGAGATTAAAAAGATTTTTGAATGAATTTATACATCCAGACCAGAATGGATTTCTACCTAAAAGGTAAATTAAAAATAATATGAAAATCATACTGAAGACGTTGGAGTATTATGAAGTACATTCCGAAAAACAAATGGCATTGATTTCTTTAGATGCACAGAAAGCATTTGATAATGTAAATTGGCAATTTATGTTACTACAATTAAAATATATGGATTTTGGTGAGAAATTTATCAACACGATTAAGGCAATATATTCTAAACAAACTGCAAAAGTGATGGTCAATAGGGACATGACAGAGAACTTTAACATAAGGAAAGGCATGCGACAAGGATGTCCCTTGTCCCCTTTACTATTTATATTAACATTGGAAGTATTGAACAGAAACATCAGACAAGACCCAGAAATAAAAGGAATGGAAATATCTCAGTCATGATGGGGAGAGGTAGGTATAGCGGGAGCAGAGGGGTGGGCCGCTCTTGGGAATAAGATCTCGCTGTTTACAAGCGATCCCTTGTTCCGGCCCCTCTGATGTGGTTCCATCGTGCTCAACCTGAGTACCTGGTGACCGGGATTTTCAGGGCCCTAGGCTCAAGCTGATGCTATTGAATGCCAGGCCAATTGTCAACAAAGTCTCCCTAATACGTGATTTAATCACTGACGAGGGGGTGGACCTGGCATGCATAACTGAGACCTGGCTGGGCCAGGAGGGGGGAGTAGCCCTCTCCGAGATATGCCCAGACAGGTTCTCAGTGTTGCATCAACCACGACCCCAGGGAAGGGGGAGAGGAATGGCTATTATAACGCGCCGGAATCTACATCCTCATAGGAGCCCTGCCCCAGAGATTGTCGGGTGTGAGACGCTCCTTCTGAAGTTGGACTTAGGGGTTCAGGTGGGCCTTTTGTTAGCGTACCTGCCTCCCAGCTGCGTTACCAAGTCCCTGCCTGAGCTGCTTGAGGCGGTAGCAAGCCTGGCGGTGGAGTTCCCCAGGCTTATAGTGCTGGGGGACTTTAACCTGCCTTCGGCGGGCGAAACCTCTGCTGCAGCTCAGCAGTTCATGGATTCCATGACAACCATGGACCTGACCCAAGTAATCCAGAGTTCGACTCATGAGGGAGGTCACATGCTTGACCTAGTGTTTCTCTCGGGGTAGTGGAGAGATGATCTGAAGCCAGGGGATATAGTCACCACCCTGTTGTCATGGTCAGATCATTTCCTATTGAGGTTGGATTTCACAGCCACACTCCTCCCCCGCAAGAAGGCGGGACCGATTAGATGGTTCCACCCCAGGCGCCTAATGGAGCCGGAAGGATTCCAGAGGGAACTTGGGGAAATACCTGAAACCCTGGTCCACAATTCGTCTGAGTCCCTGGTGGCTGCCTGGAACACCGTAGCATCAGGAGCATTAGATCGGATTGCGCCTTTGCGACCTCTCCGTGGCAGTGGATCCCAGAAAGCTCCCTGGTTCACTGAGTAGCTCCGGGAGATGAAACGCCACAAGAGATGTCTGGAGCGACGCTGGAGAGCCAGTAAAACCGAATCTGACCGAACACTTCTAAGAACTTTTATTAAGTCTTATTTAGTGGCGATAAGGGCGGCAAAACGATCTCATTTTTCCACTCTTATTGAATCCACAGATTCTTGCCCAGCCACCTTGTTTAGGGTGACTCGCTCCCTCCTTTCTAAAGGGGGAGCGAGGAACACTTGCATGGTAGAGCTGAGGAATTTGTGCAGTTTCTGACGGATAAAGTCGCTCAGATTTGGTTGAACCTGGACTCTGGCTGGACAGAGTCCATTGAGTTGACAGGGGCAAGTCTTAGTCCAGCATTGTGGGAGGAATTTGAGCCAGCCACTCCTGATGACGTGGACAAGGCCGTGGGTGCGATGAGCTCTTCCACCTGTTTATTGGACCCGTGCCCCTCCTGGCTGGTTTCGGCCAGCAGAGAGGTGGCACGTGGCTGGATCCAGGTGGTGATCAACGCTTCTTTTAGGGAGGGATCCGTACCACAGCCTTTAAAGGTTGCGGTGGTGAGACCCCTCCTTAAGAAGCCTTCCCTGGATCCAGCGGATTTGAAGAACTTTTGTCTGGTCCCAAACTTACCTTTTATAGGTAAGGTTGTTGAGAAGGTGGTAGCTTTTCAGCTTCTTTGGATATTGGAGGAAACTGATCATCTAGATTCTTGTCAGTCGGGTTTCAAGCGCGGCTACAGTACAGAAACTGCCTTGGTCACCCTGATAAATGATCTCTGGCAAGCCCGGGATGGGGATTATTCTTCCATCCTAGTGCTACTTGACCTCTCAGCGGCTTTCAATACCATCGACCATGGTATCCTTCTGCATGTCTTGGCGAGTTGGGAGTGGGAGGCACCATTTTACGGTGGTTCTCCTCTTACCTCGCCGATAGGATGCAGTCGGTGTTAACAGGAGGACAGAGGTCGTCTCCCATGCCCCTGACTTGTGGGGTGCCTCAGGGTTCAGTCCTCTCGCCCATCCTGTTTAACATTTACATGAAACCGCTGGGGGAGATAATCCGTCGACACGGGGTGAGTTTTCAACAGTATGATGACGACACCCAGCTGTACATTTCCACCCCATCTCAATTTAGGGAGGCAGTGGATGTAATGTGCCGATGCCTGGATGACGTCAGGATCTGGATGGGGAGGAACAGGCTCAAGCTTAACCCCGACAAGACTGAGTGGCTCTGGATATTGCCCCCTAAGGACTATGTCGACTGTCCCTCCTTGGTTCTTGGGGGAGAAAAATTAGCTCCCTCTGAACAGGTTCGCAATTTGGGAGTTCTCCTAGATCCACAGCTAAAATTAGACCAACATCTAACAGCTGTGGCTAGGGGAGCCTTTGCACAGGTCCGCCTGGTGCACCAATTGCGACCATATTTGGAGGAGGCTCTACTCACAGTCACTCATGCCCTTGTCACCTCTCGACTGGATTACTGTAATGCGCTCTACATGGGGCTACCCTTGAAGAGTATCCGGAGACTTCAACTGGTGCAAAGTGCAGCTGCACGTGCTGTGGTGGGTGTCTCAAGATACACCCACATAACACCCATACTCCGCCAGCTGCACTGGTTGCCCATCAGTCTCCGGGTGCAATTCAAGGTGTTGATTATCATCTTTAAAGCCCTAATGGCTTTGGTCCAGGTTACCTCCGGGACCGCATCCTACCTCATATTTCCCTTCGACCGGTCAGGTCCCACAGAGGGTTTCCTCCATGTCCCGTCAACCAAACAATGCCGGCTGTCAGGGCCTAGGGAGAGGGCCTTCTCTGTGGGGGGCCCTGCTCTCTGGAACCAACTGCCCCCAGAGATCCGAATTATCCCCACCTTGCTGGCCTTCCAAAAAGTCATCAAGACATGGCTTTTCCTGCAGGCGGGATGATTGAGACAATTCTACATCTTAGCTCTCCCCCATGCATGTATGGTTTTTAAATGTTTTTTTCGTATTTTTCGGAGTATAAGATGCACTTTTTGGCCCCCAAAAAGAGGGTGGAAATGTCGGTGCGTCTTATACACCAAATACAGCAATTTTTGGCCTCCCGAAGCCCCACCCCCACATCCCATTTTTGCAAAAAAATGGGCTGTTTTTTTTCAAAAAATGGGGGTGTTTTTGCCTTCCCCCACCTCCTAGGAGTGCTCTGCAGGCTTCCCAAACCCTCTGCATGCCCTGTTTTTGCAAAAAAATGAGCGAAAAATGGGGCGTTTTTCACAAAAACAGGGGTGTTTTTGCCTTCTAATTACCCCATCTAGCATGAGTGGAGGAGGAATTCTGGGAGTTGAAGTCCACTAGTCTTTTTTTTATTTCAAAAAGTTTTATTAGTACAAAGTACAAACATTTTTCTCTTTTTCTCCCCCCTTCCCCCACCCCCCCATCCTTCCCCCCTCTCACCCACCCACCCCGACTTCCCAGAAAAAGCACAGGGTATAATATTCAATAAAAATAAGATTAAAGTATACTAACAAATTATTAATTTCAAAATTTCTCTAAATCTTTAACTCCTTGTTGCTCAGAACCTTTTAAGCATAGTCTAAAAATCAGGCATATTATTAATCAATTAACATTTCAATATATCAGACTGTTAATTTACTCCATTATGTATCTTTCATTTATATAGTCTTTAAAATATAATAATAAAAGGAAGAGAAAGAAGAAATCTTTCTTTCACCATTTCATTCAGATACACAACCATCAACATCATTTCCTCAATGCTGAATAGATCTTCCTTCTTCTGACACTATACCTCGTCGATAAACATAAAAATTAAAATATACTAACAAATTATTAATTCCAATATTTCTCTAATTCTTTGACCCCTTATTACTCAAAACCTTTTAAGCATAATCTAAAAATCAAACACATTGTTAATAACCTAACATTCCAATATATCAAATTACTAATTTCACAATTATTCTAAATCTTTAGTTGCATATAACTCAAAACCTTTTAAAAGTAGTCAAAAAGAATTTTTTTTAAAAAAACCAATCCTCTATGTGTCTTTCATTTATATAATCTTTAAAATATAGTAATAAAAAGAAGAAAATAAAAAGACAAAAAGAAGACACAACCATCAGCGTCATTTCCTCAATAATAAATGGATCTTCTTACTGCAAAATACCAATTTTTATTCTTCTCTCCATCTGGCCTATAACTTCCCATGCTAAGACCAAGCTCTAATCATTCCTTCTTCTCACTCGAACTTTAGATCTGACTCTTGCAGCCATTTGTGGCTTGGTAATTTTTTGAGTTGTCAGCTTAAGTTGTTGTTGTCTTGATACTTCGATACATGTAGCCGCTGCTCTAGTCTGACTCTGATCTACTGTCTCCTCTTCCACATTATGAACATCTCTCTGGTTCTGTAAATCACCTTGACTCGTCAAAGCTCCTCCCATTTGAACAACTGTCGACGACTCTCCTCTCTCATCTTCCATTGCTTCCTTCATTCTTCTTCCTTCTGGAATTTTGGATATGTCGGCCTTTAACACTTTTACATAAAAATCAGTTGCTTTCAATATCGTATTGAGCCGATATCTCTTTTCCAGATGTCTCACCACTATCCCAGTTGGAGCATCCCACCTATACTGTATTTGCTGTTTTTTCAGTTCTTCCACCAGAAAGGCATAATCCTTTCTGGCTCTCAACATTTTAGGAGGAATTTCTTTCAATGTCATTCCTTCCTGTCCATCTACCTGAAACTTATTCTTGAAACTCGCCTGTAGAATTTCATTACGTAGTGCCCTTGTAGTAAAATATATTACAATATCTCTTGGCAGATGTTTTTGTTTAGCAATCCAAGAATTGACACGATATATTTTATCAATTTGCATACCCAATTCCTCTTTTGTTATTCCTAACATATGCACAAATGCCTCCACCATCCTTTTAGATCTTCTTGTTTTTTCTCTTTTACACCTCTTAGTCTCAAAGCCAACTCCATACTTCTATATTGAATCATTAACACCTCAGCTTCAAAATTTTCAATATTATTTTGAGTCTTATCTATATCTTCACCCAAAGTTATCACAGACTGCTAGCTCAGGAATGGGAGTTGAAGTCCACTAAGACTAGTGGACTTCAACTCCCATTCCTGAGCTAGCAGTCTGTGATAACTGTGATAAGCTGTCAAGTTTAAAGACCCCTGGGTTAGAGGTGCAAGGGTCTTCAAACTTGGCAAGTTTAAGACTTGTGGACTTCAACTCCCATTCCTGAGCTAGCATGACTGGAGGAGGAATTCTGAGAGTTGAAGTCCACAAGTCTTAAAGCTGTCAAGTTTGAAGTTTGTAAAAAGTGTACATGGTTGTAAAAAGTATACATGGTTGTAAAAAGTATACATGGTTGTAAAAAGTATTCTGCTACATTGGTATTTTATTAAATAATATATTACTACACCATTTGGTTCAGAATACTTTTTTCCTTGTTTTCCTCCTCTAAAATCTAGGTGCGTCTTATACTCCGAAAAATACGGTATATGAAATTGTTACAACAAATCAAATTAGACCTGGAGAAATGGAAAAACCTGCAGTTATCTATGATAGGAAAAATAGTTACAATAAAAATGAATATCTTGCCGAGACTGTTATTCTTATTCCAAACAATTCCGATAAAATTAGAAAAAAATATATTTGAAGAACTAAATAAAATGATATTAAAATATATTTGGCAAGGGAAAAAAACAAGAATAAGATTGAAACTGCTACAAGATACCAAACATAAAGGGGGCTTTGGGTTGCCAGATTGGGAGTTATATTACCAGGCCTCTGCACTTGCCTGGGTGAAAGAATGGGTAAATCTGAGACATAAAAGATTATTAAATTTGGAGGGACATGATCTCCAATTGGGGTGGCATGCTTTTCTATGGTATGGGAAAAATAAAATACATGGGTACTTTCAAAGACATTTTGTTAGAAATGCATTGTTGTTAGTATGGGGAAAAATCAAAGAAAGACATTATATGAAAATACCAGTCTGGCTCTCCACGATGGAGGCACTGATATATCCGAATGTGATTAATATAGAAAAAAATTGTAAGATATAAGGACATCTTGAATGACAAAGGGGAACTTAAATCTAAAAAAGAACTGACCAATCAAGGGATTGATTTAGCATGGTGGCCACATGTGCAAATACATTTGTGAGAAAGATGCAAGAATGTATGGTTTTTGTAAAGAACCAACGGAACTAGATCAGATATTACTAGGAACAAATGAAAAATTAATTTTAAAAAATGTATATCTATTGAGTATTAAAATGGAAGAACAAGTGAAAGAAACAATAACATGGGCTAACATTTTTGGTTATTCAATAGAACTAGATAAATGGCAGAAACTGTGGGATAGAAATTGTAAACTAACAATGTCAACGGCATATAAGGAAAATCTATACAAAATGTTTTATAGGTGGCATTTACCACCAGCGAGACTAGCAAAGATGTTTGAAAATCTATCAGCTAAATGTTGGAAGTGTAATCAGATACCAGGTTCATATTATCATACGTGGTGGACATGCCCAAAGGCAAAACAATATTGGAAATACATACTTGGTTAGAAAAAATAAAGCAACATATAGATTTGAAACCAGAAATATTCTTGTTGGGTATATTACCAGAACAGTATAATAAAGGGAATAGATACTTAATTCTATATGTGTTAATGGCAGCAAGAATTGTGTTTGCACAACAATGGAAAAATGAAGAGGTCCCTACAGAGGAAAGTGTTATTAAAAAATATTAGAATGTGCTGAGATGGATAGATTAACACTTAAAAGAAAAGGAAGAAACAGAATACTTTTTAACATGGGACTTGTTCTACCAATGGATAAACAGAAAGAGAGGTTAGAAACTAAAAAGATTACAAAAATTTTTGTAGTGAGAATTTCTCAAGATGGATAAACTTATTATATTATTACTTTGTGATTAATATTGATATGTTTATTATGTTTATTATGATTGTTGTATCTCTACTTAAAACTTTGTGCCCAGACAACATGCTGTTCAGATAGATATGAAACATTTTATGTTTATTTTTAAAAAATGTATCAATAAAATATGTTTGCAAAAACAAAAAGAAAAGAAAGAAATGACTTGTTCATATTATTATGGAAAAACAAAAAGCTGTGATTTGATGCTAATGCCTTATTCTACTGCAACAGAGAGTCAATGCTTCTTTTTCTTTTCTTTTCTTTTCTTTTCCCTACCTTTCCTCACTTCTCTTTTCCCTCACTCCTCACTGCTCACTTTTATTTACTTTTGTATTTTGTATTTTATAATACTTTATAACTTAATAAAAAAATGTTTAAAAAGGAAGAAAGAAAATCCATTAGCAAAATAATCCACCAGGAACTTTTTTATTGCAGGCTTCATTGAAATAAAATGGCAACTTTGCAGGAACACTACTGCTCTTGCACAGTTTCATTTATTTCAGTAGAACTGAATTAAAACACGGATTGTGCTAATTGTTTTTGCAAACATTTTGGGGTAAAATATATTTTGACTGATCATCAATAGAAAAGTATTGATTTGCTTTTGAATCAGTAATTATAATTCATTCTTGCTGTATACAATTTCAGACTATCATTTTTATAGCTGTACAATTTCTATTGAAGGCTATTGTATTTCTTTAATCGCCAACTAGCAATAATTTATTCTTTTGTAGGTGTGGAGAAGTAAACTTGCATCAAGAATTACAGAATGCAATTTTAAAGGCTTGTTTTTAAAATAGCAGAAAAGTAAACCATATTAGAATTAACATAGACTGAAAACCTGAAGTTTCTATAAATTTATTGTAATGTAATTTTTAGATACACAGTATGAAATATATGATAGATTTTCTCTTGGTGCCCCCATTATATATACATATTTCTCTTGGTGCCCCCATTATATATACATATTTCTTGGGATGTTGAACTGAACTGCAAATTTTTACCTTATATGAAAGTTCTCTTGATCATAGCTTATTATTTAATCCAGTACTAACATTTACATATATATGTAGCTCTTCAAAAAGTTATTACCATTAAATTTTTTCCATGTGGAACCTAAGAAAGCAATCTGTCTACCATTTTTCAATACTTGCATCTCTGAAATAAGCATGTTTAGGACTGTAATTCCTATAATTTCTAACTGTATTATATAATTTAACATTACAATCAAAACTTTCTGATGTTTGAACATTGGGTTGTCTATTATTTTCTCAGGTAGGAGAGAGAAATTAATAGGGAGAATAGATTCATGCAACCCCTACACTTGGAAATATTCTTGGACAATTGTCACAATAGAATATTGCTAACATAGGTAACACAGTTAAGAACTGAAATTATTTGAAATGTAAGAATTATCTGTATCCATTATACAGTAGTTCATAAACAACCATGAACTAATCACAAATGCAGGCTCATTCATTCATCTTGACGATCTTTTTATAGCATAAATAGCTCCAATTGTTCTCCTTACCTTTATAGACAAAATTTCAATTGTGACATTGAATGAAACCGGATTTTCATTCATTTAGGTGTTTAAGCAGAATTATGAATTTTTTGCCATACTTAATTTCATTTTAATTTTGGATTCCATGATTTACTTTTACACTGTAATTAGGGATAAATGTCTGCAATGCAAGATTATATATGATCTATAGAGGTTACAAAGAGAAATGATTAATTTTTGAAACTGTTGAATAAAGTCATTTGGTTGCCTTTCTTAATCTTTCCTGAAATAAGAATATCTTTATCCTTATTTCCGCCAGAGTTATAGTTACAAAGACAATTCTAAGAAAATATCTTCTTAATCCTGGATGAGGAAGTTGATGAGGGCAGTTCGAGGAGATAAGAAAAACTTCGTAATTATTCTTCCTTGAAGGTATTCACTCCCTAGTTCACTTTGAACAACCAGTTCACGAACTACTTCTGCATCTCGGGATACTTGTTGAGGTACTTTAACTTTACCACAGAGTTTATTGTTGATCTGAAGAGAAAGAAAAAAAACAGATGAAAACCGAAGAAGGCATCTAAAATTTCTTACTTTTGTTTTAGCGTCAGTCAATTTATGTAAGGTAATACTCAATTAATTACCCTAATTGGGACTGGAATTTCCATCATTAAGCAAAATGGTAGTTAGGCAAAGCATATATATGTGTGTGTGTGTGTGATCATACCACTTAATAACAGCAGGTCAAGTAGTGCTTGTTCATTTATTAGGCAAGGATTATGCTATTGCTTGGCAAGGAGCTCACATCCTCCTCTGTGCATGAAATGCTGGTTCTATCCTGCTGCCTCCTCACCAGCTAGGCCCAGTGAATTCCCCACCCTGCCATATTTGCCTTCCATTTTTCCACCATCCTATCTTTCCCACCATATCTGTCCCCTTGGATGTCATATCCTCCACTGCCACTGCCTACCCCTGCCATCCTGATTTTCACCATCTTCTTCCTCCCACTACTGACCTAGGATCTAGACCAGGGGAGTCAAACTCAAATTCATTGAGGGTCGCATCAGCGTTATGGATGCCCTCAAAGGTCCAGTAGCTGGGTCGCCATGACTGGGTGGGTGTAGTTGGATGGGCATGGCCAGCTCGATGCCGCTCACTGAGCATGGCTGACTTGGGGCGGCTGGGTCGGGATGGAACAGGTCGCACTGGCTAACTTGACGTGGGGACAGTTTGGTGCCCCACAAGCTCCTTGGCTCCCCAAACTGCTGGCAGCAAAGCACATGTGTGTGCACACACACACACCACATTCCAAGGGGACTTTGGGGACTTTTATCCACAGAGGAAGGAGAGGGCCTTCTCCCTAAGCCCAGGTATGATTGGCAGTTTGCAAACTCAGTTGCGGATAAAAGTCTCCAAGCTTGGAATGGTGTGTGTGTGTGTGTGTGTGTGTGTGTGTGTGTGTGTGTGTGTGTGTGTGTGTGTGTGCACAGCACGTAAAAGGAGACATTCTTCTCCTAATCCCAGACATCTTTGGCATTTCCCTGTACAGGGCCTCTCCCAGCAAAGCAGGAGGCAGAGGATGAGGCTGTTGCATATGGAAGCACGGAGGAGAAAGTTTGCAAGAAACAAAGTCCAACTTCTATCTTGACAGATCTCTGGAGAGCAAGAGGAGGAGGCAGGGGAGAAGTGCTCCCTGGTCCTGCACAAAAGGGATTTTCTCAAAAGGGAATCCCAGTTTCCAATCGTGTGTAGTAAGGATGCTGACTTGTTGAGGCAATCTTCCCTCATGCAGCTCCCCCACCACCCCCTCCTCCTCTCCAGAGACCTGTCAAGGCAGAAGTTAGATTCGGAGGAAACTGCTTCCTGTAAACTTTCTACTCCATGTGTCATCCTCCACCTCCTGTAGGAGGCCAGGCAAAGCTGGAAGGGGAGATCTGGAGGTTTTCAGTGGAGGAAGGTGAGACCAGGATGAGTGCCAAAGCCTAGTCCACCAGAGGAGCTTTGCTGTCCCTCTCAGGTCACGTGGAGGACCCCGGATGGCGGCATGGGCTGCCCAGAGCCCTGGCAGTGAAGGGCAAGTGCCCAACCCACTCCTTGAGCTCCTGGGGCACTGGGACCCAGCAGCCCAGCCCAGCCCTGCTTCCCCTCGTCCTCAAGGCTGCTGCTCGTTGTCGTTCTCCTTGGCCAGGTTGCTAATGGTAGATGCAGGAGGGCAAAGTGCATGGGAGGGAGGCCCACTCTCTCTCGATGTGAGGAAACCCGGCTTTTTGTAACCAAAGCATCCTCAGCAATTGGATGGGAGACACCAAGAAAGGCCAGGAGAAGGGGGCAAGGGGGTGGCAAAAGGACAGCAGGGCTGATGGCCAAGTGCTAAGGCAGGCCTTCCAACAGACCCGTCCTCCCTCTCATTCCAATCTCCTTCCTTCCTTCCTTCCTTCCTTCCTTCCTTCCTTCCTTCCTTCCTTCCTTCCTTCCTTCCCACTGCATTTCTCATTAGGTTAAAGATAAGCCCCTCTTCCCATCACCCACTCCTCCTTCCTTGCTGTGCTATCAGCTGGCTAATCAGCCTGCAAATTCTGACATACACAGCTTTGAGAGATTGAATCTGTGCCATTGACAGATGAAACTTGGGATTACATGGGTTTGAATATCTTGATGGCATATTTGTCTGAAAAACATTTTAGAGGACAGTCTAATAAACTGTGCATGCACCTAGGGCACATCACTTTTAAATCTTTTAACTGTTTTTTAGATTTTGTATTCAATATGCTGTTAGCCGCCCAGAGTCCCTTTGGGAGTTGGGTGGCATATAAATCTATTAAATAAAATAAATAAATAAATGCACAGGAGGTGGTGAGAATCTGGGGCCTGGCATCCCTGGCAACTGTCTTGCTACGCAGGCTGACCGCTTTCTGGGCACTTCCCTTTTACCTCCTGTATGTGCACCCAGGAGGCTGGGCAGAGCAGCAGGGGCGGTGGGGGCCGGCCTCTTGCTGTCTCCAGGGCAGCCCCATAGGCTAGATCTAACCACATTGTGGGCTGGATCTGGCCCATGGGCCTTGAGTTTAACATGTCTGATCTAGACACTGGGGGAGGGCATACCTCTGGGATGTGAGCACAGCAAGGCGGCACAGCCTTATCTGCCAAATGGCCTGGGGATGAAGGAGGCAGTAGGCCAGCAAAGAACACAGGATAGCAGTGTGGGTGGTGCTTTACCCAGTACCTAGATTTTATGCCAACAATGAGTGAAACATCACAATAAATATTAGCTGAGATTGGCAGGGTTAGATTTTGGTAGTAGAGTGCAGGGCAACTAAGGGCAGGGATGGGAGGGAAATAGGTGGGTGGGGGAATTGAAGCACATGCTGCAATTGTGAATGAGGGCCGGTTCCCAAAGACCTGAATTTTTATTCTGTGACCAAGGGGTTGCTGGAATAACTGTAATTTCAATCATAACCACCATTTGTTCAGCACCATCATAATTTTAAGCAGTCACTGAATGAATGGTTGTTAAGCAGGGACTATCTGTACTGTAAAGCATGTACTGTAAAGCATGCGCACTGGCCAGCTGTTCAAATATTGCTATTAAAAACTTGCTATTGATGACTGGCTTCCAGAAACTCTTAATAAAAAGAGTCTGTCTATTTTATTTTTTATCTTACGAAATGAAAGATAATAAATGGTCTTTTGTAGAATGAGTTTGTATAGTTATTTCCAGAGTATTTTAATCTCATTTCATACTATAAAATTACTTATTGAAAAAGGCCTAATGTAGCCAACATAACCTTGTAATAAAGTCTGGAGTTACAGTCAGTTAAGGTATCTTTCATTATGTCTACTGCAGAAAATCCAAAATTTGTGGCAACCTTTATTATATCATTTCCAGTGAGTTGGCTAAACTTTTGGCTAAAAATGAGCAGGGATAGAACCAACATCAAATGGAAATAATGGAGTATGTTATGCCAACCCAGACCAAATTACAATTGTCTAGGAAAGCAACATATCATTAGCCTGGGATATTGAGACAAATAGTGAGTTGTAGCTTAGAATACCAATTCCCTTTTGGAACCTTATTAAAATCAGTATTTGGATTTTCCTATTTGTCATGTGAAGAAAGATGTACCTTGTGTATGCTGCCAAAAATGGCAATTTGGTAAAAGATCATTTTGCCTATTCATAAAATGGAGACCTGTACTACTTCAAATATTACCACTCCCAGTATTTCATTTGCTGCCCATCTAGGAATAACACTGGAGCCAAAGGGTAACTGTGAAAAGATAGTCCTCACTTACCCATTCAACAACTATTCAACGTTGCAACAGTACTAAATGAATGGTATTTATAACTGGTGCTGAATCATGTGATTATGATTTGGGCATTTGGCAACAGGCTTACACTTAATGCTTGAAGCAGTCACGTGATTGCCATTTGAAATCTTCCCAGCTGGCAAAATTAATAGGGGATTGAGAAATGACCCCAATAGCATCCTATAAGTGAAGAACAACTGGAACATTATCTCTTCCCTCACTATAACAGATTGAAATAACCAATAGTGCAGTGGTTCAACTCATTCGTTGATTATTTCAGTCAGTTATAGTGAGGGAGGAAAGTCTCTCCCAACAGTTCTTCACTATTCTCTATAGTGGGCGGAGCTAGCCTCCAAGATTGGGATGATACAATCCATGAGCCAATCAGGACTGAGTCAGACTTATAAAAACTGTCCTCTTGATATGCACCCCCTCTTTCGACTCAGTCCTTGGCTACAGGATTGTGTTCCCAACCTTGAGGTTTCTAATCTGATTGATTATTGAGTATTGATTACGACTGTAATTCGACGTAAGTGTGATTTCCCCCCATCTGACACCTGCAGATTGACATCACTGCAAGGGGGGGAAGGAATTGGTTAGGCTAAGGCCTACCGTGGCCAAATTAGCCACCTTGTGTGGCCGGCCTTCCTGCGGTCCCTTTCGGCCTGGTGTGCCCCTTCGATCCAGAGGTAGCCACAAAAGCTTCGCGCTTGGTGGCGGGCGCCAGGTTGGCCTGTGTCACTTGCCGTTCCGAAAATTGCTCATCTGGTGTCAGCGCGCCGCAGAAGCCTCGCGCTTGGGCGGCGGGGGCAATTTCGGCATCTACCTGATTGACATGCTGGCTGGGAGCAGCTGGAGGGATCGCGTGAGCTGTTCCGACCATTCGCTTCCTGGGCGCGGTCGTGGCCTTCCCGGGCTCGGACTGTCGGCGAGAGCAATTCCCTGCAGGATTTGGCGCCAGCGGCCATCTTGGCGCCAACGGCCAGCCGATGGAGCGCCATGCTGCTTCTTCACCGCCTGGGACCCTTCTGAAGTGCGCAGGCATGCCGGCTAGCTCCGCCTGGCCTCTCTCGGCAGCGACGTCTCACCGACGTCATCTCCAGGGGGAAGCCCTGTCTGCCTCTCCTCCCGTGCGCAGCCGCAGTTGAGGGGATTCCTCCGAGCCGACGCCGCGCCGCTCCGATAGCCAGCTGGCAGAGCGCTCTCACTCTTTTGGCCCCGATCGTCTTGGCCTTGCATCCCACTGCCTCGTAGCTCGCTCTAATGGCAGATAAGCAAGCCAAAGCAGCCAAGAGCCGTTCTAAGTCCAACAAGGACGGCTCTGACAGGGAAGGGCGGAGCAAATCCTCCAGCAAGCCCTCTCCAAACCGCAGAGACAGGTCACCTGTTCGGTCCTCAGCAGAGCGGTCCAGGGGCTCATCTCATTCCAGGGGGTCCGAGGATCGCCAGCACCCAGCAGCACCAGCCAAGTCGGGGCCCGCTCAGCCCCCTCCTTCCACTACTACCCCAGCGCCCCGCCCACCCAAAGAGACGGAGGCACCCCCCCAGGCCCGTTCCAGGCAATCGTCAGGGGCACTCTCCCTAGACAACCCGAACCTGCGTCTAGGGGAGGGGGACATCTGGGAGGATCCCGGGCCACAACGTGAGTCCACCCCGGCAAGACAGGCTCCATCAGCAGCTGCGCAATTCAATAGCCCAGAGGTCCAGGCTATGATCGAAGCGGCCATTGAGAGGGGCATTGCAGCTGGACTAAAGAGGGCCAGGCCTTCCACATCCACACTGGGGAGCAGTCTGCAGACTCCCCTGACCCGGTTAGTCATGGCGATGGAAGACATCTTCCCGTTGGGGTCCCCCGAATCTGTTAGGGACAAGGATGACCTGGTACCTGAGCTTGACCTGTCCTCGGATGAGGACGCGGCTCCTGAGGCCCCGGTCACCACGGGGCTTTTCAATCCGGGGTTGTTTAAGTCCTTGCTTCACAAGGCCAAGGCGGCGGCCAAAGTCAAGGACCCAAAACAACCCGAAGAGGAGGAGGTGGATCCCCTCTTTGAGGAGGCAACCTCACAAACAGAAGTGATTCCTGCCCCGAAGCTGTTTGTGGACTCGGTCCTCAAACAGTGGCAGGCTCCCCAGGCCGGGCCCCTGCCCTCCACCCTCGATAAGAGGTACTTCAATGTGGCGCAAGCATTGGCGCAACATCTGCCTGTCCCACCGGTTGACCCACCCATCAAGGCCCTGTATACTGCGGCGCAGATGCCCGGCGATTCCGAGGAGCTCCTCCGGCCGGAGGAGAGACGTACGGAGCAGGCCCTGCAACTGGCGCATCAAGCGGCAGCCTGGGCCCTCAAAGCCTTGTCTACGGCCTCGTTTTTTTGCCGCACATCTATCCGTTGGCTCAACCTGCTTCGGGATCAATTGCCATCAACGGAGGTTGGGGCCAGACAAGATATTAACAAGCTTATGGCGGCCAGTCAATTTACATCGGACGCCACTCTTCAAGCAACCCGCTTTGCGGCCAGAGCTATGGGGTCTACGATTGTGGCTCGCCGCATGCACTGGTTGCGCAGCTGGCCGGCTGACACCCGCCACCAGTGGCGCCTCACCGTCGCATCCATCAAGGGTCAGTCGCTCTTCGGGGACGAGTTGGAGCCGTACTTGGTGGAAGACAAGGATAAGAGAAAGATCCTGCCCAACTGCACACGCAAGGGGCAGAATAAGCCTTCCACATCTACGGCACCTGCCACCACCCCTTCCTTTCCCCGGCGCCCTTACCGTGCGCCCGCTTATAATCGGGGGAGGAGCCAGTATGGTGGGAGGCAGAACCAGGGCCAAGACAGGCGCAGGGATAACAACAAGCGGCCTTTTCGGGGGGCAGGTGGTCGCCCCTACCACCGCTACAAGTAGATGAACCCGGTCCTCCCATTGGGGGTCACCTGCGCTTCTTTGCCAGGTGATGGGAGGACACTACCACCGATGCTTGGGTTCGCGAGACCGTAACATCTGGTCTCGCCCTGGATTTCATCTCCACCCCCCCTTCTTCCTGAGGTGCCCCCAGTCCTCAAATCCCCGGCAACGGTCACTCATGTTGACCGCCATCCAGCACCTTCTAGACATTGATGCCATCAAGCGGGTGCCGGAGGACCAGTGGGGTCAGGGCTTCTATTCCATATTGTTTCTCGTGGAAAAGCCCTCAGGAGGGTGGAGAGCTGTCCTAAACCTTAAGCGTCTCAATAAACATCTGAAATACAAGAAGTTCAAAATGCACACGTTGCAGTCCATTCTTGGTGGGATACGGGAGGGGGATCTCATGGCGTCTATAGACCTCACGGAAGCCTACCTCCACATCCCTATCCGGCCGGTTCACCAACAGTTTCTCCGGTTTTGTTATTTAAACGAACACTACCAGTACACCGCCCTTCCATTCGGGCTATCGTCCGCCCCCCGGGTCTTCACCAAGGTCCTGGCAGCTCTGGCGGCCCACCTCCGTGCTCGGCCAATTAGACTCCAATGTTACTTGGACGATATTCTCCTTCAGTCGTCCTCTGAATCACATGCGGAGTTGGACATCCAGGTGACCCTGGAGGCTCTCAGGGACCATGGCTTCTCGGTTAACTTTGAGAAGAGCCAGTTGCGTCCCTCGACTAGAATCACGCATTTGGGGGCGGTCATAGACTCCCGGGAGTGCAGGGTGTATCTTTCCCAGGAGCGCCAGGAGGGCTTGATTGGGTTGGTTCAACAGGTCCTTGGTCTCCACCGGGTTCCCTTGAACCTGCTGTCCTCCCTCCTGGGGAAGATGGTGTCCGCCATTCACATCACACCCTGGGCACAGCTGCACTCCAGGGAGCTACAATGGTTTATGTTGCCTTTTCAGCGCAAACACCAGAGCAACTCGCTGATCAAGGTCAGTCTGCCGGAATCTGTCCGCCAATCCCTCCACTGGTGGCGTTCCCCGGCGATCTCCAAGGGCGGTCCCTTCCTGGAACCATCCCGAGTGACGGTCACCACCGACGCAAGTCTCCAGGGCTGGGGGGCGCACGTGCTTTCACAGGTGGCCCAGGGCACGTGGTCGCAGTCGGAAGCGTCACTGATCATCAATCACTTAGAATTGAGGGCAATCTTCCTGGCCCTTCAACGCTTCCATCACATCGTTGCGGGTCAGAATGTCCTGGTTCTGACCGACAACATCACGGCGAAGGCTCATGTCAACCGGCAGGGGGGCACAGTTTCCCGTCAATTGATGGCAGAAGCCATGGAGTTGGGCCTCTGGGCAGAGGGGCATCTCCGGTCCGTTCGGGTGGAACACATATCGGGGGTGTCGAACCACACTGCGGATTGGCTCAGCCGTCACGAGGTGGACCCGGCGGAGTGGAGTCTCCATCGGGATCTGTTCCAGGAACTTACGGAGCGTTTCGGCCGCCCGGTCATCGATCTCTTCGCTGCCCCACAGAATGCGAAGCTGCCGCGTTACTTCTCCCGCTACCGGTCCTACGGGGTGGAAGGAGTGGACGCGCTGCGCTGTCCATGGCCGAGAGGCCTGCTTTATGCCTTTCCACCGCTTCCCCTGATTCCCCGGGTCATTCGCAAGCTATTGGAGGAGGAGGAGGAGATACTCCTGTTGGCGCCCCACTGGCCGAGACGTCCATGGTTTGCGGATCTCCGATCGTTATCCATCAGTCCGCCCTGGCGAATCCCGCCGACAGAGTGGTCGCTCTCCCAGAGGTCGGTGCGTCATCCGGACCCGTCGTGGTTCCAGCTGACTGCCTGGCACTTGAGCGGCGCACTCTGCGGCTCAGAGGGGTTCCGGAGAACATAATTCAGACATTACTGTCCTCCCGTAGGACTTCTACCACGCGCATCTACGCCTCCACTTGGAAGTCCTTCTGTGGGTGGTGTTCGTCGGCCTCCGTTTGTCCACTCGACCTGTCGATTATCAACGTCTTGCAGTTCCTGCAGGCCGGTCTAGATAAAGGATTGGCGCCTAACACCTTACGGTGTCAAATGGCAGCACTCTCGACGGTGCTTTCTTGCTCCGGGATCGAGCAGCTTTCCGCGCATCCTTTGATCCGGCGGTTTCTTAAGGCGGCATCCAACATTTCGCCGCCCGTGGTCCACCGCTACCCGACTTGGGATTTGCAGACAGTTCTGCAGTTCCTCACCGCAGCCCCATATGAACCATTGTCTACGGTGCCTTTATGACTGCTCACCTTAAAGGTGGCCTTCCTGGTCGCCATTACGTCGGCTCGCCGTATATCCGAGTTGGCGGCGTTATCGGTGAGACCGGATCTGTGTGTTCTTTACCCGGACAGGGTCGTGCTTCTTCTGGATCCAGGGTTCTCCCCTAAGGTCAATACGTATTTCCATAGGGCACAGGAACTGATACTACCGGCCTTTCTGGATCCCCAGTCCGGGGATGTGTCGGTCAGGTCCTTGGATGTACGACGGGCCATCGAGGTGTACATCGCCCGTACGGCCGAGTTTCGTCGGTCTGAGGCGCTGTTTGTGGGCTTTTTATCCGGCGTCGATGGGCAGGAAGGCTTCTTCCGCGATGATCGGGCGCTGGATACGCGAGGTTATTGCTTCGGCTTATCAACAGCAAGGTCTGGCACGACCGGACAGACTTACGGTGCATTCCACATGTAGCGCGGCCACTACGGCGGCGTGGACAACCAACGCTTCGATTGAGGAAGTGTGTCGGGCTGCGACGTGGGCTTCGCCACTGCCGTTTGTGCGGCATTACAAGATGGATGCCTTTACGGTCAGAGACACGGCCTTTGGCCGCCGGGTACTGCATACGATGCTACCGGCATCTGAACTTGAGGGGTTGCAATGATTCCCTCCCAATGGGATTACTGCTTTGGCATGTCCCAATCTTGGAGGCTAGCTCCGCCCACTATGGAGAAAGGGCGTTGTTCTTACCTGAACGCCTCTTCTCGTAGGGTGGAGCTAGCCTCCAAGTCCCGCCCTTGTTGTTGTTCAGTACGGGGTGGGGTGTTCTTTGTGGTTGTGTTTTGAATAAAGTTCGGTTGGGGTTAACACATTGGGTCTGACTTCGTCCTTCGTCTCAAGAGGGGGTGCATATCAAGAGGACAGTTTTTATAAGTCTGACTCAGTCCTGATTGGCTCATGGATTGTATCATCCCAATCTTGGAGGCTAGCTCCGCCCTACGAGAAGAGGCATTCAGGTAAGAACAACGCCCTATCTACTTCAAATATCAAAACAATCTTCCCTCAAAAGAAAATGCTGGATGCTATATGATAATTATCTAATGTATTAAGAGATAGTCCCTTCAACAATGGTTGCATCACAGCTCTTTCAAAGCTGTAAGATGATGCTGACAATTTCACAGATGCATGGTAACTCCATCCTCAGAACAGGAAGTCTATACATATAGCAGAAGATAATCTAGGGAACATCTAAACCCTTCCTTGGTGTTCGCAAGCCAATGCTCTAAGATTTCTCACATGAAGTGACTGTAGCAAATCTGAGTGACTTTGTTAGCAAAGTGCTGTACAAACTGTTCAGTGCACCCAATGATGATGTCTCTCTAAAAAGGAGTGAAATGCGCTAAACATAGCTTCTGAATAAGTCTGTTGCCAGATGTTTTGTGTCAAGATTGAACCGCTTTGCTTTTTTCAAATCATAATGCTTTTCAATGTCCGTAACAGAGTGAAAAACTGAAGCCACAGCAAAGCCTGGATTGCTGCCTCCTTGGGAGGCATTGGCAGCCACCAAAGCAGAATCCAGGATGCAAATCAGAGGTGGGATTCATCCAGTTCGGATTGGTTTGGGTGAATTGGCTGTTAAAATTCTTCCTAGTTCAGTGAACAGCCTGGCTCCGCTCCCGCCCATTTTTCCGGACGTTTTCAGGATGTTTTTGGCACTTTTTTGGTCGTTTTTTGGTCGTTTTTTGGGCCATTTTCTGGGCCGTTTTGGATGTTCAGTAGTAGTAAATAAATAGAGAGGGAAATTGAGTCAAAGGCCTCAACAAGTTACAATTTCCCTCTCTTTATTTTTTTTATAAATTTCTTTATTAATTTTCAAAATTTTTCAAAAATTACAATAATCATTAAGCAATTCTACATTTACTTATCTACATTGATTTCCTAATTAAACCATATAGTTAAATACAATATTTACAATATTCTTTGTCTTTGTTTTAATTTCCTTTTTTTCCCTTTTCTATAGTCAATCCATTGATACCAGTTTTCCCATATTTCATAATATGGGAAAACTGGTATCAGTGCCACCAGAAGTCTTCCCTCTCTTTATTTACTACTACTGAACATCCCAAATGGCCAAGAAAAATGGCCTGAAAATGGCTGAAAAACAGCCAAAATAACCTGGCCCAAAAACAGCCTGAAATGGCCCAAAAAGGGCCGAAAGCCAGGCCAAAAAATGAAGATTTCAAATCTTCAATTACCTCTCTTGAAGCTGTACAACAATCTGGATTTGAAAGGGGAAGAGGAATTTGTAGCTTGTGTGGGCACACACTTCAGACCTCTCAATATCTCACATCTATTGTGCTTTTTTCTGCCCCGCGGCACAAATCTTTTAAACATTTGCTGGCAAACACAAAGTGAGCCTTCACCCCAAAGCATATTCCCCCTTCTGAATTTGGATTATTACATAACCATATGAAATATATAAAATCGCACTACTAAGCACAGTAACACGTGGACTATAGCAAAACTTTGTGAAAAAAATTGATATAAGTTCCCATACCCCATATATAGATTATGTTGAACAAATGTAATGTCTTTGGATTGGTTTAAAATTAAGATATGAAAATAGGGAAAACAAGAAAACTTCATCAAAAACTTGATTTGCCATAATGTTGTCTTCCTAAAGGCCCCTGCTTCCTTCTTTGCTCCAATTACAATTTCTGTACTAATAAACTTTACATCGAGTTTTAGTACCAATTCTGAGAAAATAAGCTTGAAAGAGGGTCAAAAATCCTTCCACTCACTTGGACCTTTTCCTCATATCAGTACACCAGTAATGGGGCGGCGTAGGGAAGGAATCTTAAGTATCAGTGTAAAAGTCCCTTTTTTCCAGTGATAACAGTTCTAGGATACACCAGATCAATAATAATGTCTATGTATCTCTCCTGCTCAGCTTTTCCTCATTATCTGACTATTCCAGAATATAAATAGACGGAGGACAGCAGTTTTATGATTGGGAGAACTTTGTGTCTATTTTTAGGGTCCTATACTATAAATAAAGAGAATGGAGGACAATTCTTGTGATTGAGAGAACTTGTCTATTTTTAGGGCCAGAATGATCACACTCATGACAGAGCATAGATATTGCATATTCAGATAAAGCAGAGTTGAGGAAAACTTCTGTTGAGATCATTGCGAACTTCTCATAAATTATGGTTCATGAAGGTGGGGAGATTAGTGATCCTTAGATGCCTTTCTATATTTTTATGCATAAAGCATGATTCTATTAGAGTCTTCCTTCATAGATATGCTGCTCATGATAATCTGTAATATGCCTTTTTTTAAAAAAGGAGACAAAAGCACAGATCCCTAAAAAGGATCTTAATTTGCCCATTTTGACAGGGTTTTTCAAACATGCAATGCTAAAATGTATGGACTTCCAGAATTGCTCAGACAGCATTCTGGAAGTTGAAGTCTACATATCTTAAAAGTTGCCAAATTTGAAAAACACTGATCTATCAGAACATCTAGCTCAGAGGTATTCAACCTTGGCAACTTTAAGACTTGTGGACTTCAAAATGGGCCGAAAAATGGGTGGGTGGGGGGCCTAGCCAGTGGTGGGATTAGCACGAACCAGCTGAATCCAACCTCTGCCTTTCAGGTGAGTGGCCAGGAGGCGGGGCTGGGTGTGATGAGTGACATCAAGTTGGTCACGCCCACCCAGCCACACCTACCCAGCCAGTCATTAGGGAAGATAACCGGTTGTTAAATTATTTGAACCCCACCACTGATGCAGATCGTGATGACCTGAGAGCGGAGAAGATGGAACAGCCACCAGTGCATGAGGAAGGAGTCATGGCTGGATCCATTTGCCTTGACCTGAAGACACGATGGCCGAGAGGAGTGGGGAAGGCAGCTGAATTGGAGTTCCCCTTGGTCCCACCCAGAGTAGCCATGACTCAAGGGAGTAAATGGAAGGCCGAGAAGGCTGTAGAATGGGAAGAATCAGGGGAGTGGAAATTCTTAACAGAATGCTGTAGCCCTTCTGTGGAGCAACTGCACAAAAGATTTGTTGGAATGGAGATACGGGGAGCAGCATCTATGAAACCATAAGTCCGAGGAGCAGGGCTTGGGATGAGCCAAGTGTCGGTGACCCCGTCCCCTTCTCCATCCAAACTGGGGAGTATGGCTCAAGGAGCTGTGGTTACCCCAAAGGGTGGCTGCAATCCCTCCCACGGCTGTGGGACAAGCCCAGAGGATTCCTGCAGTGGCAGGAGCCCAGGCTCAAACAGTCCAACAGGCAGTGGGGCTGCCACCGGGGCTAGCTGCTGGTTTGGGATGACCGGGAGCCCCACCTCTGAAAGCCATGTTTGACGGGTGGCCGGAGAGGCTAGCCTACTTCCTGAACCAGGTGTGAAACTATTTGGAGTGATATGGAGCAATGTACCCGGACGAAGTTGCCCAAGTGAACACCATCACTTTGAATCTAGGTGGGTGATGTACCTCCACAACGAAGGGGCAGTGGAGTTGGGGAATGTGGATGTCTTCTTGGAGGAGCTTTTAAAAAAAAACTTTATTTTTTCAAAAGACCTGACAACACACATATAAAACAAATACACATATAAAACATACAAAACAGTGGGGGATCAATTCCCCCTATTTACAATAAGTTTGCATTGGTATATATTCACATTTAAAATTTTTCCCTTTCAAATATATTTACATATTACATTTTACAATTAACTTCTCTTGTTATTAATATAATTATATATCATAATCCTTAATTCTTATATTTTCTATGATACTTTACATTAAATATTGTAATCACCCGATTTATCAACATTCTCGTTTCTCGCTTCTACTATACATTCTTTTACTTCTTTCTTTCCTCTAAGGATTTATATAATTTATTCCATATTAAATAATATTCCATCTCTTCCTTTTCCTTTATTTCCTTTGTCAATTTATCCATCTCTGCACATTCCAGAATTTTTCTTATTATTTCATCATCTTTTGGTATACCCTCATTTTTTCAATATTGTGCATAAATTATTCTTGCCGCCGTTATTTAATTTAATTTATTGTATTTCTATGCCGCTCAACTCCCGAAGGACTCTGGCCGGCTTACAACAGGATATAGAAAATACATTTAAAAACATCATAAAAAATTAAAAAACAGTTAAAAATCAAAATATCATTCAAGGCCGGATCTCGCAAATTGCGAGGTCAACGGCCCCAAGCCTGCCAGAAAAGACAGGTCTTCAATGCTTTCCGGAAGGCCAATAGAGTGGGGGGAGTCCGGATCTCAGGGGGTAATTGGTTCCAGAGAGCTAGGGCAGCCACAGAGAAGGCCCTTCCCCACAGGCCCGCCAGCCGACACTGTTTAGCTGATGGAACCTGGAGGAGACCAACTCTGTGGGATCTTACCGGTCACTGGGAACTATGAGGTAAAAGGCGGTCTCGAAGATAACCTGGCCCTGAGCCATGTAGGGCTTTAAAGGTAATAACCAACACCTTGAATTGAGCCCGAAGACCTATAGGAAGCCAGTGCAGCTCGTGGAGGATTGGTGTAATGTGGGTGTACCTAGGTGCACCCACAACCACTCGCGCGGCTGCATTCTGGACCAATTGTGGTCTCCGAACACTCTTCAGGGGTAGCCCCATGTAGAGTGCGTTGCAATAATCCAACCGTGAGGTGATAAGGGCATGAGTGACTGTGAGGAGAGCCTCCTGATCCAAGTAGGGTCGCAATTGGTGCACCAGGCGAACCAGTGCAAAGGTCCCCCTAGCCACAGCTGTTAGATGTTGGTCTAATCTTAGCTGTGGGTCTAGGAGGACACCCAAATTGCGAACCCGTTCCGAGGGGGACAATTTCTCCCCCCCCCAGAGCCAAGGATGGACAGTCGATACAGTCTTTAGGAGGCAGTACCCACAGCCACTCGGTCTTGTCTGGGTTAAGTCTGAGCTTGTTGACACCCATCCAGACCCTCATAGCTTCCAGGCACTGGCACATCACATCCACTGCTTCACTGAACTGACGTGGAGTGGAGATATACAACTGGGTATCATCAGCATATTGCTGATACCTCACCCCAAATCGTCGGATGACCTCACCCAGTGGTTTCATGTAGATATTAAATAGGAGGGGAGAGAGGACCGAGCCCTGAGGCACCCCGCAAACAAGGGGTCTAGGGGTTGACCTCTGTCCTCCTGCCAACACCGACTGTGAATGACCAGAGAGATAGGAGGAAAACCACTGCAGCACGGTGCCTCCCAACCCTAGCTCCCTTAGTCGTCTGAGAAGGATACCATGGTCAATGGTATCGAAAGCCACTGAGAGGTCAAGTAGCACCAAGATAGAGGAATGACCCCCATCTCGGGCTCGCCAGAAATCATCCATCAGCGTGACCAAAGCAGTTTCCATGCTATAGCCAGGTCTGAAGCCAGATTGACAAGGGTCCAGATAATCCGTTTCATCCAATGACCGTAGGAGTTGAAGTGCCACCACTTTCTCTACAACCTTTCCCACAAAGGAAAGGTTGGAGACTGGACGAAAGTTCTTTAATTCAGCTGGATCCAGGGAAGGCTTCTTGAGGAGGGGTCTCACCACCGCCTCCTTTAATGGTTGCGGGAAGGACCCCTCACTCAAGGACGCATTAACTAAAGCCCGAAGCCAGCCTCGTGTCACCTCCCTGCTGGCCGAAACCAGCCAGGAGGGGCACGGGTCCAACAAACAAGTGGAGGGACTCATCGCTCCCACAGCCTTGTCTACTTCCTCAGGAGTCACAGGCTCAAATTCATCCCATATAATAGGACTAAGACCTGCCCCTGTCACCTCGGTCAGAATTGCCCAATCAGAGTCCAGGTCCGTCTGAATCTGAGCGACTTTATCCGATAGAAACTGCACAAACTCCTCAGCTCTACCCTGCAGGGGCTCCTCCGTTCCCCATACATTAAGGAAGGAACGAGTCACCCTAAATAGGGCAGCTGGGCGCAAATCAGCAGATGCAATAAGTGCGAAAAAATGTGAACATTTTGCCGCCCGTATCGACACTAAATAAGTCCTAATAAAGGCTCTTAAAAGTGTTCGGTCAGACTCGGAGTTACTGGTCCTCCAGCGTTGCTCTAGACATCTCTTCTGGCGCTTCATCTCCCAGAGCTCCTTGGTAAACCAGGGAGCATTCCTGGATCCATCGCCGTGGAGAGGTCGCAAAGGCGCAATCCGGTCCAGTGCCCCCGATGCCGCCCTATTCCAGGCCGCCACCAGGGACTCAGCTGGATTGTGGACAAGGGAGTCCAGTATCACCCCAAGCTCCTTTAGGAACCCTTCAGGGTCCATTAGGCGTCTGGGGCGGAACCACTTAATCAGCTCTGCCTCCCTGCAATGGGGGAGTAGCGTCCTAAAGTCTAACCTCAGCAGGAAATGATCTGACCGTGACAAGGAAAAAGAATCTATACCCCTTAATTCCAGATCATCTCTCCACTGCCCTGAGAGGAACACCAGGTCAAGTGTGCGTCCCCCCCCCATGAGTTGGACCCTGAACTACTTGGGTCACGTCCATGATTGTCATGGAAGCCATGAACTCCTGAGCCGCATCTGAGGGATTGCCAAGTGACGGCAAATTGAAGTCCCCCAGCACCATAACCCTGGGGAACTCCACTGCCAACCCAACTACCGCCTCTAGCAGCGCAGGCAGGGCTGTTGTAATGCAGCTGGGAGGCAGGTACGTTAACAAGCCCAACTGAACCCCTGAGTCCAGCCTCAAGAGGAGAGACTCACACCCAACAATCTCCGGGGCAGGGATCCTACAAGGACAAAGACTTTTCCGGACAATGACTGCCACTCCACCAACCCTTCCCTGGAGTCACGGCGGATGTAAAACCTGAAACCCGTCTGGGCAGATCTCTGAGAGGGGAACACCCCCCTCTTGGCCCAGCCAGGTCTCAGTTATGCATGCCAGGTCAGCTCCCTCTTCCAGAATTAAATCCTGAACGAGGGGGGCTTTGTTAACAACAGACCTGGCATTAAGCAGCAGCAGCCTGAGGCCAGGGCCCTGACACCCCAAGTCACCAGGTATATGAGAGGGGCTGGAACAAGTGATCGCTTTGAAACAGCGAGTCCTAGTTCCCCGAGAGCGGCATACCCCTTGCTCGCCATATCTACCTTTCCCAGTTACGTCCATAATACTCCGGCTCTCAAACACCCTAGAGATTCTCTCCCCCACATCCATGGCCCTCCTCCTTCCCGGCAGGCAAGGCTCTCCACTCATACCAAGCCGAGGGTTATATCTGAGTCCCCATCTACTTCTGTTTACACACTCAGCAGAGGGGGTTCCATTCTTTTCCTCCGGCTCACTCATTTTCCCCCAGACTCAGTCACTCCCAATCCATCCCAACACCCTTACCCACACACACAAACACCCCCCCCAAGATAGAACCAATCTGTAAATTAAAACAGGATGATAAAACAGAATAATTAAAACAAGATTGTTAGGTCTCTGACTATAACGATTGGGTAGACAATATATATCGGTTTAGCTGAGATGTTGCAGACTGCCACAAGAGGGAGCTAGAGTTCACAGATTATTTCTCTGGGAGTCCCTCTCTGTTTGTTTTTGATCTCTGCTACTCAGTGTGTTCTCTGCTACTCACTAGAGCAAGACATTGTGTATGTATGCTCTGCATTTCTTTCTGTGTTGTAGTTATGTATTATAGCTAAATTGTATTTGTACTTGATAATATTTGGATTGTTATTATGACTATTAAGTGTATGACTTTGGACTGTTTATAGGAAAATGCTATTTCTTAAAGTAAACTTTAACTCAAGTTAGTATATCTGTGTGTGGCTGAGTACTTATTCACAACTGATCTCAATCTAAACGTTTCTGTATGCACAACCTTGGTAACACAAGGAATACTCTGCTAATACATCAACACTGGTTATGGGCCCAGAGAGATATTGAGAGTTAGTGTGAATATTCAGTTTCATACTCAGACAGCTAACTTGTGGTTTACTGTTAAATTAACAATGGCACAAGAACAGTCAACTAGCTTATCCCCGATAACCAGGTTAGATGGAACTAACTATGTTTCCTTGTCTATGAAGTGCAGCTTACTTTTGCGTAAAGAAGGATTATGGACTGTGGTTAATAATCCACCTGATATAGCTGCTTGGGATCCAACAAATGATGAAGATAAGAAGAAAATAGCTGACTTTAACTGGGATAATGAAAAGGATCTTAGTATTATTGGACTGACACTGAGTGATCGGCAACTGGTCCATATTCATGGTGAAGATTCTGCTGCCAAGTGTTGGAGTACCTTAAAGAGACTTTATGTTCGAGATAGTGTTGGTGCGCACATACACCTTACATGTAAACTGTTCAGAACACGTTTGTTAAAAGGTGGTGACATGTTAGCTCATTTGGAGTTTATGAAGAGAACATTACAAGAGCTACATGAAAAAGAACTGATTTTCTCAGAGTTGCATCAAGTTTATATTATTCTTTCTTCTTTGGATGACTCTTATGATGATTATGTGTCTTCACTGGAAGTTTTGACCAGAGATGAACTGACATTGACTGGCATAATAGGAAGACTGTTAGAAGAGTCTAGAAGAGGCAAGATAGAAAACAACTGAGAGAGAAACAACCACAGGAAGAAAAACTGTCTTCAACTGCCTATATTGTTAGGAAATGTTATTCTTGTGGGGCTAAGGGTCATATAGTCAGATTCTGTAAAAAGGGTAAAAAGCAGGATGCTAGTAATATGCAGAGAGCTTATAATGATGTTAGTGTAGCTATATCAAGTACAAATAAAACTGTAAGCCATGATATCTGGATAATAGACAGTGGAGCATCTCAGTGTATAACTAAAAGTAAAGAGAGATTTGTTAATATGACTAAAAGTAACCAGCATGTATCATTAGCAAATGGCTGGAAATTGAGAGTATCTGGAGAAGGTAATGCATATTGTTCATGTATTAATGAAAGTTTACCAATGTTATATGTACCTAACCTTATATATAACTTACTATCTGTGAGAGAATTGGTAAAAGCAGGGTTTGTGGTAACTTTTCAGGGAGATAAATGTTTAATTGAAAAACAAGGTAAAAGAGTTACTGCAAGATTGCATGATGGCTAATACATTATCCATGATAGTCCATTAAATAAGGCTAATTCAGTTTATGAAAATAAAAAGCCTCATGACGAATGTATTCATTTGCTCCATAGACGTATGGGACATTTGAATTTCAAAATTTTAAAGAAAACTGTTGAGTTATCTAATGGTATAAAATTAAAACCTTGTGCAAGATATTTAAATTGTAATGCTTGCAATCAGGAAAAGAGCAAGGTAATTCCTGCAAACAGGTTAAATGGATTTAAAACCAAGGAACCATTAGAGGTTGTATTTGATGATCTCATTGGCCCTAAGAAACCCAATTTAGGTGGAGCTTGTTATATATTGAGCATAGTTGATCATTTTTCTAGATATGGTTTCTGTTATCTGATGAAAACAAAAACAGAAACATTTCAGCATTTTGTAAACTGGTTAAGGTTTGTTGAATGAAAACTGAATAAGAAACTGGTTAGTTTAGTAACAGATAACGGTACTGAGTTTACCAATAAGAGATTTGAAGATATGCTAAAGAGAGCTGGTATTGAACATAAGCGTTCTGCTCCTTATCGGCCACAACATAATGCGCATATTGAACATAGAGGTCAGACATTACAGGCTATGTCTAGAACCATGATTTCAGATTCTGGTTTACCGGAGAGACTCTGGGGTGAAGTTATAATGTGTGCTAACCATGTTTTGAACAATGTAGTGAATGCAACAACTGGTGAATTGCCATTTACTCGTTGGTATGGTAGGAAACCAAATCTTAGTTATTTGCATACATTTGGTGCACCAGCATGGGTGCATATTCCCACACAAGTAAGGCAAAAGGGACAACATAGAGCAAGGAAATTATGTTTTGTAGGGTATGAATCTAATCATAGATCATTTAGATTCTGGGAGCCAGGTACTACTAGAGTATATTGTAGTGCAAGTGCTAAATTCCTTGAGCATGTTGGATGGAGTAAACTGGAACAGGAATACAAGGAACAAGATAGTATTGTTGTTGAGGATCCATTGTTTCCTGATGATTCTGATAAGAATAGTACTGATGATAGGATAGTGATAGAATCCTCAATAGAGGAATCATCTATGGAAGAACCATCTATGGATGATGTAGAAGATACTTTGATAGGGGAGGAAAAGGAAGAGGAAATTCCAACAACTTGTACTAAATTGCCTAGGTGGTCGACTAGGGAGAGACGTCCACCTGATAGATATCAGGCAAGTATTGTATGCCAGATTAATGTGGAACCGTCTAATTATAATGAACTTAAGCTGTATCCAACAAAGGAACAGGTAGCTTGGCAGGAAGCTATGAATAAGGAATTAAAATCTTTAAAGGATCTTGAGGTATATGAAGATGTAAAGTTACCACCAGGTGAGCGTGCAATAGGTTGCAGATGGGTGTATAAATTAAAGACTGGTGTGGATGGCACTGTTACCCATAAAGCAAGATTAGTTGCTCAGGGGTTTGCTCAATCAGATAAGGATTATGATGAGGTATTTGCACCTAGTCTGAGAGCAAATACATTGAGAGGAGCATTAGTTTGAGCAGCTAAAAATAAATGCATAATTAATCATGTAGATGTTGAAACTGCATATCTACATGCACCTTTACAACATACCATTTATATGAGAAAGCCATTAGGTTTAAAAGATGATGGAAAAAATGATTATTGGAAATTAAAGAAAAGTCTTTATGGCTTAAAGCAATCAGGTTATGAATGGAATAAATGCATTGTAAAATAATTAGTTTCCATGGATTTTAAAGCTGGTATAGCTGATCCTTGTTTATTTAGGAGAAAGAAAGATGGTTTGATTTCTCTGTTGCTATTATTTACAGATGATATAGCGATTATAACAAAGACTGAACAAGAAGCAAATGATATTGTTTCTGAATTACAAAGAAAGTTCAAGATTAGGAGAAATTAAACATTATTTGGGTCTTGATATAATGAAGACAAATAGAGGATTCAAAATTTCGCAAGCTAAGAAGATTAGCCAATTGTTAAAAAGATATAACCTGGAGAATTGTAAAACTGCTAAGACACCAATGGATCAGGGATTTACAAATAGTGATAGTAAATGTCCTGTGCTTGATAAGGAGATATATCAGTCTCTAATTGGTAGTCTCTCATATTTGAGTAATTGGTCTAGACCAGATATATCTTACAGCGTAAATCAACTGGCTAGATATAATGCTGAACCAAATGAAAGGCATTGGCAAGCAGCTAAACGAATACTTAGATACCTAAAGCACACAATACATTATTCTTTATATTTAGAACCGAGAAATGAATTAGTGTTAACTGCATATGCTGATGCAAGTTTTGCTACTGATGCAATGACTCGCAAATCAACATCAGGTATAGTGATAATGTTGGGAAATGCTTTAATAGGGTGGAAATCTATTAGGCAACAACATATTAGTTTATCCACTATGGAAGCAGAATTCTCGAGTTTATCATTAATGTGTACAGAATTGGTGTATTATAAACAATTGTTAAAGGATATAGGAATTACTGTACAGGAGCCATTTATTGTGTATGAAGACAATCAATCTGCCATTAGTATGGCTAATAGTTTAGCTGTGAAAACAAGGTCGAAACATACTGATTTGCGATATCTGAATGTTAGACAATGTGTTCAAAATAAAATGGTTAAGTTGGAATACTGCATGACTGAACAGAATATTGCAGATCATTTCACTAAAGCGCAAGGTGCAATTATACACAAAGAGTGTTGTGAAAACTATGGTTTAAAGATGTAAGGTATTATATATTGACCTACCCAAAGGGGAGAATGTTAGGTCTCTGACTATAACGATTGGGTAGACAATATATGTCTGTTTAGCTGAGGTGTTGCAGACTGCCACAAGAGGGAGCTAGAGTTCACAGCTTATTTCTCTGGGAGTCCCTCTCTGTTTGTTTTTGGTCTCTGCTACTCAGTGTGTTCTCTGCTACTCACTAGAGCAAGACATTGTGTATGTATGCTCTGCATTTCTCTCTGTGTTGTAGTTATGTATTATAGCTAAAATGTATTTGTACTTGATAATATTTGGATTGTTATTATGACTATTAAGTGTATGACTTTGGACTGTTTATAGGAAAATGCTATTTCTTAAAGTAAACTTTAACTCAAGTTAGTATATCTGTGTGTGGCTGAGTACTTATTCACAACTGATCTCAATCTAAACGTTTCTGTATGCACAACCTTGGTAACACAAGGAATACTCTGCTAATACATTAACAAAGATGATAAATTTTGCATAAATTTATAAATTATGATATGTATAATTATTTCTTCTTGTAATTTTTTTCCATTATGCCCAATAAAAATAATTCCAAGTGATGTCCTCTTCCGTTATCTCTTCTAGCCATAATTTAATTTATTCCAATATTTTTTTGCTATCGTGCAAGTCCACCACAAGTGGTAATATGTTCCAAATCCTTTCTTGCACTTCTAACATGATGGGGATGTATTTGGGAACATCTTGGCTAGTCTTGCAGGCGGTAAATGCCACCTGTAAAACATCTTATACTGGTTTTCCTTGTACGCTGCAGACACTATCAATTTCAAATTTATTTCCAAATTTATTTCCCAATTTTCCAAATCAATAGTATGTCCAAAAAAATTTGTCCACTGTATCATTGTATCCTTGACCACTTCCTCTTCCATTTTATATCTTAATAAAAATTTGTAAATTCTGCCAATCAATTTTTCATCTGTACCAAATAATATCTTATCAAGATTATGTGGTTCTTTTTAAAATTCATATATTTTGGTATCATTCTTGTATTTGGCTTGCACTTATGTATATGTCCACCAATCCATATTTATCCCATGTTCTATTAATTCTTCTTTACTTTTCAGATTTCCTTGCTCATTTATTAAATTCTTTTATCTTATTATTTTATCAAAAGTCTTTGAATTTGGCTGTTTTATTGCTTCAATTATAGATAACCAGTTTGGAATCTTTGTAGAATATTTTTTAGTGTTTTGCCAGACTTGCAATAAGGCAATCATGTGTCTTTTAAAATATGCATGGGCTTTATATTTCTCATCCCACATAAAAGCATGCCATCCTACTTGGTGGTCATGTCCTTCTAATACCAAAATTCTCTTATTGTTTAGTTTCATCCAATCTTTAATCCACACTTTAATGCAGCTGCCTAATAATATAATTGCCAACCCGGGAGCGCAAATCCTCCTCTTTCTTTGATGTCGTGCATTAATTTCCATTTTATCCTGGGCTTTTACCTTTGCCAAATATATTTTGAAATTATTTTATTTAGATCATCAAAAAAGGATTTCCCTGGTTTTATTGGTGTCACTTGAAATAAAAATAACCTTGGTAAGATATTCATTTTGATCGAGGCTATCCTCCCGATCAATGACAGTTGTAAATTTTTCCAATTTTCTAAATCTCTTTAAATTTGCAATAATATTTTATTATGATTGTCTTCCTTTATTGAAGAGCACTTTGCCGTAAACCAAATTCCTAAGTACTTTACTTTTTTGACCACTTGCATATCTGTTTTTTCTTCTAATTCTTTATCCTGTTTTTTGGTGAGATTTTTTGTTATTATCTTTGTTTTGTTTTTATTAATTTTTAAGTCCCGCCAGTTCGCCAAATTCTTCTATTTTTTTTTATTAATTTAGGTCCAGATTCTAGTGGTTCTTCTATTATGAATACCAAATCATCGGCAAATGCTTGAATTTTATATTCTTCTTTTCTGATTTTTAATCCTTTGATTTCTTGATCTTCTCTAATTATTATTAAAAGGGTTTCCAATGTTAAGATGAATAGAAGAGGAGACAGTGGACATCCCTGTCTTACACCTTTTGCTATATCAATTTTTTCCGTACTATCCCCATTCATTATTACTTTTGCCTTTTGATTAGTATAAATTGCTTCTATCATTTTTTACAAATTTCCTTCCAAATTTCATATTATCTAATTGCCTAATCATAAAATTCCAGTTTACATTGTCGAAGGCTTTCTGGGCATCAAGGAAAACCAGTGCCGCTTGTTTTTCAGCGTGTTCCTCATAATACTCTAATGTATTCATTATTGTTCTCATATTATTTTTAATTTGTCGTTTTGGCAAGAAACCATTTTGATCTTGGTATATACTCTCATTTAAAATTCTTTTAACTCTTTCTGAAATTATTGATATAAATAGTTTGTAATCTGAGTTTAACAATGAGATGGGTCTATAGTTTTGGATTTGTTGACAGTCTGAATCTTCCTTGGGTATCAGAGTGATTAGTGCTTCTGACCATGTTGCCGGTAACTTAGCTTTGACGAGTACATCATTAAATAATTCTATCATTATCCCTTCTAGCAATTCTTGTGTATTTTTATATAATTCTATGGATATTCCATCCAGGCCTGGTGTTTTATTATTTTTCTGTTTTTTCAGTGCCATATCAAATTCTGTTGTTGTAATTGCCCTGTTCAACATCTCTCTTTGATCTTCTGTAATTTGTTTTATATTTGTTGTTTCTAAATATGTTTTAATTTTATCTTCTGTAACATCATCTTGGGCATATAAATTTGTAAAGAAATTTACTATTATCTTTTTCTTTTCTCCTCTGTTATGTTGTATTATTCCTTTCTCATCCTGTAATTGGTATATCATTTTTTTCTCTTTTTGTTTTTTCAGTTTATATGCCAACCAACGACTAGGCTTATTTGCATATTTGAAATAATTTTGTTTGGACATCTTAATTTTTTAATTTCTTCCTGGGTGATTAGATTAATTTTGTGCTTTATGATATCTCTTTCTTTTCTTGCTGTTTTACTTTGGGAGTCCTTTTGCAATTCCAATTCCATTTTGGGAGTCCTTTTGCAATTCCAATTCCATTTTTAAAATTCATTCTGTAAGGTCTCTTGTTGTTGCCTTCTTTTTTTGTTTTTCCTTGCAGCATAAGCTATCGTTAATCCCCGAATATAAGCTTTTGTGGTGTCCCACAGATTTTGCAGTGATGTATCTTCTTTTGTATTTACTTTGAAAAATAATCTTAACTCCTTTTCCAAAATTACTCTATATTCCTTATCTTTCATTAAATTTTGATTCATTGTCCATCTAACTTTCCTTTTCTGTCCTTTCCATGTTATTTTTACCAGGCTATGATCTGTCCACATATTAGATTCTATTTCAACCTCTTGTATATCATTGTGCAATCCCAGGGACACCCAAACCATGTCAACCCTTGACCAGGATTGATGCGGATTAGAAAAAAAATGTGTATTGTTCTTTTGTCCGGTGAACCTCTCTCCATGTATCTTTCAGGCCTAGTTCTAATGTCATTTCCCAAAAAGATTTTGGTAGTATGTTTTTTTTCCTTCTTGTTTTATTTCTTGCTTTTATAATCTAATATACAGTCTACAATTGCATTATAATCCCCAATTATGGATATGTTTTCATATCCCAGTTCTATTACTTTTTTCTGTATTTTCTCATAAAATTCAAACTGATTGTTGTTGGATGCATAAATTATCGTTAATAATATTATTTTTTGTCCTATTTCCAATTCAATCATTAAAATTCTGCCTTCTTCATCTTTATATATTAAACCAGATTTTATTGTCTCTTTAACATATGTCGCTATTCCTCTTTTTTGTTTGTTTGTTAATGTATAAAGTTTCCCCAATTTTGTGTTTTTAAGTAATTTACAATCTTTTTTGATGTGGACTTCTTGTAGGCATATCACATTAGAATTTAGTTTCCTTAATTTTGCAAATGTTCGTATTCTCTTCTTTGGTGTATTTAATCCATTTATGTTTATTGAGGTTATTTTGATTTCCTCTTCCATTTTTACCTATATTGTTATTTGGTGTTTCTTGTTTCTCTTAATTCTCTTCCTTTGGCTGCTTCTCATTCTTCTTGTTCCTTTTCCTGTCTCCTTTTTTCTTCTCTCTCTTTCTTCTCTCTGGTCTTCTTCTTTCTGACTCCCACTTTCCACCTCTTCTCTACTTTCTCTGCTCTCTTGTTCCTCCTTCTATTTCACAGTGATAGTCGTAGAATTCTTGAGCTTTCTCCAACATGTCTACCTTAAATTTTTTATCTTGCCAAATTATTAAAACCCCTTCCGGCATCAACCATCTAAACATTGTTTTATGTGTCACTAAATAATTTGTTAGAAATTGATATTGTTTCCTATTATTCCTCACTCTCTGTGGTATTTGCTTTAATATTATACTTTATTTTCCTTTATATAATATCGATTCCTCTCGTTTTTTTGGTATATTTCATCCCTTATTGTTCTCTTAGTAAATTTGATATGCACTTCTCGCGCTAATCTATGTCTTCTTATATAATTTGTGTGTACTCTATACACCTCATCCATATCTCTTCTCACCTCTTGTTTGGCTATTTGTAGTAATTCTGCCAATATCTCTGCCATTTTCTCACCCAAATTCTCTCCCTTCTCCTTCATGATATTTTGGAACCTTAGGTAGTATGAAGCTTTTTCCATTTCAAGATAGGCTATTGATTCTTCAAGTCCTCTATTAATCAATTTATGCTTTTGCTCCAATTTTTCTACCTTCTGATTTACTTGGTCCACTTTCACTTCCACCGTTTTAATCCTTTGTTCATTTTCTATAATTGTCTGTTGGATACTTCCAATCTTTTCATCCATACTCTTGATATTTCCTTTCACAGCTTCCATTTCCATCTTAATTTCCTCATGATGTTTTCTTGTTTCTTCATGATTGTTTTCTATCGTTGTGTTCTAACCATCATTTCCTAGATCCGTGATGGCAAACCTATGGCACGGGTGCCACAAGTGGCACATGGAGCCATATCAGTGGGCACGCGAGCTCAGGTCCGGTGTGCATGTGTGCACCAGCCGGCTGATTTTCGGACCTTCTGGGCCCACTGGGAGTCGGGAAACAGGCTGTTTCCAGCCTCCAGAGGGGGTGGGGAAGGCCGTTTTCACCCTCCCCAGGCTCCTAGAAAGGCTCTGGAGCCTGGGGAGAGCAAAAAATGGGCGTGCCATTGCATGCTGGGAGCAGGGGGGGTCATGCGTGCATGTGCGGGGGTGCATGGAATTATGAGTGTGGGCACGCACACACGTGATCCCCCGCATTCCCCCCCTTTTGGCACGCGAACCAAAAAAGGTTCGCCATCACTGTCCTAGATCATCAAAAGTGTATCTTGCATACTCTGTAGACTCAATGTCGAACCTGATTTTTCTTTCCATAAAAGCTTTCTATCGATCTTTGTTGTGAGGGGGATGACATTGTTGCAGTAGGATTTGGGACTCTTCCCCCCCCCCCTAACTTAGTTGTAGTAGTTGTGCTGGTCATTTTAATTGTTTGACATATATTTTTCTACAATAGCATGTGAGAAAAAAAAGAAAGAAAAATTTTTTTCCTTATTTTTTCGTTATAGGGTATTATTACTATGTTACTGTTAAGGTTAATTTAAATATTATATCACTTCTCTTATATTTAGCTACACTTATAAATCTATATCCTCATATAGTAACAACTTACAGTAACAAACAAACTTAAAGTTATTTAAAGTTCTGTATATATTAATATACAGAATATAACATCAATATTAATATAATCAATATTAATATAATATCAATATTAATATATTTTATACACTTAAATATATACACATAAATATAGCACTTTTAACTTGATAAATATATAATAAATCAGTAAATATCTATTAAATAACCAATACTCTATCACTTACAATTAATTTATGTCTAAAGATAAAGCAAAGTAAAACTAAGATAAATCTTATTATCGGTACACAAGCAATATAGATATTAAATACAAAAATCAGTTTTCTATATACCGTATTTTTCGGAGTATAAGACGCACCAGAGCTAGCGTCCTTAGTCTGGTTAGCTTCAGCACATTATTTTATCCCCTGGTTAGGACTTTAAAAAACCTTCTTCTGAGAGAGTAACACTGAAAGAGCATGCAAGCCAGTAAGAGCTGGGAAGATGGTTAGCACCTGGTTAGGGCTAGAAAAAAATGTATTTGGAGCAGCTTCAGCACATTATTTTATCCCCTGGTTAGGACTTAAAAATCCTTCTTCTGAGAGAGTAACAATGAAAGAGCTTGCAAGCCAGTAAGAGCTGGGAAGATAGTTAGCACCTGGTTAGGGCTAGAAAAAAATGTATTTGGAGCAAGTAGAGCAATGAAAAAAACCCTGCAAAGACTTAGGGCTGGAAAAACATTCTTCTGAGAGAGTAACAATGAAAGAGCCTGCAAGCCGGTAAGAGCTGGGAAGATAGTTAGCACCTGGTTAGGGCTAGAAAAAACTTCTTTGGAGCAAGTAGAGCAATGAAAAAAAATCCTGCAAAGACTTAGGGCTGGAAAAACATTCTTCTGAGAGAGTAACAATGAAAGAGACTGCAAGCCAGTAAGAGCTGGGAAGATAGTTAGCACCTGGTTAGGGCTAGAAAAAACTTCTTTGGAGCAAGTACAGCAATGAAAAAAAAAATCCTGCAAAGACTTAGGGCTGGAAAAACATTCTTCTGAGAGAGTAACAATGAAAGAGCCTGCAAGCCGGTAAGAGCTGGGAAGATAGTTAGCAGCTGGTTAGGGCTAGAAAAAACTTCTTTGGAGCAAGTAGAGCAATGGAAAAAAATCCTGCAAAGACTTAGGGCTGGAAAAACATTCTTCTGAGAGAGTAACAATGAAAGAGCCTGCAAGCCAATAAGAGCTGGGAAGATAGTTAGCACCTGGTTAGGGCTAGAAAAAACTTCTTTGGAGCAAGTACAGCAATGAAAAAAAAATCCTGCAAAGACTTAGGGCTGGAAAAACATTCTTCTGAGAGAGTAACAATGAAAGAGCCTGCAAGCCGGTAAGAGCTGGGAAGATAGTTAGCACCTGGTTAGGGCTAGAAAAAACTTCTTTGGAGCAAGTAGAGCAATGGAAAAAAATCCTGCAAAGACTTAGGGCTGGAAAAACATTCTTCTGAGAGAGTAACAATGAAAGAGCCTGCAAGCTGGTAAGAGCTGGGAAGATCGTTAGCACCTGGTTAGGGCTGGAAAAAAACTTCTTTGGAGCAAGTAGAGCAATGAAAAAAAAATTCTGCAAAGACTTAGGGCTGGAAAAACATTTTTTGGAGAGAGTAACAATGAAAAAGCCTGCAAGGTAAGAGCTGGGAAGATCTGTTAGCACCTAGTTAGGGCTGAAAAAAAAAGCTACATTCGAAGTATAAGACGCACCCAAATTTTCAGCCACTTTTAGGGAGGAAAAAGGTGCGTCTTATACTCCAAAAGATACGGTAAATTACTTGATTAAAGAATCTCTTCAGTGATTATCTATCAACAATATTAAATGATATTGAACCGTTTCCCCACCCTCCTATTCGATCTTATCAATTCAACACTTCAACAAGCTGACTCCACCGCACCACAGTCTTACATCATTTCTTTATCAGCTCAGTAATTCTCCTTCTCTTTTGACTCTAGGTGTTGTGTTCTTTTTCTCCCTTCTCTGATTGTAGTTTTCCAAATTTATTCATTTTTTATAGTTATATCTCAATAATCCACTATGAGTTATTCGACGTCTCAATCTTTTTAGGTTCCTCCTCCTGTTCAATCCACTATGGCTGACACCTTCCATATTTCCAATCTTCTTTTCCTTTAATCCACCAAGTTTTTAAATGTTTCAAATATCTCCACATTTAAAGATCTTTTTCGCCAAATCAATCTGAAAGTCGCAACATTAAATCCTAGATATATTCACTGCTCGTCAATCCAAATATGATCCACTCAGAGTTTTCACTTCTTCTTAGCCTCCTCCCCCCCGCAATGTCACTGTCACTACTCTATGAATTCTGTCAACCATTCCTGTTCTCCCGATCGCCGCTTTTTACCAACTCGGAGACTTGATAATACCACTCCTTGACACTTAACTCCACCTT